>CM060677.1:207528606-207888606 GCA_030686995.1 Artemisia argyi
GTAACGCCCGTGATTGCTTTACAAAACCTTGACTAAATGAGACCGCATATTTACAACCTTTTGTAGAGTGACCAAAGATGTTAATAAAATGCTATTGAATTAAAATACTTGCAGTGACAGAACTAGAGGGCCTTGTGATGTCACGAGACACCGATGAAATTTTTTCTATAGTGTTAATTTTTTTAAAAGAAATTTCAATTTTGCATGAATGCACCCGGTCAAAAACCTTGTGTATATACTTTTATGGTTTAAAACTTTTTTTTTCCATCTAATCTTTTTTATCTCTGATTCTGTCCCTGAATACTTGTCTATATCTTTCAAAGGTATAACTAATAACTTGTTACAAGTCTTATATGAGTATTTGAAAACCTTTAAAAGTAATAATAAGCAAACCAAACCAAACCAAACCATGTGAGGGATCTCTTTAATTGTCATTAAGAATTCATGGTAGATAAAGGTTGATCAACAAACTCCATATAATACATGCTTACATATGTCGTTATATATTTATAGGTATGTTCATAAATTATTCCAATAAAAAAAATTTGTCGTATCTTCAAGTGTTATTTAAATAACAATCAACAAAAGCTTCATATCATTTATAGCTAACTGTTCTATCAACATTATATTTTACGACATGTCCTACTTTTTGGACAAACAAGATTAACCTTAAAAGATTTCGTTATAATATTTCCACAAGCTTAGAAGGAAAACAAACTTTAAATTTCCTATTTATTTGCTATAGTTTTAATCATCAAGTGTTATTCCTCTAATGCCAAATTTTGTGTTAAGAAGACTTGGATTCAATTTTATAGAAAAGTTTTTTGTTCTATAGTTGAGCCATGTTTATTTTTACAGAATACATATATCTTATATGATGGCGTTGATCATGGACGGAACCAATACATTAGTTGAGCAAGTGCATTTATGAAAACTAAACAAGATCAGAAACATAATTTCTTTGGACTAAGTGCATTTATAAAAATCGAGTTCTTTTACAAAAGTAACACTAGGTTACAACAATATACAGATATCTCAAGACCCATCCTGGTTCTGTCATCAGCGTTGATGATAAAGATAATGAAAGTATGAACTCAAATAGGCTATAGGATGATGGTTTATTACTTAAACTTTTAATATAAAAGTATGAAGTATAAAAACCCTTAAACTAAATCATGTATGTAGGAATTATAAAATGAAAGTACATGCCATAAAAATCCTAAAATAAGTTTGAAGTATATTTATTTTTGTATGAATTTTCCTATGCGGATGACATAACATTCATGAAGATGGAAAATGCCGACAAGTTAAGATAAAGTTAGTAGAAAAATTAAAGCGAGAAAGGTGAGAAGAAATCACAATTATACATTAAGATGTAATTATATAAATAGATGTATCTTATCTTAAAAATACTAGCAGAGTACTCGCACGATGTGGCGGCGGGTACCCTGTGACTAAATTTTTCGACGAATAATTGTTATTTTTTTGGAATGCATTTCAGATTTATGTTTTGGAAGCTAAATTAGATTGTACTTTTTGATTAAATAGTTGTATATTTTGGTGAAGAAGTGAATTAAATTGTGTATTAATTGTATGTGTTGAATAGGGTTCTTTTGTTTTATTTGTACATTGTGGTAAAGTAGTTGTATATATTGGTGAAGTGGTGTTTTTAATTATGTATTAGTTGTGTGTAAGAAATAATATTTGCTTAAAATCAATTGTGCTTTACATAGTTGTACATTGTGTTTTATTAGTAGTATTTACTTAAAATCTAATTTAAGAAATCTTAAAATCATAAATAAGAGAGAGGGTTTTATATACTTTATAAGTAGTATAGATATCTCTTATTTAAACAGTGAATAACTTTTTTTTTCCCTCATCGATTCCTACTCCAGCCGACACAAACTAAAAAAAAAAAAAAAAAAAAAAAAAAAGGTGTGTGGTTGGTTCACCAATGGAGTCTTCAAGATTATACACATGTTTTTTTAATCAAAGCAAATGCATGCTGATAAGTTGAATGGTGTGACATAGGTATCTTTACTTCTTTACACTCTTGTTGGAACTTTATATATTTTTTATATTTACTAATCTTATGAAAACAAACATCCATAAGTATGGTTGTTTGTTTGTTGTAAAAAAACAATTAAAATAAATTGAAAATGTTGAGATGACAGAATGATCGGGTTTTTAAAAGGTAAAAAAAAAAAAGTAAACAACACTTAACTTTAAAGTGATTGGTTGGTTTGCTCATTAAAGTTTTCTTGTTTGATTTTCTTTTGTTAATATGATAATATCATGTATTAATATAAACACCAATCAAGATGTATTGTTGGACATCTTTTTGTAAATTTTGACACGTTTAGTTATACGAATCAAGATCATTGTACGTTTTGCTACGATAAAATGTCGAAAGGCAAAAAGGACGACTACGACATAGATATGGATCTATGTCGATAAAAAGGGAAAGGTTTTGGCACTTTCATTTAAGCCACTTTTAACGTATATACTCTCCTTAGACAAACTTATAGGTAGTCGCAATGGTCACTCCCAATTTCCTTCATACCTCCTAATCAACTAATAATATCATTCCACCTTACTCACACTTTTTCCATACCTCTCAACCCTTTTTTAGTGGCAATGGTCACTTTTTTCATACCTCCCAAACCACCAACTTTTTATTTTTTTATTTTTTATTTTCATAAATAAATAATTTAATAAAAACATAATATTTCATTAATAATAAAAATAAAAATACATAATACTTAAAAAGAAAATTACATAATACTTAGAAAAAAAAAAAAAAAAAAAAAAAAAAAAAAATGGAAACTATACAAAGCAATACAATTGCTGGAGAATAATCCAAAAAGGAGAAAAAACAAAGCAATACAAAGGCTGGAAACTATACAAAGCAATACATATCTCTTCATTCATTTCTTCTTCTTCGTCTTTTTAAACACAACCACCATCAACATTTTTTTTTTCTTTTGTTCCACAATAAAACTCCCAACTTAAAGGCTTTCTTTTTGTTTTTACCTCCAACGTTCACAAGCATTCAATGTCCAACGTATATATTTGTTCCAAACCGCAGCAGTGTTCTTCCCCGCTAGACCACACCGTTCACCCAAACCGCTGGGGTGGCGGCGGTGTTCCCCGGCGGTTTGGGGCAAACCGTTGGCCAAACCGTCACCATTGCCACTACCCTAAAGAAATATAAGAAAAAGGCTTTTTTTTTTTTTTTTTTTTTTTTTTTTTTTTTTTTTTTTTTTTTTTTTTGAAAAGAACATGAGGATTAACTATTACCGAAATATATACATTTTGATTAGCTCTAAGGGGTGTTTGTTTCGGCTTATATAGCTGGCTTATGACTTATTTAGTTATGAGCTTTAGTTATATACATTTTGATTAGCTCTAAGGGGTGTTTGTTTCGGCTTATATAGCTGGCTTATGACTTATTTAGTTATGAGCTTATGTTTCATAATGTCACGACCCGCCTACTTAAGACGATCATTTTCGAAGTGGGTTCGGGATTCCGGATTATTCCACACTTCTCTTGGATAAGCATGGGAGGTCTTGGAACCCTTTGGAAGAGTATGGAAAATGTAGGAAGATCTAGAACCTCTTAGAGATCCTAGAAGCTCATGGAAGTCCTAGAATTTTCCTACCATAGAATTGTCTAGAAATTGTATAAAGCTTCCTAGGAGTAGTATAAATAGAGGAGGCCTCATTTGTTCAAGGCATCCAAGAAGTTCTCTTGTAAACTATCTTGTAAAGCTCTCTAACTAATACAAAGCGTTTTCATATTCCACTTGTTCCTTTCTTCGTTGCATACATCGTTGAGTATTCGAGTAAGGCTGAGCTTAGTCGAGACTAAGTGCCGCACGGAAGACCTTGTAGAGACAAGTCCGTGACAAGTGGTACCAGAGCTACGTTGATTCGAGACGATGGCGAACGTAATCGAGAAGATTGGTGCTAGTGGAAGTGTGATTCCTGATGAGAGGCAAGGTCGAGACGATAAGCGTCAAGACCCCAAGAAGAGAGGAACGTCTACCTGTGCTTTATAGAATAGGGCCTTTTAGGATATGATTACAATGCTTCAGTTGTCATTGATCAAGGGATACGAGATTGACGGGTGTTGAGACATCCGTGACGGAGTTGAAGGACCAAGTTGAGGGCTTGGAAGGTCTTAACTCCGAGTTTACGAGCATGAAGGAGGACTTTAGGGTCGTTCTTAATGCTCTTAGCGGTGACATGAAGCGCGAAATCCAGGGCTTAAAGGAAATGCTCATGGGTGAGATCAAGAAAGTGCGAGAAGAGTTTGGAGAAGAGATCTCCAACATTCGAAAGACCGTCGAAGACTTGCAAGCTGATGTGGTGCTATGCAAGCGGTCCATGGCCAATGGAGGTGGCGAAGCTAGCTATCATGCTCCGAAGATTGATGTTCCTAAACCATCACCGTTCGTGGGAAAACGGGAAGCTAGGGCGGTCGATGATTTCTTGTGGGAAATGGAGCAATACTTGGAAGGTGTCAAAATCACGGATGACAACTCCAAGATCAAGATGGCGACCTGATACTTGAAGGATACCGCGGCGTTATGGTGGAGGCGTCGATATGGAGATATCGAGCGAGGTACGTGTACTATCAATACTTGGGCTGATTTTGTAGTAGAACTTAAGAAGCAATTCTATCCGGAGAATGCTAAGAACGAGGCAAAGAGTCGGCTTCGTAAACTCAAGCAATCCGGAACAATCCGGGATTATGTTAAGGAATTCACTACACTTGTCTTGGAGATTCCAGAACTTTCCGACCAAGACTCTCTCTTCTACTTCCTTGATGGCTTACAAGGATGGGCTAAGACGGAGTTAGAAAGACGTGGAGTTCAAGACCTTGCTACGGCTATCGCCCATGCCGAGGCCTTGATCGATTTTGGTACTAGGAGGGAACCGTCTAAGCCGAAGGATCGAAAGGTGAACCAAGAGAAAGGTGGGGGAGAGAAAGTCGCCCAAGCAAAGAATGATAATGCACGTAAGCCACCAACCGGAAAGGGCAAGGACTTGAAGACGAATTATAAGACGGGTGGATGCTTCATATGTGATGGACCTCATAGAGCTCGAGATTGCCCCAAGAAAGCAAGCCTCAATGGAATAATAGCTCGTGAAGACGAAGATACTAGTGAAGGTGAATGCATGAGTACGATGAGGATCTTGAATGCAATCAAGGCCAAGACGGAGGTGCCAAAAGTTGTAGGAAAAGGACTACAATTTGTGGAAGCAACCGTCAATGGGACCAAGGTACGTGCTCTAGTTGATTCCGGTGCCACTCATAATTTTGTGTCGGTTGATGAAGCCAAGCGGGTAAGGATTAGCGCTACAAAAGGGAGTGGAACGTTTAAGCCGGTAAACTCAAAAGCCAAACCAATGGAAGGAGTGGCTAGAGATGTTCGGGTGAAGATTGGAGAATGGGAGGGGACGGTTGACTTGTCGGTGGTCCCGATGGATGATTTCGATTTGGTTCTTGGGTTGGAGTTCCTCGATAAGGTACGAGCTTTCCCTATGCCATTTGCTAACACTTTATGTATCCTAGACGGTGGAAAGACTTGCATGGTCAGCACGGAGCGGGATTCTAAGTGTGGAGTGAAGACCCTTTCGGCCATGCAATTCAAGAAAGGGTACAACAAGAGTGAACCTTGCTACTTGGCGGTAACAAGGCTAGAGGATGACGAGTCGGGCAAAGTGGAGGTACCTAAGGAGATCGAGCGGGTACTTGATGAGTTCAAGGACGTGATGCCCAAGGAGTTGCCCAAGAAGCTACCACCTAGGAGGGAGGTGGATCATACCATCGAGTTGGAACCGGGATCCAAGCCACCCGCTAAAGCCCCTTACCGAATGCCACCACCGGAGTTGGAGGAGTTGCGTAAACAACTCAAGGATCTATTGGATGCGGGCTATATTCGACCCTCGAAGGCCCCATATGGTGCGCCGGTGCTATTTCAAAGGAAGAAGGACGGATCCTTGCGGATGTGCATAGACTACCGGGCACTTAACAAGGTAACGATAAAGAACAAGTACCTTATTCCTCTTATTGCAGATTTGTTTGATCAACTTGGAAAGGCGAGATACTTCTCCAAGTTAGACTTGAGATCGGGGTACTACCAAGTACGGATAGCGGAGGGAGACGAGGCTAAGACGACGTGTGTCATGAGGTATGGTTCTTACGAATTCTTAGTCATGCCTTTTGGTTTAACAAATGCTCCCGCTACATTTTGCACTCTCATGAATAAGTTATTTCACCCGTTCCTTGATAAATTTGTGGTGGTATACTTGGACGATATTGTTGTTTATAGTCATACCTTGGAGGAGCATGTCTTGCATTTGAAACAGGTGTTCCAAGTGTTGCGAGACAACGAGCTTTATGTGAAGTTGGAAAAATGCTCCTTCGCCCAAGACGAAGTCGAGTTCTTGGGGCACAAGATCAAAGACGGTGGATTGATGATGGATGGGGCAAAAGTGAAAGCTATCCAAGAGTGGGAACCACCAACCAAGGTGACAGAGTTGAGATCTTTTCTTGGCTTGGTGAATTATTATCGAAGGTTCATCATGGGGTACTCGGCAATAGCATCTCCATTGACGGACCTATTGAAGAAGAACAAAGCTTGGATGTGGGATGAGAAGTGCCAAGTGGCGTTCGAGAGTTTGAAGAAGGCGGTTATGGAGGAACCGGTGTTGAGACTACCGGATGTGACCATGCCCTTCGAGTTACATACGGATGCATCGGACTTTGCTATTGGAGGAGTTCTAATGCAAGACGGACACCCGATCGCATTCGAGAGTCGAAAATTAAATGAGACAGAGAGGAAATACACGGTGCAAGAGAAAGAGATGACGGCAATCATCCATTGCTTGCGGATTTGGAGGCATTATTTGTTGGGTTCAAGATTCGTGATCAAGACGGATAATGTTGCCACGAGTTATTTCCAAACCCAAAAGAAGTTAAGTCCCAAGCAAGCTCGTTGGCAAGACTTCCTAGCCGAGTTCGACTACCAATTGGAGTACAAGCCAGGGAAGGCTAATGTGATAGCGGACGCATTAAGTCGCAAGGCGGAGTTTGCGGCAATCACCCAAGCCCAATTCTTCCTCCAAGATCGAATCAAGGAAGGATTGGAACATGATCCTTTTGCCAAGAAGCTCGTGGCCTTAGCAAAAGATGGGAAGACTCGAAGATTTTGGCTTAAAGGAGACATGTTGTTCACGAAAGGAGATCGGCTTTACGTGCCTAAGTGGGGTGATCTTAGACGGGTAATCTTGAAAGAGTGTCATGATTCAAAGTGGGCCGGTCATCCGGGGATCAAGAGGACATTGGCATTAGTTGAAGGCACTTATTATTGGCCAAGGATGGAGGACGATGTAGAGACATTCGTGCGGACGTGCCTTATTTGCCAACAAGATAAGATAGAGCAAAAGAAGTCCGGAGGCTTGTTGGAACCTTTACCTACGCCCAAAGGACCATGGGAGAGCGTTTCCATGGACTTTATCACATGCTTACCGAAGTCGGAAGGAAGTGGGAGTATTATAGTGGTGGTCGATCGATTCTCGAAGTATGGAACTTTCATTGCCGCACCACCCGATGTTACGGCTGACGATACGGCTAAGCTCTTTTTCAAGAATGTGGTGAAGTATTGGGGAGTGCCACATGCGATTGTTAGCGATCGAGATCCTAGATTCACAGGGCGCTTTTGGTCAGAGTTGTTCAAGATGATGGGAACAGAGTTGAACTTCTCTACGAGTTTTCATCCCCAAACGGACGGGCAAACGGAAATGGTGAATGCACTATTGGAGCTCTATCTTCGGCACTACGTAAGTGCCAACCAACATGATTGGGCGAAACTCCTTGATGTTGCTCAATTCTCTTACAACATGCAACGGAGTGAAGCCACGGGGAAGAGTCCTTTTGAGTTGGTCACGGGGCGCCAACCATTGACTCCCAATGCCTTAGCCGCATCATACGAGGGGAGTAGCCCGGCCGCTTACAAGACGATGAAGGAATGGCATGAGCAAGCGGACTTGGCCCGGGCATCGTTGGACAAAGCGGCTAAGAAGATGAAGAAGTGGGCGGATGAGAAAAGGAGACACGTCGAGTTCGAGGTCGGAGATCAAGTGATGGTGAAGCTCTTGCCTCAACAATTCAAGTCATTGAGGAAGGTGCATAAGGGATTGATACGAAGGTATGAAGGCCCTTTCCCGGTGATAGGACGTGTTGGGGAAGTATCTTATCGGCTTCAACTACCACCCAAGTTGAAGATACACCCGGTCTTCCACGTTAGCTTTCTCAAGCCTTATCATGGAGACGAGGAAGACCCGGAACGAGGGGTGTCCAAGCGGGCACCAACAGCGGTTGTAACTTCGTACGATCGAGAGGTTGAAGAGATCTTGTCAGATCGTACAATACGAAGACGAGGAGTGCCGAGCTACAAGGAGTACTTGATCAAATGGCGTGGGTTGCCCGATAGCGAAGCAAGTTGGGAAGCCGAAGATTTATTGTGGCAATTTGCGGACAAGATCAAGAAGTATCATGAGGAAGGCACGACGAGGACGTCGCGAGCTTAGGTGGGGGAGGATGTCACGACCCGCCTACTTAAGACGATCATTTTCGAAGTGGGTTCGGGATTCCGGATTATTCCACACTTCTCTTGGATAAGCATGGGAGGTCTTGGAACCCTTTGGAAGAGTATGGAAAATGTAGGAAGATCTAGAACCTCTTAGAGATCCTAGAAGCTCATGGAAGTCCTAGAATTTTTCCTACCATAGAATTGTCTAGAAATTGTATAAAGCTTCCTAGGAGTAGTATAAATAGAGGAGGCCTCATTTGTTCAAGGCATCCAAGAAGTTCTCTTGTAAACTATCTTGTAAAGCTCTCTAACTAATACAAAGCGTTTTCATATTCCACTTGTTCCTTTCTTCGTTGCATACATCGTTGAGTATTCGAGTAAGGTTGAGCTTAGTCGAGACTAAGTGCCGCACGGAAGACCTTGTAGAGACAAGTCCGTGACAATAAGCTCACTTTTTGTGGCTTAGTTTGAAACTTTTCGGCTTATATAAGTTTATTTGACATAATAAATTTATATAAGCCGAAATATTTCAAAATAAACCACAAAAAATAAGCTTATGAAACATAAGCCGAAAATCAAATAAGTTATAAGCTTGCTATATAATTCGAAACAAACACCCGCTAAATCTGAAATAAATTTAAGACATGAGCCATTGTATGTATTCATTAGATAGTACTCTGGTAGTATTTGATTAGTTATGTGAAAAATTGTCATGCTACAAAACACAATAAGTTAGTTATGATATCAATGGCACGACCGCCAAGGCCATCACGCACCACCCCCTTTGTTTGTCTCCCTTGTCACACGTCACCAAGCAAAAAAAAAAGGCTGAAAGGTGTGTCTCTTCACCACTCGGCTTTTGTGCAAAATGTGAGACCTATGGTGTTTATATGATTATTTATTTTGTGAGTGCGTGTAGGAGATTTTAGTGAATATGTTTGTATAAAGTAAATATTTTTAATGAATGTGTTGAATGGTGATTTGACGTGGAGGTGAAAGATGGGAGAAAGATGATCATCTATCTAGTCTAATATATCAAGATCCAAATAAATAAAACTCAGGTTAACTTGCTTTCATATAAGTGAGATTTTGTTCCTCAAAATAACTCCATAACAAGATACAAGTCTTTTATTATTATTATTATTATTATTATTATTATTATTATTATTATTATTATTATTATTATTTAAGTCAACAAATTATATAACAAGATATGTCATTGAGTCTAAGTAAAAAGGTAAATCTGTAAAGTTTAGTTTTTCTTTGGATAGTTGAAGCTTCTATTACTCATCAATTTTAGATTTTCTTTCTTTAAGAAGAAAAGTCTAATTAAAAAAATTTAATATCAAAAAGGTAAATATGTAAAGTTTAACATCAAATAACTTGATGATCTTATGTTCCCCTTAAGTCAAACTGTAACAACTACTACATTAGTTATTATCTTATATATTTTACATCTACTTTAAGTCCTTTTATATCATTATGTCTTGCAAAATCAATTTTTTTTTTTTTTTTTTTTTGAAAGTCCTAACAGTTCTGTATACTATAAAGCCATTCAGGGACGGAGCTAAGTGTTAGTCACCTGTGGCACGTGCCACACATGGTTTTTGCCGATGAAGTGTGATATTTTCTTGAAAAATTTCTAGTTTTGTGAAAGTTTTATACGTACTTAGAGCTTGAGATGTATAAAATGAGCTAAATTCACGAAGAAGAACATTGTTGTTGAGTTTTGAAGAAAAAAAAAATATAAGAAAGAAGATGATGAACAGTGATTTAACTTTTAAGTGTCTTGTCTTTTTATTAAGTTGGTATTTGTGTCTTGGTTATTAAAGTAGTTGACTGCAGAGTAGTCTTAGACTCATAGGGGTAGTTTGGAGTTAAATTTGTTAGTATAGTTTAAACTTTTAAAGTAACAAAAAAATGGACTATAGCATGCAATATTATCAAATAGTGTAATTTAAAGTCACACTACTCAGTGATTTCGTTATAAGTAATTTGATTATTTACTTATTTTGATTATCAACAGCGGTAATGCATACATGAAAATACCATCAATCCCGAATGGCCAGAATCCGCGAACTAAACCGCAAAAACAATTAGTTTACTTAAGTGGGTGAACAACTAAAGCTAAGAATTATCCGTAAAACAAAGTGCCAAAATCGTGCCACACATGGTTTAAAATCCTAGATCCGCTATTGCATTCATGACTATAAAAGTTTTACAAAGTTATAGTGGATGTTAAGTTATAGCACAATATCAACACTATGGGATTAATGAAAGAGCCGGTGACGAAGCTTGAGAGCTATAATTAGGGATGGAATCATGACACAAAGTGCCACTAACCAGGCACATTTAGAAAAATTAAATAATACTACAAACACAATTTTTAAGGACCATAAAAATACAAATCATCACATTCCAATGCTACTAAAATCGAATTCTTATAATAAAAAAAAAAGAAAAAAAAAAGAAAGAAAAAAGATTCTAGATCAGCGTAAAGCCCAAACTAAACAAACAAAACCGTTCCACATCAAGAGTGAATTCCAACAAATCCCATCCATGCTTCCTCCATGTGCATTTTTGCAAAATCGAGGTTTTTTTTTTCTTTTTTTTTTTATACAAAATTAACACTACATCAAAAAATCCATGAGTGTCTCGAGATCCTCCAAGAACCACCCTGACTCGTCACTGATGATAACGTATATCTTTTCCTAAAACGTTTCATTAGATAGTGATTTTTGAAAAGATAGAATTATCAAAAAAAATCAATTTTTATAAAGCTAGTAAATAGAAATCATTTTCAAATCATATGATAAATCCACCGTATCTACTTTTAATCACAATAATTAAAGAATTGCTTTAACATCACAATCAAAACCAGCCGGCTACAACTTGTTATCTAATTTAAAAAGACGCTAATAATAAAGTAAACATTAAAAAAATTATATAATTAGAGCACTTGTTTCCTTCTTAAAACAACTTACTTACATGTGACAGGACAAAGCAAATCCAAAATGAAGTTTCTGTTAACTCTTGTGGCCTGTTGTGGCACTAATAATGAACACGCTTCATCGACATCTTATGTATCAAGCGAGGACGAGGCTAAGAACCTTGTTGTTGGCGTGGCTCGTGAGAAGAAGCTTACTCGTAGTGGCAATATAGGTGGGAAAAATGGAAGGCAGCCAATACACTGGCGACCGTCTTTATGCACAATCTCTGAAGAGGATGTTATTATGGCGGAGAGGATACAATTGTACGTTAAGCCTAGTAATAACGACAGGAAGAATGTTACAGTGTCTGCAACAAACAGCAAACCTTTTGCATACAAGAATGAGTTTAAGTAAGTTTTAGTTATGTATACCATGTTACTCGTATGATTTTTTCCTTGTTCATCTAGGATTGTAGAAACAGACCCACAAAATGGGTCAGTTCTCTAATTGTCGAAAGACTGATGATAATTGCCTATAACTTTCCAGTAAAACTATGTGATGTTCTAACCTATGGTCATGGTTTTCAGGCTACGAGATTCGTGGGATGCGTTTTCACCCGTCCCAACTATGCTCTTGTTTTAATTTTGAGATGTTACGTACTTTCTTGTGGGTTTTGTTTCATTTACTGGCTACATGTTTCTTTTTGTTATTGTTGTACATGTAAATACTTCTTTGCATATGCAAGAGCAGTGTTATTCGAGCACTATAGAGAAATTAATAGATAGGTAAGTAGAGAATCGACATAAACCACCAGCATGTTGTTGCTGTAGTATAGAATCGACACTTGATACAATTTTGAACCAGTTATCACAGTTGCGTTATAAGAACACGAGCCACAGGAACTTTGGGTGTTCATTGTCGCATCTCAAGTTCCACTAACAATCAATACAGATCTAATTCAATGGGTAAAGAAAAATCGCATGAAACGAGCAAATATTAAAACTAAGCAAAGAAGATATCATAAGGAAAATATTTCAGTTTCAATAGGATATATAATAAGTTGCTACTGGTACTGCAAAAAAGGTCCGAACAAACTAAAAAACCGGTCACTCGGTCCTTTTGTGCATCTATATGAACCATGGGAGAAACTAAATAACACAAATTGAAACCAAAAGCGTTAACAAGATAACATTGAAGATCGTAGATCAACACCGAAACATCTTAAAAATATATGATGTGCATCAAATAGGCTCTTTCCATCAATTTTTGTGATTAAAAAAAAACTGTCAAGAAAAAAGACAGCTTGAGAAGAGATCTTTTTCTCCCAAGTCGGCTTTTTCTAGTTGTCATGGGGGTCAAGTCTAGCAGATGCCATCCCACGTCGAGTATCAATGGAGTACGGAAGCAAGTGAAGGGACATATTAAACCGGCAGTCTTTGTTGGAGTTGCGTCCTGAGCTTCCTTGGAAGATCCAAGAATTATATGTTGTATGACAACTAGTGTCCGTTGATCTGATGAGGTCTAGTAGTGGGTCCACTAGTTAACCGAGAAAATGGAATCTGTCCCTGCCCAGGAAGCCCTCTTTGGCTAGAGAATCGATCAGTTGCTGCCTTCGGGTCAGAGACTGATTTGGAGAAAGCTTGAGCTAGCTCAACTGCAGAAGCTGCTTTTCCATAGCGGGGTCCAACTGGTGGTTCAGGTTCAACAGGTTTGCGCCATGTTTCTGGTGAAGGTGGCCTCTCTTGTGGTGGTTGCTGCTGTTCAAGGTCCCTGCTGCTCTTGCGATTCTCGTTTCTCCAGTTGCCTCTTCTCTGAGCATCTGATTTATCTGCGTCTCGCCTATCAATGTTCTTTCCGGTTCTATGATGATCTAGGGGTTCGGGTCTCCCATTTTGACGTGAAGCAAGACCTGGGTTCTCGACCCTAGTGTTTTCCTTTTTAATCCTGCCAAAAATAAACATTTGTGGTTGAAACTTTACTGCAGTCATAGTCATACTATCTTTTTGTTTTTCGAATGAAAAGGGTTAAAAGTGAATATGTACCTGTTAGGAGACTGGATCATATCCTGATTAACAGCAACATCATCAACTCCTCGCTCTTTCAGAACCTAACAGCATGATCATCGGTATCATCAATACATATGTTAAATAAATCGATTATTTATCTTCATCTAAAACGTATAAAGGGAACCCATAAGTCAAAAAAAACTACAGAGTTACTCTGAGTCGGTTTGGAAGACCATTATCTTTTTCAGAGAAGTATGACAACCCATAACCATCATTTCCGCAATAGTAAAATGTAAATAGTAAAATGTAAAGTTCATAAAACGACAATTACACTAGGAAAGTCCTTACCAATTCTCGAGGGCGAGCTCCACCAAATAAGGTGTTCCTGTAAGAAACATAAGTGTTAGTTAGTAAAATCGTTATGATTACACTAATTTATCTTCCATCACAACCCACTGTTCTGTATCCCCTTGATCAACAACGGTCCCTTTGACCCCAACTCCAACAAGTATGGACTAACAATCACACAAGCACCAATAAGAACCATTATCTCATAATCTGTTGTTATAATCAGGCATGTGTTGACTTTAAACTCGAGCATTTCTCATGAAGGCAGGCTAAAGTTAGACAAATTTAGAGCAAGGACGAATTTTACTGTAACGAACAGAAACTAATACCAACACCATAAAACACCAATTTGACATGACATGTTACTTTAGGCAACTAACACAAAAGCTGAGGAACTAAAGTGCAGGTTGAATAACTGTCGAGAAACTATGTATGTAATTCACTCCAGTTATGATGTATACCAACAGATATGATACTCAAGTTTTAATAGAATATCATAAGGACACTAGAAAGACCTAATTTTCCACATACCCTCAATTAGATGACCCTGCAATCAACCCTATGTGCCTTGACAGTTGACACTAAGCTACATAAACAAAAGCAGATTGTGACTACAGATGCAGACAAGGCTAAAACAGCCACCACCATCGTGTATGCGAAAAACCAATGAACACTAAACTAATGAACAAAACTGAGGCCTCAAAGAAAATGCAACCACAGAATAAGAATCCTCCACATATTTCCCTATACTAGAATTTCTGCATCATCCAAAACCAAATGCCTACAGCAGGCCCAGATAACAGTTACATATCAGATGATTAACATATGTGTCAAGACTGGAACCACCATACCTCTGACGGTACCTACCTAAAATTATATCCTAAAATTATATACGCAACTCCTTTACAAAATTATGTATCTACCAGGTATCTCTTTTATCTTTTTAAGATTCTTACAATGACGGCCTACCACATTAATCCAGAGATGTCGAACCCTTCCACGATAAGGAATGTGAAATGTATAAAAAAACATAGTTTTACCAAATAAACATTAAAAGAGCTGAGAGAAGCTTTAAGACAGTTTACCGACCTTGCTGTTTCAGTGTTTCTTTCCATTGGCTCAATAGGCTGTGATCGTGGCTTTAAGTTGACTCTTGGTCGCTCAAATGCCTGAGGAGCATCCTCTGGCCCAGCTAAACCAGGTGCCTT
This sequence comes from Artemisia argyi, assembly GCA_030686995.1. Lineage (NCBI taxonomy): Eukaryota > Viridiplantae > Streptophyta > Magnoliopsida > Asterales > Asteraceae > Artemisia > Artemisia argyi. The sequence goes on from CM060677.1 coordinate 207,543,702, forward strand.
AAAACTCGCATTTCCAATATCCGCCATAACTGGATTCGCTGACTGCGGGATAGATACACAAAATCAGACTTTTGTAAGATACACATTATTCAAAGTTTCAAACATATTTAAATACCTGGTTATAAGCTACTAAGGGTTCCAAAGTTTCGACTGGTTTAGATCTCGGAAGTAACTTCAACTTGGGCCTCTCAGTCGACTCTGAAGGTACAGAAGGATGCAACTCAGACCCACCAGCTGTGCCAACACTATAAACTTGCTGAACTTGAACCCCATCATTATATACCGTAGGCCCCCTCTCTTTTGTGTACGATGGCACCTCACGCGCAGTCACTGGCATCCCATCATTTATGGCCAAACTCCTACCAGCATGTCTGGCCAAAGCATCATCATGAACATTCGTTGGTCCGTGAGAAAACGTGGTATACGAATTTCCTTTTGTTTGCACTTTAGCTTCTTGCTCGGGATGTCTAATAACCTCTACATCTATCTGCTTATTTTGATTCGAAAGCCAACGACCCGAAGTAACCTTCTCAAGTGCACTAGCATGGGCTAACTTAGTTGCAGCATCAGGAGCAGACCAAGAAGCAGGACTAGGCTCCATTCCAACAGCCGCTTTCCTCGGGCCCCACGCATTTGGGGGCGGCCCACTAACTGTAGACCTACCACTACTAACATTACCCCCTTCACTAAACCTAGCCGCATACGAACCACCCTCATACTGTGAAACCGGAGTAGTAGCAGGTCGTGTAACCACATTCCCAGCAACCGGGTACTCAACTTTCACCTCTGATCTCACCGGTGGACCACCACGAATATTCTCATCACTAACAGTTCTCCGCGGTAGAGACCCCCCATCCAACGGCTTCCTCTCATCTTCATCAAAGTTCCGCCCAATCTGCACATTATGACCTAGAAACGGCGTCTTATCGTCATAAGTCCTTACTGCACCAGCTGAACCTGGACGCAGCCTGTGATCTTGCCTTCCCATAGGATTAGTCCACGCATTGTTTCTATCCAATCCAGTATGATTCAATGGCCTCACAGTCCTATAACAACATTAACAAACTATTAAAACAAAACACCAAATCATTTTTTAAAAAATTAATTAGCTCCTCATGACAAAGAGGGTGTTTGGTATTGCTTATTTTTCCTGCTTATCTGCTTATTTTGAGGTAAAATAAGCAGGATTAGCAAGTACGAAGCTGCTTATTTCAAAGTGTTACTTATATAGAAAACTAAAATTGCATTTCAACAAACATATCTAACTCAAAACTTTTTTAGAAATAAATTCAATTGAAACCATTTAACAAATGATTCTATATTCCAGTATTCTTGCATTTTTAGAAAATAAGCAAATCGAAACACTATTTTCCAAAACATACACATGCGGTATAACATAGCCTAGGGTTTCATGCTAGAAATAACAGATCTTATCATCTTATACATATACAGTCGAATTAATTGAGCTAGGGCTGCTCATCGGTCCAAAACCGGACCGGACCGAGACCGCATCCGGCAAAAAATCTAGACCAAGACCGGACCGAATGTTGTCGGTCCGGTCCGGTTCGGCCCGGTCTCGGTCCGGTCTCAGTCTAAATAGGCTAAATATCCGGTTTTTAAGCCGGACCGAGACCGAAATTATAAAAAACCCCGGACAGAGACCGGACCGAATGTGTTCGGTCCGGTCCGGTCCGGTCCATCCGGTCCTTTTGCTCACCCCTAAATTGAGCAACATACAAGCTAATAATCAATCATAACAACAGTTTATAAACAAACACCAGTTTATCATTTTTCTTTTTATATAAATCACTTGGTCAAAAACTAAACATACGCCGATTTTTGAGATCTACATGAATAAAACTTATCTAACAAATAGCTGAAACATTCAACACACGACTAAAAACGCACACAGTACTGGCTAGGGTTTCATACAGCACAAGAGCTAGTAATGATCAATTCGCAAAATACTCAAAACCGACTGGAATCAGACCAAGTACAGCTCAGCTCGTAAAGCTCGCGCGCCTTATCGAGCTTATGTATTCTCACATTTAAAACCTTTTTGTACATACTTACATACTATTCGAACGAAATACGCAATAGGAGTCTCAAAAGTATAAAGTCGAGTAATGCTAACCTTTACACCTAGGGTTTGGAGATATGAATAATAACAGATCTTAAACTAATTTTGATTAAACAGTATATAAATAACAGATCTAAATAAAATAAAAGGAATATAAAAGCGAATATTCGAATAAAAAAAGGTAGTTACACGCCGGGGGCGGAAGGTAAGGGAAGATCGGAAGGAATAGAGCCGCCGTGGAAGTCCTTTAGCGTCATCGTTGCCTTCTTTTTCGCCATTGGATTTTAATTAGGGGAGAAAGTGATGTTTGCGTTGGAGTCACGTCTAAATAGTTGTAGCTGTGACAATGATATGATGATGAAAGGTGCTCTTTACTTTTTTTTAGTGCAGGAGGAGGGGGATAATATGGTCAATGAGTCGGCACGATGGCTAATTTGCTATTGCCTTCTTTCTTTCTAAGTACCCGTGACGACTCTGGCGTTGTTACTTTAGCATTTTTTTACAATTTATAACTCAACAAAAACACTTTCTTGGTCACTCAAGTTATGGACACGCTCTTCACTAGGGCTGAGCATCGTAGACCCAAAATCGACCGAGACCGAGAGGACCACCCAGACCGACCGAACCGAAGGACCAGCAGTCCAGTCTCAGTCCGAATTTTTTTCCCTATTTCGGTCTCGGTCCAGCGTACAAACCGACCATTTTGCCTTCTTAGACCGGACCAACCCGGACTAGGTTTTTAGGCTATTTCGATTTGATCTTGGTCGGTCCGGTCCTGTCTTACTTACAGTTAACCCAAAAAAAGTTTACTAATCATGACGGTGTAAGATCCTATGGCCTGGGGTGGGTTGTGGGGCTGGTGTTATATTGCACCAGCTAACCCCATAACTCAGGGCATCGGGTGCTCTCAATATTACTAGTGACTTTTAAAACCAGGTCAATTTAAGTGGTTGAACCAAAAACGAGGGCTTCAGCCGGTTACAAAATTCGAATGAACCGGATGTACTTGAATAGATATAAATCGGAAAAAATCAATCAAAATCGGCAACAAAAAAACAAAAGACACAGATAAAAAATAAAAAATTAAAAAAAAAAAAAAAAAAAAAAAAAAAAAAAAAAAAAAAAACACGAAAACGTGTCGATGTTTTTTCCGTGTACTTTGTGTATTTGATCATTTGATAATTTTATGTTCGTATTTTTAATTTGAGAAAGACTTGGAACGTTGATTCTATAATTTTGAACATGCTTAAGTTGTTTGTCTTGTGCTATTTTTGTTGTTTGGTTGTTTGTTGTTTTCTATTCTCTGCATATTCGTTGATACTTTCAAAACTATCCAGCCAGTTCGCTTGGCAACAAGTATGGTGTAGTAACACACAACGACGCCATCAATAACATTGCTATACGTACAACACGTTCTAAGCAAGACGTTAAATTTACCTATAGTCTATACATAAGATCGTGTATTTTCGTTATTTTTCAGGTAAATGATTAATAACTTAACATATAAAATATACGTAAAACTACAATGTTAAGACTGGTTTGCAGTCTCGTTTCAAGAATTATATGCGATAAATAATGACTAATGACAGCTTAAAAGATTTAAGTATCACAATCAACAAAATCCTCTTAACCAGTACCATTACTTTTCATTTCGTTTACTCATCATATAGGCGGTGAGGTGAATGATCAACGACTTAACCCTCTTGCAACATTCGTCAAACTCTCACTAATTACCCACCGTAACATGTTGATAGCAGGGATTGGACGAAAAGTCTTGTTTCCATCAAGACACAACCTAGGAACAACTGTTTCATAAAACTCGGATTTAACACAGATCTTTATGTGCATAGTGCAAGAGCTAAACCAAGACAAAGCCATTATTGAATGAAAATATCTATGGCAACAAGATATATTTTAAAGGTAATGATTGGCAAGTGTTCCAGCTGTTTAGGGGGATCAATTTTGAAATCAATGCTTGGGTCCCAAATAGGTCTTTCATGAGTTGTAATGGATATCGTGAAGAACTTTCATGAAGATTAAAGGTAGACATAAGACTGGTAGATAAGCAAATAGCCAAATAGGTTCTATGAAAATCAACCTTTCTTTTTAAGATTTGAAAACCCATACGGTACTGGGGCTTTTTTCCTGATCGAGCAAAACCTACACCCATATCTTGGATTCAGTATTAAAAGATCACAACCAACTGGACAAACACAGCTTGACAATCCCATCAAGTTGTACTAAAAGTAAGGACAACCAAGTGCCAAAATAACCATAAAGTAGACGCAGACACTAGTTAGATAACTGAGCACAACTTGACGATCAAATGCTTGATTATGAAAGCTAACTGGTATAGAAAGGTCAAATGAAGTTTCTCCTACAGCATTGCAGGTGAGCTAATAAACACAATGAAACAAAGAAAAGTACGTTCATTTATCGTTTTTGCCATCACTTGGTACATACAGCAAGTAAAATTACCAAACAACAGTTTCACAAGCATACAGTTTATTGCGTACAGCACATACAGCAAACAAGACCTCACTTTAAAGTAGAAAAAACGATGAATTAAGAACTGATCTGTGATTATTTCCCATGTTACTTCCTCGAAGACACTCCAGGTCCAGCACTTGGGCATGATCAATGAAAAGGTTAACCTGTACCCAAGACAACAATAGCAAAAAGTAAGTAACCATACATATATGGACATGAACCATAAACAGGTTATAGATTTGAAGGACAAGCGCATACGTTGGGACCATATTGCTTAATGAACCACTCTGAGGTTTTTGAGTTTGATGCTTCAAACATGGTCTTTTCGAGTCCTAAACGCCCAATCACCTTAGCTATGATATCTGCTCTAACAGAATCAGCATATCGACAGACATTTTCAGCATCAATTGATATCATATCTGCTCCAGCTTCCAAGCATCTCTCTGCCCTTCTGATCAAGGAATCAATATCTCCCATATGTTCTGTATTATAAAAAAGTCATTTTATTTTCATCATCATGCAGTTTGACAAGAAACATTTGTTCATCAAATAAGATTACATTAATCCCAGGTAACATGAAGGCACAGCTCAATTAGATATGTATTTTAAAGAATTATTAACATAACCCTGTAAATATAAGGAACACTTTGATTATAATTGAGCCTAGTATCTGATAAGGATCCTAACAAATACCATATTAGCAAGAAGTAGACTACCTGATGTTCGAGTTGTTGGAAAAACGTAAGCAGCAGGATCTCTTTCATGGGTTGGAGGAATGTCAGCCTGGTTGAACTTCACAGCGAATTGAGGCTTAGCTTTAAGCCCTTTACTCTTGATCAACCTGATGTATCTCAACAATGTGTCTTCAGGAAGGTCAAGTAAACTCGTGTTCAGCTCAACTGTATCAAATCCCAGCTGCTTACACTCCTGTAAGAGTCGAACGAATAATCAGGACATATTTCAACTAAACATGTAAAATGAGAATAGACGTTTTTTGACCTTGATTACCTCTATATATTCTTTGAATGAAGAATAACCTTTTTGCTGCAGATATTCAGCCCAGTCACCCGTACTGACATATATGTCATGTTCATGGGCCAATTTTGTTGCTTCTCTAATAAAGGATTTTGGCATCAAACTTTGGGATCCTCCTGTAAACTTTAAACCATCAACAAATTGCCCCATGGACTCGAACATATCCTGTTCAAAGCACACATACATGTACAACTTAGAAAAAAAGTAAACTCATATACTTCTAACGATTCAATTTCTTGAAATTACAAATACTGCACGTAGGCCGAAGATATCAGAGGTTATATAAACTCGATACAGGTTACTCAAATGACTTGCACTAGAATGTGTTACTTGAACAACATTAACATAAGCATCATCAATTCACTATCAGCTGAAAGACAATGAAGTAGGCAGACCCAGAAAGCCAGATGGGTCTCGCATAAGTTGTAGCTTAACCATACCAACATGTGCGGAAGGCATATTTAGTTTAAGGAAAGAAATTCATAAAAAATAGGATACAGATAACAGAGACCCAAACAAACATAAAGTACGTTACATTTCAAAAAAAGTCTTAATCACACCTTACCGAAGCGAAAATACAGTTTGCCATGCATCTTCCCTATCTCCTATGCATACACTCTATATCATAATTTTTTATGTCTCAATAATTACTTGCTCCATATGCCTAAGTAGCTCAACATTAATCAAGGGATATCCACATTTAAACTGCTTCTCACTACAAATCACAGAAAACAAAACTGTAATCCACAGAGGACCAAATTCTCATCGATCGAAAGACAGTTGATGCTAAGATCAAATAATCTTGTGTACAAATTTAGAAAACCTACGTAATGTCTCTTCGCCGATAGCTTTGATTCTCACTACATATTGCAAAATAAAAGCTTATGATTCACAAACGAAAAAATCGGCAATGCAGAAGCTACATTTCTTTGAAAGAACATTAAATCACACAAAATAGAATTCAAAACCGGTTAATCGAGACACCAAGCTGATTTTCTCTCAAGTTGAAAGAACAATTGACCACCATCCACCAAAGACTACTGCAGTACGGTTATCCTTTATCCGACTAGAAATTAAGTTAACAAGCTGAGATGCACACAACTAATCCCTAAATCAATGTGTACACGAGCCGTATTACAAGCTAATAATGCAGAGTCATCTTCAGATTACATTAAAACATTGACGATTTAATTTAACAAACACTTGATCACCAAATGAAAGTCAGAAAGTAGTAGTAAATAGTTATCTGACTACAAATAACGTAGCAGCAGCTAATTATGCACAATTTAACACTTAGATTAGGTCCAAAAACAATTAATGAGTGATGAAAATCAAGCTAATAATGCAAATTACGTTAAGTTTGAATCTAGCTAATGAATATATAGTAAATACAGTTGAAGGAACTGAAAACAAATAGTAGCATGTAACAAGCTGGGAATATAGTTAAACGTGATCTAAGACTATATATATACTACTAGAACAGTACCCGCGCAATGTGGCAGCGGGTACGTGTGACTATATTTTGCGTTATTCGGTTACACATTTAGTTGTCTTAACAAACTTCCTAACTAATTAATTTTGAAATCCTTCTGTAATAAGGAACTAAAAGTCTGAATTTTAAGACTTTCTAATTATAGAATAGTCCAAAATGAATTATATAGTAGTATAAATATAGATAATTAGAAGCAAGCTAATTATAATAACATTAAAAAAGTTAGTTGATAGGAAGAATTAATAAGCAATAAACGACCTGAAGCATGTTATGGGAGAAGAGAGAGGTGTGATGCGGACCACGGATCTCCGTGACTCCGAACCTGCGCGGCTTATCGGGCCGGTCTTCGTCCACCGCGAAGCTCTTCCAGTTGAACACCGACATTGTTGTTACCTTTACCAAAATTAGTTTCTGTGAATTTTTGAATATAATGATTATGAGAAAGATGGAAGCAGGTGGATGGTGTGAGCGGGTTCTAGAAATTGGTAGAACATATAGTATGTGACGGTCAAGTGACACGTCACGTTCTATTTTTTCATGTGCCACGTCATTATTTTCTACAGTACTTTTTTTATTATACTTGCCACGTCAATCGATTATTGCTCGTTTTGGGTTTAGCCCAATTTAATACACTTATTACTTCCAATTTGGTGCGATTAAGCCCAATTTATCAAGGTACACAAAATGGGGTGTTCCTGTTCGGTTAATGGGTTATTCAATTTACTAGTTATAATGCCCGCGCGTGTGTGAGTTTTTTTTTTAAATAATTATATATTTTTGTTTATTAAAAAATAAATAATTTAATCTTTGTTTTATTTGATTTATAATGTTTAATTATAGTTTTTTTTATTATTAAAGATAATTATTTAAAATTTTAAATTCTATTGTTAATTATATATTATCTATATTTTTTGTATTTATCTTATACTTAATGTTACCTAATAAGAAAATAATCTTTTTTTAAATAAAATTATTACTAAATAAGGTATGATTTGATTTTTTTAAAATAGAAAAGTCCCTACTTGAGGTTTTGTTTTATTATATAAAAGATTCGGTTCTGTTAAAAAAACCTTTTTATAAAACCGAATTAAACTGAATTTAAATTGAATTAAACCGAACCGAATAACCTAAATTATATGATTTTAATTATATATATATTTATGTGAATTCGGTTTTCGGTTTGATTCGGTTTTTATCTTGCCAGAAATCATAACCGAATTGAAAACCGAATATTTAATTCGGTTCGGTTTGCTTTCGGTCTTCGATTTTTGTGGGTGAAACCCGAATTCTGCACACCCCTAAGAAAAATGTTAAAAATTGCAATACTGATATTTGGATTATGATACGTTTTAACGACAACTAATTATCTCACACTATATATACATCACAAATCTATCTGACATGTTTGAAGTAGGACTTGAACTCACGACCATTTGATTGAAGAGTTTCTTACACATCATGAGATACCATTACGACACAAGCCCTTTAGTGATTAGGATACGTTTAAAAACTCGCTTTCATCGAATTAACTAACAAGCATAATGCCAACTTCCGCCTAGCAGAGTTGGTCAGGAGGTGTTACCACATGCGAGAGGTCTCAGGTTTGAGTCTCTCTCTGTAGAGGGTTTTCCATCTGGGTGGGATCTGTGGTGGTTTTGCCCCATAGATGCATCGATTCGAGACTGGCAGAGACTACCTTCCGGGTAAATATTGTATAATCGAATCACTAACTATAGTATTGTACTAACTCGCCGTTAAAAAAACTCATTTATTTATCTTTTTTATATTCGTTTAGGTTGTACTAAAAGTTATACTAGTAAATTGGAACTTGAAAGTTTAAAAACTAAATTTCGTTTGGTCAGTGTTGCATATAACAAATTGTTTAAACTGCCACTCTTCTATGTTCAAGGGAGTGTTTGTTTAAGGTTATGTGTTTTGGGGTTAAGCTTGTATATCATACGCTGTTTATAGCTTATATGATTTTATAGATAATAAGCTTATAAGCTCATATTTAATGGTTGGCTCAGCTTGGTATGACTAGTAAGGTAGGACAAAAAATAAATAAATAAATAAATAAATAATCCACAAACATTACAAAGTGCAGTTATCAAATGAAGGTATAAACGTTTATTTATACAATATCGCGTATATAAGCTCACTCAATTCAAATAAGCCATAGAATTTGAGCTAATCAGAAAATTATCATATATAGGTTGTGTTTGATGCGGGGTTATAAGGGATTATAGGGGATTTAGCTTTTAAAATAAGCTACCTTATAAAATAAGATTTGTTTGTCACATGGGGGGATTTACTTTGTTTGGAGCTTATCACCAAGTTTTTCTTTTTTCTATAAGTTTTACATACATTATTCTTTAAATTTCCTAGTTATGTTCATCATCTTTATTCTTTATCATACTAAAACCTTTGTTACGTGAAATAAACATATCATCCAACATAATGTTTGAAGCTTGTTCAAGCAACCAAATACTCTAGAAAAATTGTCGAAAATAAACTAGTAAATAGTTATACTAAAGGAATATAAACTAAAATGGAAAACAATCTTATCTACCCATTCTACTTTAGGATATAACTTGTTACAGCCTCTACAATATATTCCAATTGCAAGTGCTTACTTTCACAAAGTTGTGAACTTTGCATTAAGATAGTCATATATTCTGTTTTTTTCCATTCTTTTTTAATAATCTTTCGAGTTCCATCATATCGATGATCGATACACAAAGCAATCTAGCATGGGTGAAAAGATACCCTTCTTTCCTTGTTAGACATGGAAGGAATCCAAGTTAAGCATAACAGCTTATCTTACAACATATCCATTTGCAGTTCAACCTCATACACATTATAAGCCATGTCCATATAACCCCACACTGTGTATGTCTATCCTTCATCAATTCTAGATTGACCAAGGGCGAATAAAATGGCAATAGATGAGCAGATGCGTGTACGAACTCCGGGTCAATTCATTGTGCCGTTTGTCTGTTTGTTGATCATAGCCATGGATCTCACGGCAGGAATTCTTGGTATCGAGGCTGAGGTGGCTCAAAACAAGGTATGTATTTCAACTTGCAATGACAAATAAGTGAAAAAATAATCTCATGGAGTCATAAATATTAATGAATGCATAAACGGTTTTGTAGCAAGAAATTTTATGATGAAAAAAAACACAACATACCCAATCTTGCCGGGGTGGCGGTATGGGATAAACCTGAAAGTAGAGAGACTGCTTTCCGGAAGACCTCCGGCTAGGCAACCAACTAATTGTTGTTACTAGCAAGACAACCATGTCAAAAGTAGCACAAAGTGTATTTTCATGCATACAACCATTTTGGTCAAAAAAATTTATTGGTCGAATTTAAAATGTGTTTAGACCAACTCAATTCAATTCAGCCAACCCGCATTAATGACACCTTACTAACTCACCCGCCGTGCCAGCTGAAACTAAAAATGGACCGTTACTAACTTGGCCACCCGACCAATTTTGCACTTATATAGTTAATCAATTCACATTGCAATACTAAAAAAGAGAACCATAGACCTACGGTTCTGATCTAACTTAGCTGTATGTAATTTCAATATGTTGGTTTTATACAGGTACATGATCTAAGAGTGTGGGTCCTTCAGTGTCGCGATCCAAGTTATCAAGCATTTAAGCTCGGATTTGTAGCTGTGGTGCTTTTGGTATTTGCTCACACCATTGCAAACTTGTTTGGCGGCTGCCATGTTGTATATTCCAGACCAGAACTAGACCGCGCCACATCTAACAAGCAATTTGCCATGACTTCACTCATCCTATCATGGTAACTATATTTGCATATCACCTACCTCTCTTAAATAAAAGGATTGTACCTAATACATTAGCCTTTGTACCAGGATTACACTGATCATTGGCTTCGTACTGCTAATTGCCGGCGTCATGCACAATTCAGGTTCAAGAAAATCATGTGGAGTTTCAAATCATCGTTACTTTTCCATTGGTGGCATCACATGCTTCATTCATGGAATGTTTGCAGTTTCTTACTGCATTTCCGCCGCTGCTGTTGCAAAAGAAGAAAAGATGTTGAACCCACATGGACCGATAATGTACCCACATGGACCGATGATGGGCCCACCTGGACCAATGATGAGCCCACCTGGACCAATGATGGGCCCACCTGGACCAATGATGGGCCAACCTGGACCGATGCACCATACTGCACCATCAGCACCTGCTTAATAAAAATGTAGCCTAATCCAGATTCTTCTGTTATTTTTTCCTCTACTGTTTTGTGTTTTTACCAATTAAGATGCATAATTTGTTCAACCCTTAATCTGATTCTAGGAACTTCCTAAGTAGAACTCATGGATACTAAGACAAAAACGCTAAGATTGACCATGAATGTAAGCAGTGTGTTAAATTCCATATTTCGCAACAACCATTATAGTCGCAGGAGTATTAATTCTCAAAAACCCTCTTATTTACTTTCACTAAAACCCCACCGTACTCGAAGAAAGGAATCTGAATAAAAAAAATGGTATCCTTCAAGAGGCCTGATGCCTAATTAATCTGATTCGTAAATCAAGCATTAACACTTTCCTGCTAACCCCAATTAAATTAATAACTTTCACTAAGACCATATCGAAGAAAGGATTTGGAATACTAAATTGGTATCCTTCTAAGAGGCCTGATGCCTAATTAATCTAATACATAAATCAAGCTTAATACTTTCCTGCTAATCCCAATTTATTAATAACGCTAGACGCAAACTGACACCATGAGTGAATCTAACATCTTCCTCTCTTCCAATGGAAAATATCAGATTTCTAGATCCAATTATCTATGGTTTAGCGCAATTCAGGCAACTTCCTTTCATAAGGAAATGGCAAATGCGTGTCTTAGGCCTTCATTATTTATTTTCTGACATTTAATTTTGAACGCTGCTTAACTGCTCAATGATCCATAAGGATTCATTATTTTAGTATCATTAAAGGTATTTTAACATTTGACTAATCACAACACCTTTATGAGATTGTGTGCTTCCATTCATGGGCCTTAAAGAGTAGCATGTGCCATCATTACAAGATCTTCCTCAATAGCTGCTGATATTTCAAGTAGTCACTGAAAGAAATATATATCTTTCTAATACACGAAAATGCCTAAGTAATATAAAGAAATAAATGTTATCTCCATCTGGAGATATATGTTAAAATCAAACCTACACCTGATCATCAACCAAATATAACTCAAACCTAAACCTGATCATTAACCAAATAAATCTTATCTCCATCTGGAGAGATGTTAAAATCGAACCTAAACCTAAGCTATAGTGCTTTCATAACTAGATGATGTTTCACAACAGCTATTAATCGAACTCATTGCTTGCAAAAATTTCTATTTAAGCTTATATTGCACTGTCAGACCTTAGAAGTGTATTTCTTCGTCTTCGTTACTATATAAATATCGCCAATCAATAAAGCTCCGATCGTGAGGTCCCTTTTCACATCATTTAGCTATGATTCAACTAAGCATATACCTAAACGTAATAAATCTCACAATCGACAAGTCTAAGAATGGACTGTAACTTGCTTATCCTAGATTGGGAATTACGAAGAAAACTTGTCAATCAGACAAGAAAAAATTATCAATTACTGCATATGGGAGTGAAGGAAAAGAAAACAAAATGAAAACAGCATGCATGATGAGCCATTTTCACTTAACATTTAGCTACTTAAAAAAGCATTAAATGAAATTGTAACCATCTCGCCAAATTCGACTCTAGAGTGCTACTAGTACAATCAAAGCACGCAAAGCCAACGATTTCCCATGTCACGTGTTGTAACAATGTAACATCATAACAGTATTATAGAATGTAACATCAACCCTAAATAACAATCCAAACCTCAACGCACAAGGATACAAATCCATAATCTATACTCAAGCCAATAAACCGTTTTCTAGATCCAAGATTTTACCTTTAGTGCGTAATTGTAGTAGCACCCTTGCGATTTAAGTTTATTGTCAATTAATAAACATCAAGAACATATGGAAGGCATCACAATCAAGATCTTGTAGCTATAAACTATCAAGCTCTATTAACAAACAACCACAGCTCATTTGCTGCTATATGAGCTCAATGAATTTGTTTCTCTCAAAGATACATACCCATCAAGAAACAAAAAACATATACGGCGAATGTCAAAAGTTCACTTTACCAAACTATCTCATAAAAATATCAAACGAAACAAAGATACATTACCCATTATAACAAAATCTAAACTTTTTTCACTTCCATAACTCCTAAACTCACATACAACCCATAAACAGAATATACCTTAATTAGCACCAGACCTCGTTACCGCATCCAACACAACCTCCGCTTGCTCTTTCAAAAGCTCAACTTTCCTCACGAAGTGCTCGAGTTCTTGCACCTTAAGCTCCTTCCACTTTTCCTCCATCTCAGCCTTCTTCGCTCCCGTTAGCAACTCCAATCCCTTACTCATTATCCCTTCATCCGTAACCATCAACCCCATCGAACCAAGCTGCTCAGGACCACGCCAAGACCGCACGGGCTGCACCATCTTCGGCTCAACCTCAAAATCCATATTCACATTCCCATTACCCAAACCCGACTTCTTACCTTTCTTAACCTTAGACGTCACATTAATTTTCTTACTACTCTTAGCTACATTGTTATTCCCCTCACTCCCCCATAAATTCTGCGACAAGTCGTACATTCTCTTCTCATGCGGGTTCGAAAAGGTCCTAACTTTCCCTGATTTCTCAAATTTCGCGAAATTATTCTCGAACTTTTTCCTTAACCTCTTAACCTTATTCAACATTTGACTAGTAGTAACATCAACATGAACATCATTCTTAACAAACTCATGAAAATCATTAATTTCAGCAATTGGGTCTTTCTTGATTTCATTAACATAATTGAGCATACCTTCAATTAACTCAATTTCGTTCTCTTCACTCCACAGCCTTGCAAAAAGCTGTTTCGGGTCTTTCCGATCGAGGCCGCCGCCGCCGTTGATCGAATCCGGCGCCGCCACGGCCACCACCGTCTCTTTTCTAACCCTCTTCACATCTCCGCCGTCAATCTCAGCCGCGGGGCGTTTGCCCACGGCAGGTGAAGCTGATTGGTTTTTTGATCTGGGTTTTTCGACCTCTTTCACCGGAACTATCGCCGGAGTTTCGCCGTCGTCGGAATCGGATTCATCAGAAGATGATAAAGTTGGGGTTAGGGTTTGTTTTTGTTGGGTTTTTTCGGGTTCGGATTCATGTTCAGAATCGGATGCTTGGGTTGATTCTTGCTCCTCTTCTTCATCTCCCCCGGAAGATGAAGAATTGGTGTGTTCGTTTTCCGATCCGGCCATTGTTGTTTTTTTTGTGGGCGATGAATTTAGGGTTTGTGTGTATGTGAGGAGGGGTGGGTCTATTGTAATGTGTAGCCCGATGAGTTAAGTAGAGATGGTGTATGCGAAGTGCTACCGGGCTCGTGGTCGGGCTCGGCTACACGGGTTCACGTGTTGACATGTCAAGATTACATGGCTCGTAAACGATCTGTTTAAGTAACGAGGTTGGCTTGTTTAGATTGGTGGGATGACTCGTTTGATCTGTTTAACCATTGTAAATGTAATTTCTGTATTTTGTCAAAGTTTAAACAATTCGGCAGATCAAGCGTTAAAACTACTCAAACCCAGACACAAATTAAATAAACTAGTGAATGAGTTTAGCCGAATATGAAAATCTAACTTATTTATATTTATGTTACTTTCAATTAGAGTTTTTGTGTAACGTAAAGAATTACCACTCCTAGTTATAGATGTCGAAGATATTGCGTAATCGATAAATTTTGCAGTGGTTGGTCGGAGTATTTAACTAATGCATGGGGTTTGGTTATATTCTTCAACATTCTTGTAACGAACACTTGTAACCCGCGTCGAGTGAACGAGAAATAAAATGATTTCTCGGAGGAAACCCCCGGTTCCATTTTCCTAAAGGGTTTTACATAAAGAAAAAACTAGAAGAACAAGGAGGTGCTTGGTTATGAGACCTAAGGAATGGTAAAGGTAATAATACATGATACTTGGTTTGATGCAATGCAATCCCTCATTCCTTAGTTTTAGGTAATAGTCTATTACCCACAAAATTGGGAGGAATGAGAATCCATTACCCACCTCCCTTTTTTCCGCCTCCACTCCACCAGCAGCTATAACCACCAACACTACCACCACCAGCAGCAGCTACCACCAGCCACCACCCGCCACCAGCAGCCACCACCACCACCCACCACCACCACCCATCACCCGCCACCACCACCACCAGTAACCACCACCACCAGCCACTACCACCCGCCACCACCACAACCAGCCAACCAGCACCACCACCAGCAGCAATCACCACCACCACCACTTTGGAGTTAATGTGTTTTTCTTAAACCAAACACTATCAAAGTTAATGATAATCTCCATTCAATTCATTTGCATTCCCTTTGCCTTTCCCTTTTCCATTCCTCATTTTGAACCAAGCGCACCCTAAATAAGATACAAAGCACAATGGAAGAGGATTTTTAACAAATCGCATAAAGAAGATAATTGTTTTAGGCAATGAGAAAAGCCAGTTGTATATCATAACACAATCTAAGCTTTCGTCATTAGCCTCATTTGATTACGTTCACTCAAAAGCTCGCATGAATGTGTCATTAAGGGCTGCAAACTACTACTACTACTTCTTTTTGTTTTCGCAATTAAGAAGCTTTATACTTTCATAAATTAAGCAAAACGAGTATAATTTAATCGCATTATGAGTCGTTATGTTAAAATATCTTTCAATTAGAAAACAAATAGTAATGAAAGACCATACTTAAAAAGCTTACATCACAACATATATACCTGAATGCATATATGTAAATAAACGAATATGTAGATTTGAATTATACTTTCTTTTCA
The DNA here is from genome assembly GCA_030686995.1 of Artemisia argyi. Classification (NCBI taxonomy): domain Eukaryota; kingdom Viridiplantae; phylum Streptophyta; class Magnoliopsida; order Asterales; family Asteraceae; genus Artemisia; species Artemisia argyi. Next base: position 207,559,748 of record CM060677.1, read on the forward strand.
GGGAAACTTGACGTGATCACATTGTGCCGTAAAACTTTTATAAATTACAATATTTAAAATCATGTTACCAAAAGGGAAAATTCCAAATTTTCCCCAGAGGCATCTAAGACATCAAAAATTACCTTAACCGACATTTTTACTCCTAAATGCTGAGGGCGACTGGGCAACCGATCAACACCACTATATTTTGACCAAAATAGACCGTATTTCAATTTTTTGTACATGCTTTTGTACTTTTTTTTGTAAAAAATAGACCGTATTTCAATACTTTTGACCAAATAGACCATATTTCAATCATTGATGGGACACATGTCACACAAATGTTCAGTTGCCCATTTTGAAAGTCACCCAAGGTTTATTCTGGGGGGGGGGGGGGGGGTGTTTATTATTTATTTATTTATTTATTTTTATTTTTATTTTTTATTTTTTTGAAAACTGGTCTAATTTTTTATGTCTTAGGGATGTCTCCGAGGCAAGTTTGAAATTTTCCCGTACCAAAAACACCTTAGTTTAGAGACAATTTTTTTTTTCTATAGTAAGATAAAATAAAGTAACATATTATGTTTTTAACAAGTGGTAAAACCGTCCCACCCAACCTTTAGAAAAACTTGTTTTAATTGCTAAGACATGCATTTCATATTTCTATGAATTTTTATATTGTTGTTTCGTACTATATTTGATAGTTGTGGATTGTTAGATGCTATACTATTATTACCCTCGTTTGAATAATGTTGTATGAAAATATACTAGTAATTTATATGTTTGTTGGAAAACTTGGTAGTTATTATTATTTTTATTGATTGAAATTAGAACGAAATAATAATAATAATAATAAAATAGAATAGGAGTTATAATAGTTGATAACTAACTAGTTTATTTATTGGTAAATCAAAAGGTGAAAAAAGAAAAACTGGATAAGAAACCAAAACCTGACCAATTTAATGAGAAAAATCTAAAAAATGAATCGAAAAAATCGAAACCAAATGGCTTGCAATTTTAAAAACCGAAGTTTTTGATTCGGGGTTTGGTTTTAACCAAAAACAGTCTCATGCTTACCCTTATAAACTTCTATATAACCACATAATACACTATTTAAATAGACCATTGCGCTATAAAATTATTACAAATGTCATTGCCAAGTTAAAACAAAAACTCTAATAAGATTATTAACTTTTTTTTTTAAGTGGGCTGATATATATTTATAATACTAACATTTATCAGGCTGTTACTGTAGCATTGCTACAGTAGCAAAGCTACAGTAAAAGCACTCACAATGAACAGTAGAATGTACAGTAACTAACGGTCGTTAAGTATTTAACGACCGTTAAGTACTAACGACCGTTATTTATTTTTATTTGTTTTTTTTTACAATTGGTCATTCGTCTTAGAGGTTTGTTGCAAATTTAGTCCTTATAACTAATGGTCTTAAGTCTTAACGACCGTTAATTTTTTTTTTTTTTTTTTTTTTTTTTACAATTGGTCATTCGTCTTAGAGGTCTGCAATTGGTCCTCCATCTTAAAGGTTCGTTGCAAATTTTGTCCTTATAACTAACAGTCGTTAACTGCAATAACTACTTCTTTGGCAAAACATCCCGCGGCAACGCGCGGGTGATCCACCTCGTTTTTTTCAATGAAAAGGTAAATATATTAATCACCATAGAAAACAAAATACAATACAAGGAGACTTTGGACAGATCCAACATCAAGAAAACTGAACTACCATCTTGACCGGTACATATTTGTCAAAAGATAACCATCGAATAGCTGAACTCCAACTCAGTGATCTCATGAATAAGACAGCAAATGCTCGGGAATGAACATAAGGTTTACCTCATTAGAAACCTTTCCACGAAAAACCCAATGGGAAAAAAAACTTAGAAAGGAAAAAAGAGTATAGAACACTTCTAAAAATCCTTTCAAGAAATATGAGTATAGCATTTGCCATAGTGGTACACAATATCATAACAGACTTAACAGTCATACTAATCTTGCCTTTCATCCAAGACTGTTAGCATAGATGATGCCCTTATAACCTAAACACCACATGGTAGGAAACATCAGAGGCCAAGAACTACATTTCCTAAATCGATTAAAACAAAACCAAACCTCATGAAGACGACACATCTTTCAGCACGCTCTAGACAAAGCAAGGATGACAAACCATTTAGGCATCATCAAGGCTTAGTGTCATCTATCCAAATACCCCACAACATACTAACTAGGCTACAGAGGTAGTAGCATCATCAATAGGAAGACCAGAAGCAATAAGAGTTAATGGTCCCCTAAACATTCAGAATCATCATCCTTAGGACCAGATTAACAACCATAAACTTGACACTTTAGAACAAATTATTATATCACCATTCAACTCCTTAATCTAATTAGTCCAGGAGACTTCATTATGCTGCTTACACATCTGTTGACTGATAAACTCCAATATAAGAACAAACTATTACTTCGAGACCCATTTGACCTAGAAAAGGAGATAACCAGATCACAAACTATCGACAACAAAGTATAAGCCATTTGAACTTTATCCATACAACAATCTACCTCATTTTCATAAATTCACCCATATATCCAACAAATAAATTATTAATAGGAAACCTACTTATTGAGACTTACTCACAAGAAATATAAGACCCATTGTTAATGCCAAACTATCACTCCAGACCCACTTAAAGATTAAAATAGACAAAATGCATATACTTTTCAGTCTCAAGTAACAAGGCCCTTTGTTACTCCATCATCTCACCAATCATTAAGTACTCTAAAGAACTTAGACATAGTATATTACTTAGAGAACAATATTTTGATCCCCTTTTTTTAGCTACATATGATCATGACATATAACAGTGGCCAAAGTTAACAAATTTTTCAAGGCATGTTATATTCCTCTCCATTTAATATCCCAATATGCAGCAACATCTTTAACTGCTTTAAAGTTTTTAACCGATGAGGAATTATTTTGTACCTTTTTAAAGGGTCATTTAAAGCCGAAATTGTATTAGTATGATCAAATATTGCTCTAAATCGTTTCTTTTTGCATTTTAGGTACTTGGGATGAGAAATCTGGAAAATGACATGTTTTGGGCTCGAAACGACAAAAAAGTGAAGAAAACGACGAAGTCTCGAATTCTGTCAGATATGGGAGTCTGACGGCGTCACAAGCTACAACGTGATGTTGTCGCTTGCAAATGATGGAGGATTCTTGCAAATGATGGAGGATTGATGACTTTATAACCTGACGGCGTCAAGTGTATTTGCAGACCAAAAATCCATGCAAAGTTAACAAGAAACGGCCCAAAAGATTTACTAAAGGACGACGTTAGAGTTCCTAAGCGACGTCGTCATAAGACAACTTGGAGAAGATGAAACTTGTTGAGGCAACATGATCAAGATCTCATCTTGTTTTAATGATGACAAATAAACCATCGAAACACATAAAATAACAAACGTTAGCTCAAAATCGCCGGAGCCCATCTCTGCTCCTAGCGCGCTGCCCGCCCGTCAACGCTCGGGTGACGCGCCAGGACACTGTATGGTTTTGGGCGAATTTTGAAAGTCAGCTTTCCCCTTACCCGACAAATGTGGATCTTTCAATACAGGTATGAATATGTTATGTGCTTAATTGAGAACACTCGAAACGAGTTTTGAGACTTGGGATCTCCTACTTTTAAAAGCACCCATTTACAGGAAAACGCCAACTCATGTTTTCTAACTATCGCCTCTAGCCAAGGCTTTTCTATACTTAGGGAGCTTGTATATTTCACGTGTGATGATTGTGTAAATACTCATCATTTTCACCTAATCTGAGCTGCCAAAACATCCAAAACACTCAAATATGAATCATAATACTGAAAATATCCCAGAAGTGTGTTTTATATGTTTCAGATGCAAAATGATCAAAAATAGATGAAATATGAACAAAGTTTGCATAAATGGCAGTTTCAGTCCCTCAACTTTCAAAAGTTGTCAAAACTAGTCCCTGGTTATTCTAAAAACATGAAAAAGTCACCAAAGGTCCTTTTGAATCACAAATAAACATAATTAGTCCTTTGGTGCAAAGTTTAACAAAAGTACAAGTTTAGTCCCTCAACTTTGCAAAATTGACAAAAATGGTCCCTAGGATATAAAAACTTTGAGAAAATCAATTTTTGTCCTTGTGCTACTCATCTATGGCAGGAATGGTCCTTGGTTGGAAAGTTTGGTGAAATTACAAGATTGGTCCCTTAAATTTCAAAGTTGGCAGATATGGTCCCTGGAAGTTCAAAAAGTGGAAAAGTCAACTATGGTCCTTACACTATTAAACCTTGGCAAGTTTTACCCTTGCAAGTACTTTTGGAAAGTTGTCAAACCCAACCCTCAAAAATCCAAAAATTACAAAATTGGTCCTTGTGATAATAAACAAACCAAACCGGACCCTTAATATTACAACACCCCAATACTAAATCCAATCCAACATAAAAACATCACCAAGCCCAAACCCCTTCCCCAGCCCATCACCTGAGCCCAAACCACCCTAAAATCGTTCTAAATAATACACCAGGGTCAAACTCAGTCAAACAAGTCATCCCTTCCCTCTCACACCCTCCCACTTGCACTGTAGCACCATCACTTCACCACTCCCACTTGCCATCACATCCCATCGCCCTTACCACCACTATTACCTAACAATCCAAAGTTTCATTTTTACCCCTTGTAGTTTATATTTGCTAAAAACTCACCTTTTCCCAGCACGCAATCGTGTCTGATTTTAATTTGATTTACGTTTATACACATCTGTTTCCCGTAATTGTTAATACTGTTATTCCTAATCATTCCATTAGTGTAAAATAAATCCAAATCATTGTCTGGTTACTTCCCATTCAAATTCACCTGATCACAAACCTGTTTTTATACCATCACACCTCGTTTGGACATAACGACCCGGGGAAACACTATATTCCACGGAGAATTGAGCTTAAGGAGTTTGACTATATTGACCACATCCGTGGTTGACTTTGGTTGACTGCTTTAGCACGAGTCAAAATTTGGCGCCGCTGCCGGGGAGATTGTTGCGTATTTTAAAACGTTTTAGGTTTAGTGGTTTTCAAACCCCTCTTGTACAAATACCATCACTTTGTAAATTTTTGTGAAAATCAAAATCAAAACTGAAAAAGTTCATTAACACTTTTCCTGAATTGTTAAAAACACCCAAAAAATCATAAACAACAAAACAAACTGTGAAGTTAAATTACTTCTTTAAGATTACAACCTACACAGGTGGAATACGGAAGTTCTGACATTAAATTGCGAACTAAAGAGAGTCCATTTATCTCTCCCGCCACCCTGCGAGTAATCTTAAAGGAACGATTTCGGTTAACGAATCAGTTCCAAAAATATTGTCCAAGTTTTTTCACCCATACACGAAAAGCCAAAAACATTTTACTGTGAATAAATTATATAAAAGATTACCACCGCAAACCAAGGCAGAACACCTACCAACTAGGGGTGTGAACATAATAAGTTCCCAAACATAAAATAAAAACTTGTCATTGTATCCCTGTGAGTGGTGTACCATTTATAAAGAAGCCATTCACTTGTGATTATTGGTTTAAGTTCACTGTGGTTTTGCCTCGATCTTGTTTTGAAAAATTATTTTTAGTGCATGCGCACTCGTTCACAATCACGACGTAATCGTCATAGAAACGTAACCGAGTTACGTACTGTTGAAGAAGAACACCCGATAAAAATGGACGACGAGCCCCCAAACCCTCTTAAGGAGGAGATAGTTCCTGACACCCGAACAATGGAGGAACTATGTCAACCTACCATGCACGGGAGAGGTGGACCCATTTGTAACAATTCACATTTTCAGGTTAATTTCTATTCCCGAAAATTGCACTATTCATTTTTTACTATTCACTTTTACTATTTATTTTTCCGAAATTTGATTTTTATTTCATATTCTCGTATGATAAATCATTTCCATGGCAAAATAAAAGTTTGACACTCATCAGATCATTTTCGCGTAAGTTATTAAGGAAATACACGTTTAGGTTAAAACGTCATTCAAAAATTCTACGCACAACGAAACTCGACCGCGTTAATTTTCCCCGCATCAGAAAAATGTTTGATACACTCATGATTTATTTGAGAATTAATCATGACTAAGAAAAATGTGACCAAATAAACCCTCGGCCGTGAGAAACAGAAATTTTCGTTTTTAAGCGCTTTTACTTAGCCGTAACCTTAGCCTATACCTACACCGCGTTTCTAAGACGATTTGAGTTTTCACATTTTTGGAAAAAGTCAACATATTTTTCCCTCATCCTTTGACCAAAAATCATTCCTTGATTTTATAAATCATTCCTTGATTTTTAGGCTTACGGTTTTATGTCTTAAAGACATTAAATACCAACCGACACTAGACTGAGCCCAGTCTAGACATTATAAGTCATTTTAAATCATTATTATCATATTAGAAAAGTAACATTTTACTTTTCTCAATTTTACACAATATTCGTACGTTTTACGTATTACGCGTTTTAGACCCGTGTTTCCAGTTTTAGCAGGGTTTTAGCACCCCAATGGAACCTACCACTCATTTTATATTTAATTATGGAGTATATTGACATGTTTAACCATTCTTTCAAGTTCCACATTTTTACGATACTCGGTTTTACGTTTTATGGCTTAATCATTTACGGTTAGCATTTCACGGAGTCAAAACTAACTAAATATCTTGGATAATATCATCAAAAACCGCCTCATCCTCCCTAGTATGTATGAACCGCTAATTAGGGGGGGAGTCACACCTTTAGGTGGCTTGATCTCATGCTTAAGGCCTTAGATTGGTTACATGTATACAAGCTTGTTGATTAAGCTTTGACTATTCATGAAACTGACCTCCTCAAAGGCATATAAATACCCCCCCCCCCCCTTTTGTTGCCGTCCACCATCACACACACAAACACAATATCCTTAGCAAATTTACTTCAAGTTTCATGCAAGATTCAAGTGCTAAAACAACATAGAAACCCTAGTTTAGTTTTGATTCATCAAAACTACTTCCAAACCCTAGAAACTTTGGTGATTTCTCTTGAGTTAGAATACACTCAAGTCACCTCAACTTTCATCATCTCTCTTTCAAGAATACAAGTGTAGAAAGATTGCTTGAAGTGAAGTAGAGTGAAGCATAAATCAATCAAAGTCCTTACCTTACATGTTACTTACCTTTCTTTGTTGAAAGCCAAAAGTTGTAAGCAAACCCTAACATACTTCTTGTTAAATATCATATTCATGCTATTTACATATCATTCATGCTATATTTTGTCTTGTGATTATGTCCATGATGTATAAAAATGGGTAAAACAAGTATTGGTATATATATGTTAACTATGTTATTTAAACAAGTAAACTAGTGAATTCCATGGTAAAATCTGACCAAAACTGTATAATTATGATATTGGACAATTACATATTGTAGTAGAGGACTTAACAAGGAAACCATGGCAATTTGAACCACTTAAAATGAGAACACGAGTAAAAAGTTATGACCATTTGAAGTTACCAAAAACTTTGCGGCAAAACCGCCTAAAAACCATCTGTATCAGAATTAAACACGCAAAAAGAGGCCCTTCTGGTCCGTTTCATGAAAAAGTTAAAACACGAAAGTTGTCCGGAATCACGTTTTTTTTCAAAAAATCAGGAGCATGTATCCAGAAAACCAATAACGAATGAGATTTTCTTCAGTTTTTTAACAGCTATTTTATATACCAAAGTTACTATATAATAGTTATGGTTTAATAAGACCAAGAGGTCTAATGACCTAAATTCAAGACCACAACCATGGCTAAAGCCAAGGTTGAGTATCAAGACCATGGAACAATGACCAAAGGTCACGGCAAGGCCATGACTAATGACCATATAAACTTACCTAGGCGAAAACATGAGCTAAAGAGTTAGCGATAACTTAAACATGCAATTTGGATCTACTCCATCAAAATAACGATGAGACTCATTGTAATAACAATCTTCATGTAAAAGTAAATTTTCCTAAGTTTATTCAAATATTAGACATGTAACTTTCAGGTCAAAACTTATATATATATATATATATATATATATATATATATATATATATATATATATATATATATATATATATATATATATATATATATATATATATATATATATATATATATATTATCAAATACTACAATAGTAGGGAGCCTCATGTGAGGAGTTCATTAAGTAAGCCGTCGAGATGAGTTGTGGATTTACGAATTAAAGTGTCCTGGCTCCTCGAACTTATACTACATGACTTCTAAATTATGTCGGCCCGAACGGTAGTAAGCGATATATAAACTATACATGTTTCATAAACCATTTCTTTTCAAAGACTTACACTATACTAAGTACTACATCATGGACTAAATGCAAGACATATATAGGCAATTCTTCATATTCTTTACTCCAATCCTAAGTCACAACATTCTATTATAGGTTGCTTGTAGAAACCTTCGCGATTCGACCATCACATTCACTACTTGCTATATAACTTAAGGTGAGTTCATAGCCCCACTTTCCATTACTTAATTGTTTTACAGACCCTTGGGGGGAATACATGCTATTTTAAACCGAACACAATGCTTTGAAATTGTATGCTACCTGATTGTTTTATTATTACTAAGTACCATCCTTGCTAAATCCAATATCCCTTTTTATGAACCATTTAATCACTAGTAATAGTGAGCGCGAATATTGTGAATAGGCCTATTGGGATTGACGAATCCCATTTGTATTGACTAAATTCAAACAAATGCACTATATTTGAGATTTAGGTATGACAGCAAAGTACCTACCGGGATAACTCCGCCGATTGATATTGGTACCCCTTAACGTTTTGGTGTCATAAGCTTAGTGAATAATAATAACTGTTTTGTTTTCCAACCATTGGTGTGAGTCTATAGCTCACACTACCAACATATTGTGTTCAACCATTAAACAAACTCTATGAATATCACTCAACCTTTGTGTTGACCTTTTAAGCATGTATTTCAGGTCCATGATGAGCAAGGATGGCACGGAAGGGCACGGATATTCAAGAGAGCTATAAATTTTATTATCATTCGAAAACTCATTTAATGTAATTTGTAAACATGGAACCATCTGGGACCTCATTTCGTAATCTCTGATATTTATATAATTTGAATGATAAATCTTTTAAAACGACTCAATTAGAGTTCGTTTTCTATTATTATGACTGTTGTGCCGTCGAGTAACACCCAAGTTGAATTCCGCTGCATCATGAATTGGGGGTGTTACACCATTGCACCACTTACAATTGGAGCCTCGGATTTTGGACTTAAACACAACATGATACAACAGGTCCAGAATTCGTGTCAGTTCCACGGTTTGCCGGGTGACGATGCTAACAAGCATCTCGATAAATATTTAACCGTCACCCAGAGCATGAAACAAAATGGCGTCACCGAAGATGGCCTGCGTTTATACCTGTTCCCATATTCTCTTACTCATCATGCGACTGCTTGGTTCGATTGACTTCCTAAGAATTCGATCCATACATTTGATGAGATGGTTACTAAATTCTTGGCTAAATACTTTCCACCATCCATGGTTACAAAGCTGAGAAACGATATTAGTAACTTCAGACAGCTTCCCGAAGAATCCTTATTTGAGGCATGGGAACGCTACAAACTTGCTATTGATCGGTGTCCCAATCATAACATGCTTCTTGTCACCTTTATTGATACATTTTATAATGGTTTGACTCTTCGTCATCGTGACACCATCAATGCTGCTGCTGGGGGCACCTTCATGAAAAGGACCCCTGAAGAGTGTTATGACTTAATTGTAAACATGACTGCCCATCACAATTTTTGGGACTCCTCTGCAGAGAGGAATGACTCATGTAAGTCAGTCACCCCGGCAAATAATGAAATAGCTGCTCTTACCAAAAAGTTTGATGATTTGTCTGAAGCGGTTCTCCGAATTCACCAGAAAAATCACTGTAAGGAATTACTGAAGATACTACTGATTGATACTGCTGACAGGTTCCTGCGGAAGGCTTAGTGACTTTCTGCTGATGACTGGTTCCTGCGGACATCTAGAGATCCTACGGATAGAGTTTAACCGTGGATAGAACTTATGTATTTTAGGACAAGATATGTAGAATATCTTTTAATAGTTTATCATTATTCGTTTCTTGTAAGAAAGGTTAGGGTTTCCACTAGTATATAAGGAACCCTAGGTCATTGTAATAGACACAAGTTTTTTAGTACGAGTTTCATTAACATTATTAGTAAAAGTTTATCGATCCATAGAGGATCAAGTTTAGTATAAGTTTGTTTTTATATTCCGCATAATTACAAGCTCACAGAGATTATCTAACTTAGTTTAACTAGTGATTACATTAGTTGGCTAACGATCTGTTGGCTCGTGATCTATCAAGGTTTAGATCCCTACAAGTGGTATCAGAGCCACTAGATACTCTCTGTAACCTCAACACAATCACAAAACTATTCGTTCAGTACCAATGGGAGACAAACCAGGCGGTGATGTTGCTCTCTCAGAAGCAGGCTCTCTTACTCAACAACTACAACAGGTGGCCTTCTCCAACAGCAATGCAAAACTTCCTTTTCTTAGGAAGGATGAGTATGAGATTTGGGCAATGAAGATGCAGAACTGGATTGCAAGTGTTGACTATAACCTCTGGAATGTTATACTCAATGGTTGTCGTCCTAAAAAGCAAAGTGTTGATGCTAATGGTAAAGTTACTATTTTGGAACCTATTTCTGCTGAAGAAATTCTTGCTATTCAAAGGGAGAACAAAGCAAGAACCATATTGCTGCAGGCAATCCCTGATGACCACATGGGAGATTTTCATTCCATGACTGATCCAAGAGAAATTTGGTGGGCCATAAAAGCTAGATTTGGTGGGAATGAAGAATCAAAGAGGATGAGAAAGAGTATGTTGAAGCTAGAATTCCAAGAATTCAAGATTACTGAAGAGGAAGGTCTACACAAAGGTTATGACAGGTTTCAGAAGATTCTGAGTCAATTGAATCAGCTTCTAGCCAGACCTGACAATGAAGAGGTGAATTCCAGGTTTTTAAGAGCCTTACCTCCCTCATGGTCTCAAGTGAGTATCTCATTGAAAACCAAAGGTGGCTTGGACTATCTCAGCTTTGATGACTTGTACAACAAACTCAGAGCTTTGGAAGGTGACATAAAGGGATTCTCTCCATATGCAGCTACTCCTTCATAATCTGCATTTGTCAGTTCTAACTCAAACTACATGCCACATACCTACACAAGTCCATCCCCAGCACCTCAGGTTTATACAAGCCCATCCACTCCAAGCCAAAGTCTTCCAATGACCACTTTTTCTTTTTCAAGTGCTAATCCAATAACTCATCCAAAGATTAGCAATGTGATGGAAGATGTACTTCATTCATTTGTTGCTGAAGTTGATAAACAGCAACAAATAGCTTATGAAGACTTTGAGCAAATTGATGAACTTGCTTTGGAAGAATTAGACTTAAAGTGGCAAATGGCTATGCTCTCTCTCAAGGTTAGAAGATTTGAGCAAAAGGTTGGTAAAAAGCTCAATGTTGAGGGAAGAGATGCAGCTAGGTTTGATAGAAGGAAAGTAAAGTGTTATGCTTGTGGAGAAATTGGCCATTTTGCAAGAGAATGCACAGCCAAGAAAGGTGAAGCCAGTACCAGGTATTCAACATACAAGAAGAAAGAAGTGGAAGCTGGAGAGTCAAAGGCCCTGATCACTGCTTTAGATACAAGTGTGGACTGGAATGAGCATGAAGATACTACAAGCAGCTCTCCTCAAATCTCCTGCATGGCTAGTTGTGATGATAGCTTTGGTCTCATGGGAATCTCTTCTCAGGTATCTACTTGTGTTTGTGATTGTGATTGTGATTCTAAATATACAACTATAAAAGAAGCTTATGATGATATGAAACCAAAATATAATGCTTGTTTTATTGAAGCTGCAACTTATAAAGAAGCTTTTAAAACTTTAGAACAACAAAAGGTGTGGTTTCAACAGAATCAATTAGCTTATGAGGAAAAGATAAGAGTTTTAAGTAGAGATTTAGAATGTGCTAGCAATGAATTAAAATTTTCTGAAAAAGAAAAAGCTAGGATTAAGTATGAGAAAAATGTTTTGCAAGAGAAACTAGATAAAGAAATAGCTTTACATAAAAATTGGTTGATTTCAGGAGATAATTTAGCTAGTTGTCTTTATGGTAGTCAAGCTGTGAACTCTGTGATAGGTTTAGGGTTTAAAAAATATGTTGGCTTAGAGGCTAGGAATGATGTGGGTAAATCTACACCAGGAGGCTTAGCAAATTATGTTAAAGAAGGAGCTTTGCATGCAGTACCAGGACCTATCAGAGGTGTATTTATGCCTACTACCAAAACCTCTGACTTTGATGGTTCACACCATCTCTTTGGCAAAAAGTCTAAAGACTTGCCAAATAAGTCTGAAGTCCCTCCAACCTTAGGAACCCCTAGGCCCTCATCCCATAAGGTTGACTTACCAGAATCAAAGGAAATCACTGGCATTAGGATCAATGACTCCCCTGCACTAGAAGTATATCTAGTAATGATTCTAACAATTATGTCTCTTGTTCTTCCGGGGACAAGACCTCAGAGACCTCTAGTTATGCCAGCTGTGATTCCAAGACCAAGTCAGACTCACCCAAGTCCTCAATAAAGATTTCTGACAAGCCATCTTACAAGTCTGTGGACTCTGAAGTTGCTGCTGATGAAGTTCTTTATCAACCAGTCTCTTCTGAAGACTTGTTATTTACTTCTAATGAAAACAATTCCTTTCAGTGTTTACAAAACAATTATATTTCTGGTGTTTCTTTGAATAATTCTATGTTTAATCAGACATCTTTTGGATTTAATAAATCTTCTAAGAAGAAGAAGTGTTTTGTTTGTGGTAGCAAATTGCATTTAATTAAGGATTGTGATTTCCATGAGAAGAGGATGGGTGTTTCTGTTGTTAATAATAGACCTAGATAAAAGTGGACTAAAACTTGTTCCAAACCCTCATTAGTTCCACAGGCAAAGTATAATGTTAGCAGAATGTATTCCACTCCTGCTGATTGGACTGTTCCTTCTGGTAGGTCTGGTTTTCATAATAGATATCCCAATAGAAATAGATATGGGTCACAACCATTTTATGGTATTAATCATTGGTATGAATATGCTGACCACATGTTTATGGGAAGGGGTAATTGGGATTCTGCTGAAAAGTCCTCAGCAGATTGTTCTTGGACATACAAAAGACCTGATACGTGGGAATCGCATCAGGCTTTACCTCTCAAGGGATATTGAGAAGCTTACAACCCCCACCAGGCAGTGTACCTGATCGTTGTAGTATAGTATAGTGACAAGTACCGGGGGATTGATCGTTCAGCTAGGAATAGTTTCGTTAGGATTGAAATTAATCTAACTAGGTCTAAAGGTGAAGGATGATTCCTTTTTTGTATTTTTATATTTTATGAAAAGCAAGTGAAAATCTCGGGTATTGGGAGAGTGGGCGGAATTAGTTGCTAATCAACTAACCCAAAAGCTACTAATTAAACTAATAAACAAGAAAACTAAACTAGGGTTCTACAAGATAAGTGAAGCATGTCTACCTATGATATGTTACTCCTTGCTAGCTATCCAATCCTACCTATTGAATTGTAACCTTGTTTTAATTGACGGGTTGTATTCCTTAATACCATTCATGGGGTGGCGCACTTAACTCCCATATTCTATGAGCTCTTATCTCCTCCTATGCCATGCCCAGCACAACCATAGGGATTATAAGCAGTGGCTCATGCATTAAATACAACCAATAAAGACCTAGTGCACATCGGTTCATGTTTCCTAAGACGTTCAAGCATGTTACCATTTGGAGATCTGCCAGTTTTCTTAAGCCTAACATCGAATTCATTCAATCAAAACAAGAATCAATAGGAAACAAGAATTATAAACTAAACCAACTAGATCTATTGAAGTTGTCACGCCTTAATTGATGGAGATAGACACAACATCAACAAGAAATCAATGAGATCTAATCAATTATATACAAGTTTCACATAATCATAAGTAGACACAAGGTGAATTACCAAATCATCATCAAAAAAGAGCAAACAACAATGATAATGGAAAACATAATTAAGATAGAATCATCAAACCAATACATGATGTTTATGGAGTGATTGAAACCCTCTAAGTTGCTGGAAAAACACTCATCTAAACCCAGGAATCGACCTTAGGGTTTAGGGCTTACAAAAAGTGAAGTTATGATGTTATATTTATAGGCATGTTTTCTGTCGGCAAGGCTTGACGGCGTCAGCTCGTTCTCTTAACGCCGTCATGACCTTTTTTTCACCAAATTGTAGATCTCTTCGTCCTCTTCGCGTGGGCTTTTGAATCACCTAAATCTGAGTTCGTATGAAAAAGTTATGACCAAAACAATACCAGCTACTACGCGCGCAAGTTTTGACAAGTTAACACGTGACGGCCTTGGTGACGCCTTCAGGTACACGTGACGGCCTAGCTTGATGCCGTCATGAACTCACTGGACCGTCACGTACTTTATCCACTTCCACCTCTTGTATTACTCTTGACGCCGTCATGAAGAAGCTTGTGACGCCGTCAGGTACTGTTTCAGCAAGGAAAATTAAGACTTTGTCATTTTCTTCACTTTTATGCTCCAAAAACGTCCAAAATGCTTCCTTTTCCAGAATTCACTCATAAAGTACCTAAAATCACAAAAGGAACGATTTAGGGCAATATTTGATCAAATAAATTCAATTCCGGGCTTAAATGACCCCCTAAAAACGGTTTATTTTTCGCCTTATCAAGACCATTTAACTACAGGGACTCCAGGAACAATTGTGGATCTAACTCAGCTTCTTGGGTTCATCATAATGATCCACAAGGCAGGCTCAAGTCTTTCATGACTTAAGTCTCTTAACATATTTTTGTTGTTGTATATTAACTTTCTTTGTTGTAGGAACATCCTCTTCTTAATAAAGACTTAGGTATTGTTGATAGTGGCTGTTCAAGAAACATGTCTGGTAACCAAGAAAAGCTGCATGACTTTGTGCCTATTAATGGAGGCATAGTGAGGTTTGGAAGTGGAGTAGGAAGGATCACTGGCAAAGGTACCATTAGAACTCCAAAGGTGGATTTTGAGAACGTCTACTTTGTGAAGGAGCTACAAGGATTCAATTTGTTCTCAGTCTCACAAATTTGTGACAAAAAGCTTCCTGTGCTTTTCACTGAAGATGGTTGTTTCATTCTTTCACCTGAATTCCAAATGCCTGATGACAATCATATGTTACTTAAGGCTCCAAGAAACCATAATCTTTATACTTTTGACTTGAATGATGTCAAGCCAGAAGGTGATCTTGCATGCTTGGTGGCTAAATCATCCTTGGATGAATATACAAAATGGCATAGGAGGATGGCACATGTTAATTTTAAAGTCATCAACAAACTTGCTAAAGATGGACTAGTTCATGGACTTCCTTCCAAGATCTTCGCCAATGAGCATAATTGTGTGGCTTGTAACAAGGGAAAGCAACACAAAGCTTCTTACAAGGCCATTACTACTGTGAGCACAATCTCAGAACCATTGCAGCTGCTTCACATGGATCTCTTTGGTCCTACATCCATCAGGAGTATTGATCATAAGTACTTCTGTTTGGTGATCACTGATGCTTTCAGCAGATTTAGTTGGACATTTTTCTTAGTGACTAAAGATCAAACCTTTCAGGCACTCAAAGAATTTATGGCTCTAGCTGAAAATCAACTTAACAAGAAGATTAAAGGGATAAGGTGTGACAATGGGACAGAGTTCAAAAATGCCAATCTCATTGAACTTTGTGGTTTAAAGGGTATTAAAAGAGATTATAGCACTCCTAGGACTCCACAACAGAATGGAGTTGCTGAAAAGAAGAATATAACCCTTATAGAGGCTGCAAGATCTATGCTTGCTGACTCTAAGCTTCCCACCATGTTTTGGACTGAGGCAGTTGGTACTGCCTGTCATGTATTGAACAGGGTGTTGATTACTAGACCTCACAATAAGACACCCTATGAGTTATTGACTGGGAAGAAACCTACCATTGAACACTTGAAACCTTTTGGTTGTCAGGTGACCATTCTTAATACAAGTGATCACCTAGGCAAATTTGAAGCAAAAGCTGCTGAAGGATATATTGTTGGTTACTCAGCTCATAGCAAGGCTTATAGGGTCTATAATTTGGCTGCAAAGAAGATAGAAGAGACTCTTAACCTGAAATTTCTGGAAGAGAATGTTAATATTCAAGGAAAAGGTCATGAATGGTATTTTGACCTTGATTATCTTACAGATTATTTGGGTTATACTAGACACAAAACTAACCCCTCTGCAGGTGTACAAGTGTCATCTTTTAACAATGCAGGTACCCTACAGGATGATTCAGAATGTGATGAACCTACTATTATTGTAACAACTCTCCCAATCCAGATAGCAGATCTTCCTAACAAAGAAGCCTCTGATGCCAAATCTGCTGATGATGTGGAAAATTCAACCTATGCAGAAGATCTTGCTAGACTCAAAAAGCAAGAACATACAGCTGCTGAGGAAGCTAAAAGACTTGGTCTTGAATTTGCTCAAGACACTGAAGCACTCTTAAAACAAGCTGTTGTTGAAGATAGCAGAAAACCTGATTCTGCTGATACATCTGCTGATGCAGCTGTTGATTCTGCTGATGGAGATTCTGCTGAAGGCAATTCTATTGCAGTTCATGTTTCCACTGAGGCTTCCACAAGTTTGGATGAACCTTATGGCAGGTTTCCAATTCCCTCAGATCTTGCTAATGTTGAGCAACCTGAAGGCATTTTTCAATCAGCTTCCTATGATGCAGACTTTGCTCCTACTTTAACCAATCTTGATACCTCAATTGATGTTAATCTTGTTGCAATCAAACGGATCAACACCATACATCCACAAGATAATATACTTGGTGATCCAAATGCTATGGTACTCACTAGGAGTGCCATTAAGAATACCAAGTTTGGGCAATGTGCATTTTTGACTTATGTATCCACTCAGAAGAGAGACAATCACACAGATCAGAAGCATTGTTTGTTTGCTTGTTTCTTGTCTCAAGTTGAACCCACAAGCATTAAACAGGCTTTGAGTGAGCCTAGTTGGGTTGAAGCTATGCAGGAAGAGATGCAACAATTCAAGAATCAAGATGTTTGGGTACTTGTTGATCTGCCTGCAGGAAAGGTTGCAATTGGGACCAAGTGGATCTTAAAATGCAAGAGGGATGCCAAAGGTATTGTGGTAAGAAATAAAGCAAGATTGGTGGCTCAAGGTTTCAGACAAGAAGAAGGGATTGACTACACTGAGGTCTTTGCACCTGTTGCTAGGGTTGAGGCCATTAGACTGTTTTTAGCCTTTGCCTCATACATGGGGTTTAAGGTCTATCAGATGGATGTCAAGAGTGCCTTTCTCTATGGCAAAATTGAAGAGGAGGTATATGTTACTCAACCACAGGGCTTTGAAGACCCTCATCATCCTAAGAAGGTTTACAAAGTTGTTAAAGCACTTTATGGACTTCACCAAGCACCAAGAGCATGGTATGCTAGACTGTCTACATTTCTTTTGGAGCATGGATACAAAAGAGGAGCTATTGATAAGACCCTCTTTATTAAGAAAAACTCCAGGGACATTATTCTAGTACAAGTATATGTGGATGAGATTATCTTTGGATCCACAAAGGAGGCATGGTGCAGGGAATTTGAAGAATTGATGAAAGGTGAATTTCAAATGAGTGCAATGGGGGAGTTAACCTTTTTCCTAGGACTGCAAGTCAAACAACAACCTGAAGGGATCTTTATTCATCAGGAGAAGTATGTTAAAGATATCTTGAAAAAGTTTGACTTTGAACTTTTGAGGACTGCTACCACTCCATATGAACCACCCAAGCTTAAGAATCCAAATGAGCAAGATGAGGCTGTGAATGTTCATCTTTATAGGTCCATGATTGGATCACTCATGTATCTCACAGCTTCTAGGCCTGACATTACCTTTGCTGTCAGTGCTTGTTCAAGACATCAAGTCACTCCACTGACTTCCCACCTAAAGGCTGTGAAGAAAATTTTCAAGTACATAAAGGGCCAACCCAAACTAGGCCTTTGGTACCCAAGGGATTCACCATTTGTGTTGGAGGCTTACAGTGATAGTGATTATGCTGGAGCTAATTTGGATAGGAAATCCACAACAGGAGGTTGTCAATAACTTGGCAGAAGACTCATCTCTTGGCAGTGCAAGAAACAAACCATTGTATGCTACTTCTACTACTGAAGCAGAATATGTTGCTGCTACCAATTGCTGTGGTCAGGTACTTTGGATTCAAAATCAGATGTTGGATTATGGGTTTAACTTTATGAACACTAAAATCTACATTGATAATCAAAGTACTATTTCCATTGTTAAAAATCCTGTTTTTCATCAGAGAACTAAACACATAGAAATTAGGCACCATTTTATAAGAGATGCAAATGAGAAGCATCTAATTCAAGTGCTTAAAATTCATACTGATGATAATGTGGCTGATTTGTTAACAAAAGCTTTTGATGGACCTAGGTTTAATCACTTAGTTGTCAACATTGGGATGGTTAACCCTTGACTTCTATGTTTGAGAGAAGGCATATGCCTCAGGGGAGGATTATACATGTTCTATTTATGTAGATTATTATGTTTTCTAGAATTATGTTTACTAACTTTGTTTTGCAGGTTTCTTTCTAATTTTTGTATATTATTTTGGCTGCTCTTTTGTGTTTTGGTTGAATGTTTGATTTCAGATCATGTTTCTGCTGATATACAAAGATCTACATTCAGTGGAATTAGATGTAAAGACATAAAAGTAAAATATTATTCATCAGTGGAAAGTTTGGTACATCCATTACAAGATCTGTCATCACAAGAAACACAAAATACATCAATCACCTTCATACCACCACATCCCTAAGCAACAACCTAATCCATCTTCCTCTTCCCTTTACCCAAGTCCTTTGGGTCTGGCATTTTCTTGTGGATTCCTCTGGATTGCATGTCTTTGTTCCAGATCTTGGGAGCTGCAAGACCAAGCACCACCTTCAATGGACCCTTCCTTCTACTTGAGGATTGTGGCTCTTCAGGGACAGAGATTCTTCTCATATCTGCACAGACTCTTTCCATTTCACTTGTTAAGAATGCAGTGACATGAGTGAAATCAGGGACAACCATAGCTAGAGGAGCTGGTGTTTCCTCAGCTTCAGTGGTTTCTTCTGATGAGGTTGGAGATGGACAAAACTCTGAAGGACCTTCACCTAAGTAATAGTATGATCTTTGGATTTGAGGTATGTCAAAGGTAGAGTCTGATGAATCAGAAGAGATTTCAATGACTTTGGGGGATGGCTTCATGTTTTGAATGTGAGAAAAAAACTTTGGGATATGTTATTTGTGGGATGGTGAGTTGATTATAACTTGAAGACTTATTTATAAAGACATGATTTGGGTTAAATGTGAGTTAATGTAAGTTAATGGGAGGTAGTTGAGTCAGTAACAATTAATAAGTGTGCAAGTTGTCCATTTAATTGGATTCTTCGGATGAAAGTCAATGGTTTGACCAACATGCTGCTGATACTATTTATCTTGTTGTTAAGTGTGTTCCTGCTGATGGCCTATTCATGTTCAGTTTATTCAGGGGAATGCTATTCAGAAGAATTAAAACATGTAATAATTAACAAGGCAAAATTTATTGATTCTTCAGAGGTACAATACAAGATAGTGAAAATGAAAGATTAACATCAAAGTTCCTATTCTACTTTGCCCTTGCCCTTGCCTTCCACAGTCTTCTTCTTGCCCTTATTGTTGATGTTGAAGAGTCCTTGCCATTGAGGACAGGGTAAACCTAACACAACCTTTCTGATCTTTGGCAATGGTGGATTTACTTTTCTTCTTCTTGGACGAGAGGACTGAGGCTTATCAGAGGTTGTAGGGGTGTAAAGTTCATCATCCTCATCATCCTCTTCATCAGAAGATGTAAAGAAGATGAGAGACTCATCAGGATTGGGAACTCTGTTTGCCCTCTCCAATTCATTCCACCTTCTCTCCATCTCTCTCTGGTACTCTGGATCATCGATTTCAGAAGGGTATGGTGGAAGATCTTCTGATGATGAACTAGGGGCAGGGACATCATGTTTCTTCTTCTTGGCTTGTTCTTTTGTGAGACCACGGGGAAGTGTTGGCATTCTGAGTGGAGGTGGACATGTTAGTGAATCAGAAGTATCTGATGAGTCAGAAGAAAGGTTGATGATGTGTTGATTGGAAGCCATGGATGTATTGTTAATTGGAGGTATGATAATTAGGGATTTGATTTGAAGTGGAGAGATTTTAGGATAATTAGTATTTATTTATAAGATCCCCCAACCACGTGTCTTTATTACCATTAATGCGAGGCAGTTTGGAGATAATTAAGGGTTCTTTGAATTTTGAATTAAGAGATCTTTTTCAAAGATATTTGGTTTCCACTAACGGGTAGATTCTGCTGATCAATTCTGCGGATGGTTCTGTTGACCAATAGTCAACGTTTGACTATTTTCTGCGGATTGACCATCTGCTTTCAGTCATTTGATTTGGTTTCTACGGATGAGTCAGTTAATTGGGATTTGCCTTAGTTAATTATTGGTCAAAGATTTCTTTCCAATAATTCACATCAGTTTCATTCCACGTTTGGTAACTTCTATAATTAACCAAGACGTGCATATCCCACTCCCAAATTAACTGATTCCCTCTCGCTATATAATTTCAAAAACCATTTCAATATTTTTCAGAACACCCAACCCTAATTTCTTATTCTCAATCAATGGCTGAACTATATTTCAAAGGAGATCATAACAAACATGCCTTTCTTGGTCGTGGTAAAAATGATGAAGATTATGTGGGCATGATCGAATTTCTTCAAAGGTCCAAGATTCGTTATGCTCTGCTTCAGTATCCAAATGTTATTCATGAATCTCTTGTTGTACAATTTTGGGAAACCGCTCAAATAAGGACTATTGAAGATGGACCAACAGAGATTGTTGCTGTTATAGATGGGGAAGAATATGTAGTTACTGAGTCATTGGTTAGGACCAAACTACAGTTGGATGATGAAGAAGGGGTGACTGATTTGCCTAAGAGTGAGATACTTATAGGGCTTCAGGCTGCTGGTTATAGTGGTGATGGGAAAGTATGGTACAAGAATCTGTTTTGTCCAAAATGGAGGTTTTTGACACACACCTTACTTCAGTGCATGGGTTCTAAGTCTGGTGGATGGGACCAATTCTCTACAGACATTGCTCTTGCCATTGTGTGTCTCTCTCAGGGAAGAACATTTAACTTTTCTAGGTATATCTTTAATGCTATGCTTGAAAATGTTAAGGATACCAAACTTAAATATTTATTGTATCCTAAGTTTCTTCAAATCATTTTAGAAATTGAGACCAATGACCCCACTCACTTGCCTGTTAAGGGTTTATCTAAAAAGTTGTTTACTCAAGTGAAAATTAAATTTACTGGTGAACAAAGACCCTTACTTCCAGCCATGTTGCCTGGTGGCAATGCTCCTGATGGAGTAGCTGCTGATGCCCCGGTGGGCAATCCTCCTGATGGAGAAGCAGCTGATGTAGCTGCTGGTGGTCAGGATTCTCCTAATGCTCAAGCACCAGAGGATTCTCCTGAAAGAACTGAAGATGCTCCTGATGCAAATGCATCAGTTGCTTCTGATGTTCAGCCTCCACTCTCTCCAAGGTTACCCACACCTGTACATTCACCAATGGATATCCATTCTCCTGAGCATGAGCTCAATGAGAATTTAGGCTTTGACCAACATGCACACTCACCACAATTTACAAGACTTCCTTCACCCAGTCCTTTGAGACCTCACTTTGAGGATCATGTAAATGTAGATGTAGATGTAAATTTAGATTATTTTACTCGCAGGACCAATGATGCTTCCAATACCACATATATCCCTGTTGGTGGAGCTGAAGGTCCTGTTACTCTCACTTCTGTATCAGATTTGTTGTACAGATATGTATCTAAGGTGGACAAGTTGGAGAATGATCTGAACTTCACCAAAAAGAATCTCAGCAATGCTGTTCTGACTATAATTGGAAGAGTTAAAAAGTTGGAGGGTAAACTTAAGCAAAGAAAGAAACAAGGTGTGGTGTATGACTCAGATGAGGACTCTACTAAAGCATCTGACAACATTGACTTAGAAGGCCTTGAACTTCTTGCTGCTACCACTTTGGAGAGTATCTAGAAGAATGCTGACATTAGGCCTGAACCATCTGTTGCTCCAACTGCTGATGTTGCTCATTCTACTGATGCCAGTGTTCCAAAGGACTCCAGAGATAAGAAGTCTACTGATGCTGCTCATTATGTCAGAAGGAAGCATTCTGCTGATAAGAAGTCTGCTGATGCTTCTAGCAAGAAGAATTTTGCTGATGTTCCTAGAAAGGAATCTTTTCCTACTACTTTGCCAGAAGTGGGCACTCATGGTCCATCAGTAGATATCCAAGCTGATCTCTCTCCTGCTTCTCCTGATAAAACTTTTGTTCCTCCTAAGCAGCAAGATAAAGGAAAGTCTATACTGATTGATCAAGACATTCCTTCCAGAGTAAAATCCAAGGTTGAACTTGCTAATGAAAAACTTAGTGAGAATGTTGCTGCACATTTGCAAGCTCAAGAGGATGCTGCAGTTACTAAAGTTCAGTTGGATTTGAAAGCCTCAGAAGCATTGGCTAAGAAATTTCAAGATGATTCGGATAAGATGGGACCTCAATTTACTACCACCTTGCCTGCTGAAAGACAAAAGGAGCTTGATGAAATAGCTAAGAATCTTACTGCTGAACAATGGGAGAATTTGGATGAACAAGCTGCTTCCAAGCCTAATTTGGGTGAATCTGAGCTTGGAGTTAATAATCCTGCTTTTGTTCAGATGATGGTTGAAAGAGGAAGATTGAAGAGACAATAGGAGGCAGAGAATAAAGCTAAGTATCTCAGGGAAAGACCTTGGACAAAGAATGAAATAAAGAAATATATGAGGAATTTTGTGAAGAATCAGGGATGTTCTATGTTTGGGTCAGGCTGGAATCAAAAGAAGGTTTGGGGTTTTTCAGATAAGCAGCTCACCTTCTACTATGACAAGATCATTTCCAATCTTCATTCTTCTTGTATACATGTCCAAGATGTGTTGGAGTTTAGAGGAAGACTTTTGGATGAGCCTCAAGCTAAGAAAGCTAAGCTTCATGATACTGATGCTCAACCTGCTGAGTCTATTAGGTCTGTTCATGGTGATCAGGAGAATGTACAACTTCCTTCAGTCTTGCCTCAGAAGGATGATACTCCTGATGCTCAGAAGGATGATACTCCTGATGCTCAGATGGATGCTACTCCTGCTGATACTGCTGAATCTCATCCTGATACCACTGAAGCTCTACATAATGTTACCAATGATGCTTCGGAAGATACTCCAATTGAAGTACCTGATGATGATGATTCTGTAGATGTTCCTGCTGATACTTCCAAACAAGTGCCTAAAGAAGAACCTACTGATGGTCCTTCTATTCCTGTTACTACTGGCACTAGGAGAAAGACTAAAGCTATCAAGAGGAAGGCTCCAAAAGATATTACTTTAGAAGATAGTACTACTTTTTTTATTATGCTTCTGATGATGGTCAAGACCCTGTTGTATGGGAGAAAATTGTGAAGTGGGAACTGGTTGATTCTGAGATTGGTCAAGGACAAGTGAATGTCATAACTAGACAAGATGGAACTACTAAGACATTCTTGTTTTTGAGTCAGATCTTACATATGGTAGACAAGCAAGATCTTCTCTCACTTTATGATTGGGTTACCAAGTACTATCAAACTTATTCCCCTGATGACATTGGAATGTATTTGATGGGTGATTTGCAGATTCTGTGTGATTCTTATAAAGGTGATTCTGGTGTAAGGTTTCAAGTATGGAAAGGTCAAAAGACTTGGATGGTTGAATATTGGAAGTTCTTTCCACTTCCTAATGTTCATATGATTGTCACAACCACTGGTAAGACCTTGTATTGCTGGGCTGATGTTCTTTACCCAATCACAAAGGAAGTAATGCATCTCATGCTGGAGACAAAGTTATCTGTTCTTTTGGATATGACTGAAAATGATCTTCATCTTGCTGAACAATTGGTAAGGTTCATCAGAAGAAGTATTTTGACTAAGAAGGAACTGGCAACCAAGCATGGCATTCAAATGGATTCATATCTGCAATGAGCTGATATTGGTATTGTATTTTGTTGTATATTTTTTATTTTTCTTTAGTAAAAAAAAAAAAAACCAACATATTTGTATAGTTTTGTGTATGTTGTATGCAGGTTTGGTGTTGATTCTTATCACACTCTTTATGGTCATCAACTTGCCTGATGTTGACCATTCCATCAAAAAGTTGACTAGTCCAAAGGGTACAACTTTGGTAAAGACTCATCAAATCTGTTGATAGCTGTAATGGTTTGCTCAAAATCATAGGGTTTTCAACTCACCCATGCTTTATTGTTGAGTAGTTGAAATGGTTGTCAATTGACCATGGATTTTTCCTTTATGGATTCCAAATAATTGGCTAGCCCACATGTATATGGCTTGTCGTAAAGGCAGTGGAAAACCATATTTGGTATTCAATTGACCAAGATGATTATTCATTAATAATTGACTAGTCCTGAGCAAACGGCTACAGGTAAAGACATTTCAAATCCGTTTATAGCTGATGATTTGCTAAAAATCATGTGGTTATCAGTGTACCTTTGAACACTTGGCTACTCCAGTAGTGATGGCTATTGGTAAAGAGACATCAAATCCATTATTTTCAATGATTCACCTCTCATAGGAGTTAACACACCTGGATGTGATGAGAATAGTATGCAACTTATATGTTTTGATGTACATTTAGTCTTGTGTTGCTGCAAAGAATGGTGCTTTTCAATTGTTTGCTGATCATAGAGATTCTACTTATGAAGATTCTTTGTTGTTGATGAGTTTTCTCAATCCTCTGGTTTCTGATATTGGCGATCTATCAAGAAATCTTGAACTTAACTATGTCAAATTCAAGATTAGGGGAGGATTGTAAGGAATTATTGAAGATACTACTGATTGATATTGCTGACAGGTTCCTGCGGAAGGCTTAGTGAGTTTCTGCTGATGACTGGTTCCTGCGGACATCTAGAGATCCTACGGATAGAGTTTAACCGTGGATAGAACTTATGTATTTTAGGACAAGATATGTATAATATCTTTTAATAGTTTATCATTATTCGTTTCTTGTAAGAAAGGTTAGGGTTTTCACTAGTATATAAGGAACCCTAGGTCATTGTAATAGACATAAGTTTTTTAGTACGAGTTTCATTAACATTATTAGTAAAAGTCTATCGATCCATAGAGGATCAAGTTTAGTATAAGTTTGTTTTTATATTCCGCATAATTACAAGCTCACAGAGATTATCTAACTTAGTTTAACCAGTGATTACATTAGTTGGCTAACGATCTGTTGGCTCGTGATCTATCAAGGTTTAGATCCCTATAATCACAATCAGCAGATTAAAACTGTCAGTTGTGAAACATGTGGTGGTCCACACCCGTACCTTGAGTGCCTAGCCTCCGGTGGCTTCACTCAAGAGAACGTTTTCGTAGCCCAAGGTTCCTACAATACAGGAGGTAATTCTTACCAACCACAAGGGGACCGAAATCTGTTGAGTTATCGTTCCAACAACTACATTGGGCCACCGGGATTTAATCAGTCCAGAACCAAAATGGTCAAAACAGAAACCAGAACTTTAACCAGAACCGAATGAACCAAGGTTTTAATAACCAAGGAATTTCAACTCTGGTCAATACCAGGTTCAACAAAATCAAAACCAAGGGAATTATAACCGTACTCAAGGTCAGAACAATTACCCTCAGGGTAATTTTCAACAACAAAACAACTTCCAGGGTAATAACAACCAGCAACACGGGAATTTCCAGAACAATCGGGCTCAAAATTTTCCTAATCAAAATCAAGCCATTGTTCCAACTGGACCATCATCTGATGAGTTATTAAAATAGTTTATGAAATCCCAAGATGAATTGAACAAAATGCTGGTCAGTCAGATCTCTGAATTGAAGAAGTCTTTAAATGATCGACCCTCGGGCTTAGGTACTTTACCTAGCAACACGATCGCTAATCCGAGGGGCGATGTAAAGGCGATCACCACAAGAAGTGGAGTTTCTTATAAAGGACCCACAGCTCCGTCTACCACTTCTCCTATCCAGGTAGGAGAATGTGATACTGAGGATACTACGGATACGGTACTTCCTAATAATAACGGAGGTACCAATGACATCCCTCCTCCAATTGCCCCGGTCCCGACTCCCCCTAAAAGAGTCGTATTTGAAACTCCCGAAGGTCCTGTTGAAAATCCAAAAGCCAACCCAAAACCATCAATTCCATATCCCTCTCGATTGCAAGACCAGAAGCTCCGTGAAAAAGCTAATCATCAGATGGAAAAATTTTTCCAAATTTTCCAAGATATACACTTTGATATTAGTTTCACGGATGCTCTCCTTTTAATGCCCAAATTCGCATCGACAATCAAAAACCTATTGAGCAATAAAGAGAAACTATTTGAGATGGCACAAACTCCACTCAATGAAAACTGCTCTGCAGTTCTGTTGAAACAGCTTCTCGAGAAGCTAGGAGACCCCGGGAAATTTCTAATACCATGTATTTTCTCGGGGATGGTTGAGTGCTTTGCCTTGGCCGATCTTGGTGCAAGCATCAACTGAATGCCCCACTCAGTTTGGAAAAAGCTCTCTCTTCAGGAACTCACTCCCACATGCATAACTCTCGAGCTTGCAGACCGTTCAATTTCACGTCCCCTCGGTATTGTCGAGGAGGTATTTGTAAGAGTGGGAAAGTTCCATTTTCCGGCAGACTTTGTCGTAGTTGATTTCGATGCGGATCCAAGAGTTCCTCTCATTCTTGGGAGGGGATTCTTAAGGACGGGTCATGCATTGATCGATGTTTTCGATGAGGAAATCACGTTACGAGTTGGCACTGAAGCGATAACGTTCAACCTTGATCAAACCTCAAGATACGCCTCGAATTATGATGATGAATCGATCAACTGAATTGATGTAATTGACATTGCATCTGAGGAGTATGCTCAGGAAATCCTTGGATTCGCTGATAGTTCTCCGAGTGGAAATCCCACTTCTCACCCCATAATCGCTAATTCTTCTCCTTCCCTCACTCCGTTTGAGGGAAGTGATTTCATCCTTGAGGAAATAGAGGCCTTTCTCAAAAGTGAATCAGTTCCCGAAGGAATTGATAACCAAGAGATTGACCCGGAGGGGGATATCTTTCTCCTTGAGAAATTATTGAACAAAGATCCCTCTCCTCTTCCTGTTCTACCTCAACAACTTCATAACGCGGAAATCAAATATGTTGAGAAAAATGATGATTTCCCCGAGGTCGAACTTAAGGACCTGCCTCCTCATCTTGAATATGCATTCTTGGAAGGTAACGATAAGTTACCAGTCATTATTGCGAAAGATTTAAAGGATGAGGAGAAAACTGCGCTGCTCAAGGTTTTAAAGTCCCACAAACAAGCAATTGCTTGGAAGCTCTCAAACATAAAGGCTATTAACCCGGATTTTTGTACACACAAAATCCTAATGGAGGATGACTTTAAGCCTGCCGTGCAGCATCAAAGAAGGGTAAATCCAAAAAATCCACAAAGTTATCAAGCAATAAGTTATCAAACTTCTCGATGCTGGATTGATTTACTCAATATCAGACAGTCCTTAGGTTAGCCCAATACATTGTGTTCCAAAAAAGGGTGGCATTACGGTTGTCACAAATGAGGATAAAGAGTTGATACCAACTCGGTTGGTTACAGGGTGGCGAGTATGTATCGATTACAGAAAACTTAACGAAGCCACCCGCAAGGACCATTTTCCTCTGCCCTTTATGGATCAAATGCTCGAGAGACTAGCGGGGAATGAATATTATTGCTTCCTCGATGGCTTCTCAGGTTAATTCCAGATTCCCATTGATCCACAGGATCAAGAGAAGACTACCTTCACATGCCCTTATGGGACATTTGCCTATCGTCGCATGCCTTTTGGGTTATGCAACGCTTCGGGCACTTTCCAGAGGTGCATGATGGCTATTTTTCACGACATGATCGGGAAAACCATGGAGGTATTCATGGATGACTTCTCAGTCATCGGGAATTCTTTCGACTCATGCCTCTCCCATTTAGAAAAGATGCTTCAACGTTGTGAAGACACGAATCTTTGTCTAAATTGGGAGAAGAGCCATTTTATGGTCAAGGGGGCATTGTCCTTGGCCATAAAATTTCAAAAAGTGGGATTGAGGTCGATTAGGCCAAAATTGATGTTATTGCTAAGCTACCTCATCCCACCACTGTTAAAGGTATAAGGAGTTTCCTCGGCCATGCCGGGTTTTATCGGAGATTCATTCAGGATTTCTCCAAAATAGCCCGGCCCATGACTCATCTTCTTGAAAAGGAAGCTCCTTTCATCTTTTCCCCCGAGTGCGTTGAAGCTTTTTTCACTTTAAAGAAAAGGCTCACCGAGGCACCGATCCTTGTTGCCCCCGACTGGGACTTACCCTTCTAAGTTACGTGCGATGCTAGCTACTTCGCTATTGGTGCAGTTCTGGGGCAACGCAAAACAAAACATTTTCAGCCAATACACTACGCAAGTAAGACCATGACTGAAGCTCAAACGCACTATACCACCACAGAAAAAGAATTATTATATGTGGTATATGCCTTTGAGAAATTTAGGCCTTACTTAATCCTAACCAAATGCGTGGTGTACACGGACCACTCGGCTCTGAAATACATGTTTGCTAAACAGGACGCAAAGCCAAGACTGGTCCGTTGGGTCCTGCTCCTTCAGGAATTCGATATAATCATACGAGACAAAAAGGGAGTAGAGAACCTTGCAGCTGATCACTTGTCCTGGTTAGAGAATCCTCATTAGGATATTCTTGAGAGAAAAGAGATTAATGAAACCTTTCCTCTGGAAACTCTCAATCTAATCTCTACCCGGGATGATACCAATACCCCATGGTTTGCCAATTTTGCAAATTACCATGCGGGTAATTTCGTTGTGAAAGGGATGTCGTCCCAATAGAAAAGAAAATTCTTTAAAGATGTAAAACATTACTTCTGGGACGACCCCTACTTGTTCAAAATATGTGCGGATCAAGTCATCCGACGGTGTGTCCATGGCCAAGAAGCCATGGAAATTCTTAATGCCTGTCATGATGGACCCACGGGGGGACATCATAACCCAAACTACACCGCCAAAAAGGTGTTTGATTCGGGATTCTTTTGGCCCACAATCTACAAAGACGCCCATGAACTTATCAAAATGGGTTGAAGTAAAAGCTTTACCCACCAACGATGCCCGAGTAGTCGTTAACTTTTTGAAGTCTCTCTTTGCCAGATTCGGGACTCCTCGTGCCATTATCGGTGATCGTGGCACGCACTTCTGCAATGAACAATTTGCAAGAGTGATGCTGAAATATGGTGTAACTCACCGTCTTTCAACTGCATACCGCAAACAAGTGGGCAGGTGGAGGTCTCGAATCGGGGTATTAAGAGGATTCTGGAGAGGACGGTGAGAGAAAACTGTGCCTCTTGGTCGGTGATTCGCCTCAAACAGTCAGATAATATCAACCAAAGGATGGTCAACAAGTCAAACAGCTGAGGCAAATGCTTCCGTGGAATACAGTGTTTCCCCGGGTCGTAATGTCCCAACGAGGTGTGCGATGTTTTATTATAAACGAATCTGTGATCGAGTGAATCTGAACAGGGAATGGTATAAAAGTGTGTGTGTGTGTGTTTAACTAGGGTTTTATAACTTAAAATGACTTAAATAAACTATCTTAATGATTACGTGAAATCTAGGTATTTAAAAATGTTTAAAACGTACACCAAATTAAAATCAGACGCGACTGCGTACTGAGAAAAATGTGAGTTTTAAGAAAAATAAACTACAGGGGTTAAAAATGAAAATCCTACAAACTTAAACTTAAAATAAAATTAAACTAAAAAGAAAACTATTTTTTAGATTATTATATTATTTATTATTAATTATTTAATTAATAACTATTTAACTATTTAATTAGAAAATTATAAATACTACAAATTAAACTAAAAACTTGTAAAAATAATTTCTAAACTTAAAAATGAACTTGAAGAAAGTATAAAAAATAGAAATAAATCTTTTTGTCTTTTTATGAATTTCTTATTAATTAAAAACTATTTATATTAATTATACTAATTAAACTATTTTAAATTACAAATAATATTAAACTAACTTAGAAAATTATGGAAAAATTTATAAAACTATTTTATGACTTATAAAAGCTATAAAAAATATAAAAACTAGGTATTGCTATATAAAAATTAATTATGCTATTTATAACTTAATTATTGATTAATTATTAATAAAACTATTTTTAATTCTAATAAATATCAAATGACAATATAAAAATCTAAGAAAATTATTTAAATTACTTTAACCTATAAGGAAATTAATAAAAATATAAAAAACACAAATTACTTAATAAAAATCTAAAAATGAAAATTAAAATTAAATTAAATTAAATAGAAACTATCACTTATTTTTATATTGTTTTTTTCTTGATTTTTATTTTACAAAACTATATTATATATAAAAATAAGCAACTTTAATAAAAACAATAATTTTATAGCTTATTATTAAGCACTGTGGAAGCTTATTGCTACCACAGTTGACTTTTGTTGACTGAAGTGGCAAATAAGCTCAAATGAGCTTATGTGGGACCCACCTTGGTATTTTCTGGTTCTAATAAGTGTATTGGATTTGTCAAAGCTAAATTTAGTCAAATAAGCTCAGTAGATAAGCTAATAAGCATAAATAAGCTAATCCAAAAACTGAATAGCAACACAGAATGGGGACAGATTTTATGGGCTTATTTAGGTGGGGTCCACAGTGGCACAGGTCAAACAAAGGTTCAATCTAGGTTCTCTAGTAGGAGGGGGGTTCAAAGATACTAATTTGGAGGCCTGGGGCCCACTATGGTGGCCACAAATCACCACCAAAGTGGTGGTGATGGGTGAGCTGCTGATGTGCAGGGGAGAAGTTCTCCCTGCAGGTGAGTTTGGGAGTGAGTGGGGCCCAGAGAAAAAATGTTAAAAATGTAAAGATGGTGGAAACTTAAACTAGAGCTGGTAGAGTATTACCACAACAAATTTCAATTTCTAAAACCTTCTCCTAAATTCAAAACAAATCCTTGAAGATTTGATAAAATCTGAGAAGCACAAATTTTGACTTTTGATAATAACCTAAGATTTGACTTTATTGAAATTCTAGACTATATTACTGATTGATTAAGTTATGATAAGTTATAATAGACCTAAAATAAGCTAAAACTTAAAGATATAAGCTAAATGGTAGGTTTGTGAAACTTAATTCCTTGACAGTTAACTGTCAAGGGGTTTGGTTTTGGATTTTGACTTTCTACTGAATAAGTGACCAAACAAATGACTCAATTGACTAAAATTATCCTAATGTATTCTAAGTATACTAAAAACTCAGCAAGATATTACCAGGAACAAAGAGTAATCAGCAATGCCAAACACTCCTTTAAAAAGGTAAAAATTAGTTTTTCAAAGCATAAGACTGAAACAACCTAGTATATCAAATCCAAGGGTAATAATTTGTCAGATTAAACCTTTATAAGCTTAAATATGTAGTCACACACAGTTTAAACTCAGATTATCAAGTATAAGCAATTTGACAGTCAATTTAAGATTTTGAGCAACAAGAAAACTAAATGAACCAACAGATGATTTTAAGTTATATATCAACTAACTAACATCAAAGTGATACAAAAACACTAATATGAGCAGATTATAAGCTAATCTAAAGTAGCAAGTAAAAAATGAAAATTAAGCTTACAAGGGGAATTGACTGAGAAACAGTGAACCAATGGATCAAAACATAACTTATTGTCCCCCATAGGACTTCTAAACCATGTTCATCCAGAAACCAACATGCTCCATGCTTTTCCTTCTTCTTTTTATGATTTTTTTATTTTTCTACTATTTAATTTGATTTTCTTGGAATTTTTGTATTTAACTACTAAACTAGATTCTGAGATATCTAAAAGCTTCCAAAAGCTTTGTCAGAGCTTAAATGGACTTATGAGATCATAAAACAACAACAACAAACAACATACAACTATGTGAGATTTTTGAGAATTTAATGAAAATGGCATAAACTGAAAATGCAACTGAAACTTGAAATTATCTTTAATTAAGGATTGAAACACATAAACTTAACTGAATAAGTGTTTTTTATGGAAATTACAACTGAATGAACAAACAATACTACCTACGACTAATTTACACTAAACCTAAACTAATACTCTTTATTTTCTGCTTCATTCCTTCTTTATAACCATCTTCTGAGTTTGTGGGACCCACTGGGGTATTTCCCACCATCTCCCAACCGTTGATAAGGCTTAATTGATCTTGGCCGTTTAAATTAATTTCTTGGTGCCAAAGTCTTGTTTTGGTACTGTAGATAACGTGGAGCAGGTTTAGGGGCATTAATGGGTGTGTGAGGTGGAGGGATTGCGTGGAGAGGTTGGGGGAATGAGGTGGAGGTGAAAACTGTGGGCTAGTATAGGAGCAGGTGGTGGTGGTGGTTTCAGTGGTGGTTTTGGTTTTGGGAGGGAAAAGAGAGGGTGAGTGGTTTTGTGGGTTTGACCAACGGTTGACCCGTTTTTATTTTAAAAAGTGGACTGGGTTGGGATAGGTTGGGCCTTGGGAAGTAGTGGGTGGGCTTGGTTTTAGTGTAAGTTTGGATTTGGTTTAAATAATAACATAAGGTCCGTTTGGTTTATTACTTGGAAAATCACAAGGACCAAAAATGTAATTTGGTGAAAGTTAAGGGTGGGGTTGTGGCATTTTTCCAATTTTATCACAAGGGTTATAATTGCCATAATGAATAGTATACGGGTATGTTTTGATAATTTTCACTTTTAAATACCCGGGGACTATTTTTGTCAATTTACCAAACTTGAAGGACTAATCATGTAAATTCACCAAACTTCACAACAAGGACCATTCCTGCAAAAGATTATTAGTACAAGGACCAAAATTAATTTTTCTCAAAGTTTTTACATCCCAGGGACCATTTCTGTCAATTTGCAAAGTACAGGGACTAAACTTGTAATTTTGTGAAATTTTGCACCAAAGGACTAAATATGTAACTTTATGATTAAAAAGGACCTTTGGTGACATTTTCATGTTTTTAGAATGACCAGGGACTAGTTTTGCCAATTTATGAAACTTGAGGGACTGAAATTGCCAATTATGCAAACTTTGTACGTTTTTCATCTGTTTTTGCATATTTTGCATTTGAAACATATAAAACACACTTTAAAGATATTTTAAGTATTTTGATACATATTTGAGTGTTTTTGTATGTTTTGGCAGCTCAGATTAGTATAAAATGATGAGTATTTAGACACTCATCAATCCCCCACACTAAACTATTGCTAGTCCCTAGCAATCTATTGAGAAAAACTTAATGGATTTGAAAAACTCTTTACCAAAAGCCATCACTTCTGGAGTAGCCAGGTGTAAGAACTGTGGCACACCTGATAACCTTGTGATTTTGAGCAAATCACCAGCTGTCAACGGATTTGATTAGTCTTTACCAAAAGCCGTTTGCTTCTGGACTAGCCAACTCTTGATGGATTAGTCAACATCTTGGTGAGCTGATTACCAATTATGGATTTTCCACAGCCTTTACCACAAGCCATAATCTTGCGGGCTAGCCAACTCATTATCTTTTGAGGATGATGGGGAGTTGAGGAACCATACAATTTTTGGCAAATTGCAAGCCATAAACGGGTTTGAGTTATCTTTACCAAGAACCGTTTGCTCCTGGATTAGCCAATCCTGTTGTGGGTTAGACATGGAGGATTGATACCATTTATTGCGTTCTAAGTGAGAAAAAATTTTAAAATTTTGGCTAAAATGGGGGTTCTTGATGGAACATGTGTTTAAATTCGTTAGAATAACGAATCTCCCCCCACACTTAGAACTGAATATTGTCCTCAATATTCAAAGTACCGGGTGTTAAACCGACACTTAGAACGTAAGAAGAAAAATATTCCATAGCCTTTATTTATTTAAGATGTATATACATACAATTATTTTTTAGATAAAACTTCTTAAATAGAAGCTATCACTATATGTACATTTTTTTTTTTTTTTGAAGATATATATATATATATATATATATATATACAATATGTGGGGCATTTCCCCCACACTAGGGTGGTACACACGGGTGAAAACCCATGTACATGCTAATGTTTTTGATTACCGAGTCACTAGCTTGACTCGACCCCGAATTTATTTGTCCATGGGGAAGCAAGTGGAAGAGACAATCTCAATCGGACTTTCATTCAAGATATTTGGATAAATATTTGAAGCACGTGAAAGTTCCACACCGATGAGACAAGTAACCGGCTCATAATTTATAAATGAGAATGCCGGGATCAAAGATAATGTCTTCACTCCCGAAAGAGTGAAGAACAGGATAAACCACAGGATATATGAAGAAAAGAAAGAAGGTCATGATGAAAATCATAATTAACTCCTCATCTTCATTAGGAGAATTCATTGTTTCATGAATCTCCTCATTTAAGCTCGTTTGATCAAGACATATTATGGGTATGTCTAGATCAAAATAGAAACTATCATACTCCGTTGGAGATATGATATGAGTGAGTTCACAGGAGAACTCCTCAAAGGTGAATGATTCGTATTCGGGATTGATTTGAGTGAGTTCATTGGGGAACTCCTCAAAAGTAAATGATTCATAAACGGGAAGAGAATTATGAGAATGAGAAGTGGTGATACCACTTATCTTCTCTTCCGTTTGATCAAAATGGAACGTTTGTAATTCAGGAATAGAATCATTGATCAAAACCTCACTATCCGTGACAGGGATAGGAGATGAAATAGGCTTTTCATTAAAAGCCTCGATTCTAGAAATGAGAAGATTAGCATTTAATAATGTAAGACGAAGAGATTCGTCTTGGATTATTTCTTCCTCATTCTCTTCTTCTGAGTTGACAAGCTCAGAAGGTAATTCCCCCACATAACTTATGTCTCCACAAGATAAAGAATAGTTCTCATCAGAATCAGAGAACATCTCAGTATGATTATTTGGAAAGACAAGAGGGGGAGGGATATCACACATATGATCAAGAATTCCCTGTGACTCACTTGGGATTGGGACAAGGTTCTCAACACTAGACTTTATGAATTCGTCCGATTCCTTTGCAGGAACAGTGTCAAGATGCTCGTCCCCCATGTTCAGAGAGTGAGTGGGAACCTCGGGTGTGATAACAGACTCAGGGAGTTGAGAAGGACTAGCAGTAATGAAGTCTACAAGTTCCATTATTTCTACTGCTGGTGATTCAGTTATATTCTTTTCTCCCTGTATTTCTACTGAAGTAGCTTCAACTGAAGTTGAATCAAAAGGTTCCTCAGATACCTTTGGGATTGGAACAAGTTCATTTATTTCCTTAAAAGGAGTTACTTTGAATTGCTTGTCCCCCATTATTAAGATATCTGAAGGGTTATTTGAGTTTTCTTCTTCAATTGGTTGATCCTCATCACTTTCATCCTCACGATGTAATGAGTTAACATGAGGTTTTTGTTTCCTAAGAATCTGATCCTTAAGACTGTTTATTCCATCTTGAATGGTTTGGTTGAATTGAGTTTGATTAATCAACATTTTAGTAATCAATTCAGCTTTAGCTAACTCGTCCTGAGGAAGTGGTTGAGGGTTTGTGTACTGTGAAGGCTGGTTAAAACCAAATTCATGATTGTTACAAGGAACCTGTTCATAGACAAACTGATTCCTAGTTTGAAAATCAGAGCTGTAGTGAGGGCCTCCACAATACTCACTAGAAGAACTTGGCTCATGGCGAAGCGAAATATTAGCCAACTCCTCCTTAAGATCTTTGATTTTCTCAAGAACCTCAAGACAAGGGTCTTGCTGGATATGAGGAGTTGCTTGAATCATTTGGCACTGTGGAGGTGGGTCTTGAAACGGATAGTTGTAATTGTTACAAGGAAATGGATTCCTTGTTTGACAATCAGAGCTAAAGTGTGGACCTCCACAGTACTCACAACAGTTGAACTGCTGAGTCTTATGGTGTGGAAGTTGGTGGAATGAATCAGTCATGTCAGGGCAGGAATAGGGATTCTGGTTATAGACAGACCCGTTTCCTGACTCTACCATGCCACAACTGGGGCAATTACCACCATTATAAGGACTACCACAACATTGACAAACAAGAGGGTGAGAATAAGACATAGAAAGAATCAAAGGGTTTAGGGGATGAGAAATGAAGAATCAAATAGGTAGGAGTGTAAAGGTGAATATTTTTGTGTTTTGTTTTATAAAAAATATAGATAAAAGATGGTAAATATACAATGGATGTATATCCAGATTCACTAATACGCAAAATCGTTAGAATAAGCGCACAACCTCCCCGGCAGCGGCGCCAAATTTTGATTCGCCTCAAACAGTAAGATAATATCAACCAAAGGATGGTCAACAAGTCAAACAGCTGAGACAAATGCTTCCGTGGAATACAGTGTTTCCCCGGGTCTTAATGTCCCAACGAGGTGTGCGATGTTTTATTATAAACGAATCTGTGATCGAGTGAATCT
Source organism: Artemisia argyi (assembly GCA_030686995.1). NCBI lineage: Eukaryota > Viridiplantae > Streptophyta > Magnoliopsida > Asterales > Asteraceae > Artemisia > Artemisia argyi. Next base: position 207,596,681 of record CM060677.1, read on the forward strand.
GAACAGGGAATGGTATAAAAGTGTGTGTGTGTGTTTAACTAGGGTTTTATAACTTAAAATGACTTAAATAAACTATCTTAATGATTACGTGAAATCTAGGTATTTAAAAACGTTTAAAACGTACACCAAATTAAAATCAGACGCGACTGCGTACTGAGAAAAAGGTGAGTTTTAAGAAAAATAAACTACAGGGGTTAAAAATGAAAATCCTACAAACTTAAACTTAAAATAAAATTAAACTAAAAAGAAAACTATTTTTTAGATTATTATATTATTTATTATTAATTATTTAATTAATAACTATTTAACTATTTAATTAGAAAATTATAAATACTACAAATTAAACTAAAAACTTGTAAAAATAATTTCTAAACTTAAAAATGAACTTGAAGAAAGTATAAAAAATAAAAATAAATCTTTTTGTCTTTTTATGAATTTCTTATTAATTAAAAACTATTTATATTAATTATACTAATTAAACTATTTTAAATTACAAATAATATTAAACTAACTTAGAAAATTATGGAAAAATTTATAAAACTATTTTATGACTTATAAAAGCTATAAAAAATATAAAAACTAGGTATTGCTATATAAAAATTAATTATGCTATTTATAACTTAATTATTGATTAATTATTAATAAAACTATTTTTAATTCTAATAAATATCAAATGACAATATAAAAATCTAAGAAAATTATTTAAATTACTTTAACCTATAAGGAAATTAATAAAAATATAAAAAACACAAATTACTTAATAAAAATCTAAAAATGAAAATTAAAATTAAATTAAATTAAATAGAAACTATCACTTATTTTTATATTGTTTTTTTCTTGATTTTTATTTTACAAAACTATATTATATATAAAAATAAGCAACTTTAATAAAAACAATAATTTTATAGCTTATTATTAAGCACTGTGGAAGCTTATTGCTACCACAGTTGACTTTTGTTGACTGAAGTGGCAAATAAGCTCAAATGAGCTTATGTGGGACCCACCTTGGTATTTTCTGGTTCTAATAAGTGTATTGGATTTGTCAAAGCTAAATTTAGTCAAATAAGCTCAGTAGATAAGCTAATAAGCATAAATAAGCTAATCCAAAAACTGAATAGCAACACAGAATGGGGACAGATTTTATGGGCTTATTTAGGTGGGGTCCACAGTGGCACAGGTCAAACAAAGGTTCAATCTAGGTTCTCTAGTAGGAGGGGGGGTTCAAAGATACTAATTTGGAGGCCTGGGGCCCACTATGGTGGCCACAAATCACCACCAAAGTGGTGGTGATGGGTGAGCTGCTGATGTGCAGGGGAGAAGTTCTCCCTGCAGGTGAGTTTGGGAGTGAGTGGGGCCCAGAGAAAAAATGTTAAAAATGTAAAGATGGTGGAAACTTAAACTAGAGCTGGTAGAGTATTACCACAACAAATTTCAATTTCTAAAACCTTCTCCTAAATTCAAAACAAATCCTTGAAGATTTGATAAAATCTGAGAAGCACAAATTTTGACTTTTGATAATAACCTAAGATTTGACTTTATTGAAATTCTAGACTATATTACTGATTGATTAAGTTATGATAAGTTATAATAGACCTAAAATAAGCTAAAACTTAAAGATATAAGCTAAATGGTAGGTTTGTGAAACTTAATTCCTTGACAGTTAACTGTCAAGGGGTTTGGTTTTGGATTTTGACTTTCTACTGAATAAGTGACCAAACAAATGACTCAATTGACTAAAATTATCCTAATGTATTCTAAGTATACTAAAAACTCAGCAAGATATTACCAGGAACAAAGAGTAATCAGCAATGCCAAACACTCCTTTAAAAAGGTAAAAATTAGTTTTTCAAAGCATAAGACTGAAACAACCTAGTATATCAAATCCAAGGGTAATAATTTGTCAGATTAAACCTTTATAAGCTTAAATATGTAGTCACACACAGTTTAAACTCAGATTATCAAGTATAAGCAATTTGACAGTCAATTTAAGATTTTGAGCAACAAGAAAACTAAATGAACCAACAGATGATTTTAAGTTATATATCAACTAACTAACATCAAAGTGATACAAAAACACTAATATGAGCAGATTATAAGCTAATCTACAGTAGCAAGTAAAAAATGAAAATTAAGCTTACAAGGGGAATTGACTGAGAAACAGTGAACCAATGGATCAAAACATAACTTATTGTCCCCCATAGGACTTCTAAACCATGTTCATCCAGAAACCAACATGCTCCATGCTTTTCCTTCTTTTTTTTATGATTTTATTATTTTTCTACTATTTAATTTGATTTTCTTGGAATTTTTGTATTTAACTACTAAACTAGATTCTGAGATATCTAAAAGCTTCCAAAAGCTTTGTCAGAGCTTAAATGGACTTATGAGATCATAAAACAACAACAACAAACAACATACAACTATGTGAGATTTTTGAGAATTTAATGAAAATGGCATAAACTGAAAATGCAACTGAAACTTGAAATTATCTTTAATTAAGGATTGAAACACATAAACTTAACTGAATAAGTGTTTTTTTATGGAAATTACAACTGAATGAACAAACTATACTACCTACGACTAATTTACACTAAACCTAAACTAATACTTTTTATTTTCTGCTTCATTCCTTCTTTATAACCATCTTCTGAGTTTGTGGGACCCACTGGGGTATTTCCCACCATCTCCCAACCGTTGATAAGGCTTAATTGATCTTGGCCGTTTAAATTAATTTCTTGGCGCCAAAGTCTTGTTTTGGTACTGTAGATAACGTGGAGCGGGTTTAGGGGCATTAATGGGTGTGTGAGGTGGAGGGATTGCGTGGAGAGGTTGGGGGAATGAGGTGGAGGTGAAAACTGTGGGCTAGTATAGGAGCAGGTGGTGGTGGTGGTTTCAGTGGTGGTTTTGGTTTTGGGAGGGAAAAGAGAGGGTGAGTGGTTTTGTGGGTTTGACCAACGGTTGACCCGTTTTTATTTTAAAAAGTGGACTGGGTTGGGATAGGTTGGGCCTTGGGAAGTAGTGGGTGGGCTTGGTTTTAGTGTAAGTTTGGATTTGGTTTAAATAATAACATAAGGTCCGTTTGGTTTATTACTTGGAAAATCACAAGGACCAAAAATGTAATTTGGTGAAAGTTAAGGGTGGGGTTGTGGCATTTTTCCAATTTTATCACAAGGGTTATAATTGCCATAATGAATAGTATACGGGTATGTTTTGATAATTTTCACTTTTAAATACCCGGGGACTATTTTTGTCAATTTACCAAACTTGAAGGACTAATCATGTAAATTCACCAAACTTCACAACAAGGACCATTCCTGCAAAAGATTATTAGTACAAGGACCAAAATTAATTTTTCTCAAAGTTTTTACATCCCAGGGACCATTTCTGTCAATTTGCAAAGTACAGGGACTAAACTTGTAATTTTGTGAAATTTTGCACCAAAGGACTAAATATGTAACTTTATGATTAAAAAGGACCTTTGGTGACATTTTCATGTTTTTAGAATGACCAGGGACTAGTTTTGCCAATTTATGAAACTTGAGGGACTGAAACTGCCAATTATGCAAACTTTGTACGTTTTTCATCTGTTTTTGCATATTTTGCATTTGAAACATATAAAACACACTTTAAAGATATTTTAAGTATTTTGATACATATTTGAGTGTTTTTGTATGTTTTGGCAGCTCAGATTAGTATAAAATGATGAATATTTAGACACTCATCAGTCGGATAAACTGGATGATGCACTATGGGCTTTCCGCACTGCTTACAAAACACCGATCGGGTGTACTCCATATAAGCTAGTGTACGGGAAAGCATGTCATCTTCCGATCAAATTAGAACATAAGGCCTACTGGGCCTTAAAACATGCAAATTTCGACCTTCACACAGCGGGTGATCACCGCAAGGTTCAACTAAACGAATTAAATGAACTTCGTGATTATGAGAATTCTTTGATTTACAAGGAAAAAACCAAGAAGATCCACGACTCAAAAATTAAAAACCGTGTTTTCAACATCGGTGACAGAGTCCTTCTCTTCAATTCACGATTGAAAATATTCTCAGGAAAGCTTAAAACTCGTTGGTCTGGGCCATTCACTGTAACAAAAGTATTTCCATACGGAACTGTTGAGTTATCTCAACCTGACGGTTCCAACTTCAAAGTGAATGGCCATCGGTTAAAGCACTACTTTGGAGGGGACATACCACCAATGGTTGTCCCGGATCTCCAAACTTTCCCCACGAACCAATGAATTCGGGGATCGAGTCAAGCTAGCGACTCGATAAACAAAAACAGTAGCATGTATAAGGGGTTTTCACCCTAAGTGTGGGGGAAGTTACCCCTGCTATGGTCCACCATGTATATATCTAAAAAAAAATGTGTGTATATATCTATATAAATAAAGTGAAAAATGTTATTTCCACATTTAGCTTGTAATATCATCTTTTTCTGTTCAAAGAGTCGGCATAATAGCCGGGATTTTGAATACTAAGGACAATATTCAACTCTAAGTGTGGTGGGGGGGGGGGGGGAATTCTAGCGAATTTTATCACATTATATCTTCTAGTAACCCCGTTTTAGCCAAAATTTTAGAAATTTTTTTTCACTTTATTTCAAAATTTTTATGGTTATCAGTCCGCCTTGTCTAAGCCACAAAAGGACTGACTAATCCAGGAGCAAACGGATCTTGGTAAAGATATCTCAAAACCGTTGATGGCTGACAATTTGCCCAAAATTGTATGAGATTCAACTCACCATATCTTTAATCGTGAAGAGTTGGCTAGCTCGCAAGGTTATGGCTTGTGGTAAAGGCAGTGAAAAAACCATAATTGGTAATCAACTCACCAAGATGATGACTTTATTTCCATCAAAGAGTTGGCTAGTCCAGAAGCAAACGGCTTTTGGTAAAGACAAATCAAATCCGTTGACAGCTGATGATTTGCTCAAAATCATATGGTTATCAGTGTACCATAGTTCTTACTTGAGCTAAAACATTTGGCTACTCCAGAAGTAATGGCTTTTGGTAAAAAGACTTCAAATCCATTACGTTTTCTCAAAAGATTGCTAGGGACTAGCAATATTTTAGTGCGGGGGATTGATAAGTGTGTAAATACTCATCATTTTCACCTAATCTGAGCTGCCAAAATATCCAAAAACACTCAAATATGCATCATAATACTGAAAATATCCCAGAAGTGTGTTTTATATGTTTCAGATGCAAAATGATAAAAAAAAATAGATGAAATATGAACTAAGTTTGCATAATTGGCAGTTTCAGTCCCTCAACTTTCAAAAGTTGTCAAAACTAGTCCCTGGTTATTTTAAAAACATGAAAAAGTCACCATAGGTCCTTTTGAATCACAAATAAACATAATTAGTCCTTTGGTGCAAAGTTTCATAAAATTACAAGTTTAGTCCCTCAACTTTGCAAAATTGACAAATGGTCCCTGGGATATAAAAACTTTGAGAAAATCAATTTTTGTCCTTGTGCTACTCATCTATGGCAGGAATGGTCCTTGGTTGGAAAGTTTGGTGAAATTACAAGATTGGTCTCTGAAATTTCAAAGTTGGCAGATATGGTCCCTGGAAGTTCAAAAAGTGGAAAAGTCAACTATGGTCCTTACACTATTAAACCTTGGCAAGTTTTACCCTTGCAAGTACTTTTGTAAAGTTGTCAAATCCAACCCTCAAAAATCTAGAAATTACAAAATTGGTCCTTGTGATAATAAACAAACCAAACCGGACCCTTAGTATTACAACACCCCAATACCAAATCCAATCCAACACAAAAACATCACCAAGCCCAAACCCCTTCCCCAGCCCATCACCTGAGCCCAAACCACCCTAAAACCATTCTAAATAATATACCAGGGTCAAACTCAGTCAAACAAGCCATCCCTTCCCTCTCACACCCTCCCACTTGCACTGTAGCACCATCACTTCACCACTCCCACTTGCCATCACATCCCACCGCCCTTACCACCACTATTACCTAACAATCCAAAGTTTCATTTTTACCCCTGTAGTTTATATTTGCTTAAAACTCACCTTTTTCCCAGCACGCAATCGTGTCTGATTTTAATTTGATTTACGTTTATACACATCTGTTTCCCATAATTGTTAATACTGTTATTCCTAATCATTCCAGTATTGTAAAACAAATCGAAATCATTGTCTGGTTACTTCCCATTCAAATTCACCCAATCACAAACCCGTTTTTATACCATCACACCTTGTTTGGACATAACGACCCGGGGAACCACTATATTCCACGGAGAATTAAGCTTAAGGAGTTTGACTATATTGACCACATCTATGGTTGACTTTGGTTGACTGCTTTAGCACGAGTCAACGTGACATCGTGTTGAAGCATCCATATGCTCATATCCCGTGCTTACGTCTTCTCTAATTACGTAACGGGTTTACTCCCTTATTGGTCAAACTAAGTCAAAGGTCACTTTGCATAAATGCATCCTTTCCCACTTGGGTTATGCTTTACATCAAGGTAAAACACTTAACTTGTTTGAACCAAGGTATTAGGTGAGAACGTCGAGTCGTGGAAAGTCACGAGATATGAACCTATGGATTCTCGACGTTGTGTTACTTGAACTTATAAGTAACTTATGATTTTCTCAATTTATAATCTTTATTGTCTAAACCTTTTCTTCTTAATGACAATTAGATTACTTTTTAATTTTCTCTTAATCTCATTTCTACTAAAGACAAATCCAATTATATCCAAATCAAATATTCTTTTACACAATCTCTTACACTCTTACATATTCCCTTACACAATACATCTCAACCATTCATTCCCTTACAACACATCTCATCCCTTCATTTTTAACACATGGGAATTGTATGAATTCCAAAGAGGCTCCATCTAATCCAAGCCATCCAATTCAAACTAAACACATCTCAACCATCCATTCAACCTCTCCTCTCTATACCATCATATGTGTTTGATCCTCACCATCCATTTCAAACCAAAACCATCTCAACTATTGAATTCCCCTTTCCCCCCAAGCAAAGCATATTCCTTTAGAATATCCTTTCTTAATCCAAACACAAGGCATCTTTGATGTATGATTGAAGTGAAGTCGGATGAGGTACTTAGGGATAGCCTTACTGTTGAGATTCCTTTACTTGATGGTTCGGGTTCGACTATTGAGAAGATCCGGGTGGAATATGAGTGGAAACCGCCTCGCTGTGATAAATGCAAGGTGTTTGGACATGTTTTGGTGGATTGTCCTAAGGGTGTGATACCGACTGCTCAACCTTCGAAGAATGTTAATGATGGTTTTCAGACTGTTAACAATAAGAAGAAGGGTAAGCAAGCTGCCTCGAATACGGGTCGCGGAGGTTTTACCAAACCTGTTGTGGGTAAGCATTTTGAATATCAGCCAAAGAAGACTCCTACTGTGCCCAAGAAAGTTAATGATGGTAAGAAGAAGACTTCTGATGTGGCTAGTACGAGTGGAACTACGATCTCTACATCTAACCAATTTGATGCGCTTAATATGGATGATACGGATACGTTTGGTATTCCTACTTATGACACCTGCATGGATGTGGATTCTGGCAGTTCAATGGAAGTTAATGTGGATAAGTCGGTTAAGACTGGTGATACATCACAAGAACCACTTGTGAGTGATTCAATGGGAACTAAGGAAGTTGGTTCTACTCCTTTAGTTGATAAAATTAGTAAGTATGAGAAGATTCTTATTGAAGGGAAAGGTACTCTTGTGGATGATGATGGTCACCCTGTTCCATCTGCCTCTGTCACTAAGAGGACTAACCCATTTTCCAAGGTGGGTGAGGTTGTGGTTACTGATAGTGAGGAGGAGGAGGTCCTTAACACGTTCGACGAATCTGCGAATCTTTTTGGTAGAAGTCAAGAGCGTGAAGATGAGTTTGATGACTATGATGATTACTCGAAGCAAATTCATGATCTTCCAGGGGAATTGGATGCTCTTAATGCCATTTATGGCTTTAATCTCCAAGGTCGTAGGAAGTAGTTTTTTGTCCGAGTTTTTTCTATATGATGAGGTAGTGGTTTGTTTTCTTGTCTAGAAAATAGGAAGTATCTTGTTATGTAAGCTTTTCGCCTATGTAACGGGCTGAGATATGGGATTCACTCATATCCGTTGTTCTTAAATGTTTTTTGGAGTAATATATTTACCGGGTCTTTTGACCTTTTACCCAAGGCATCTTTGATCCTAGCCATTCATTTCAAATAATCACATCTCAACCCTTCATTTCCCCCACATGCCAAATTATTTGAAAACCAAGGGAGGCTCCCTTTGATCTCCACCATCCAATTCAAACCATCTCATCTCAACCCTCCATCTCATTTTCCCCCCTAAGCATTGGAATATACCTTGGCATATTCTTTCTCTCTTTTCTATGCCATGTGAGGAATAACACTTCAACCCCTTCTAAATTATCTTATTTACACTTTCTACCCTTGGTATTTGGTTTTCTTATAAACATTTTACAAAACATTTTCCAAATTGGCTATTTGAGTTGGTAAACCTTAGAATGATTAATGTTAAAGTTTAGTGTGAAGTACAATTGGGGGTTTAGCAAGGATAGGTATTTATAAGATCCAAACACCCAACACTTGGGAAACATTTACAGAAGCCTCGCGCGCTGCCCGCGCGTTGACGCGTGGGTGAAGCGCTGGCCTCGGTAAATTTTCCCAAGTTTGGGTTCTTAGCCTATAAATACCATCCTTGCCTCTTGTATTCCTCACCCTTGCTATTATTCTTTCTCTCTAGATTCTTTCTTCCTAAACACTCTCAAATCTCTCTATCTCTCTATCTCAAATCTTGTGTTCTTGGTTTTCATACTAACATCTTTGAAAGAACACATCTCTTTGCAAAGGAAGAATCATAAGAACCTAATCTACTATTGTGATTGTGTCGAGGGTCTTCTTATCTATACCCTTTCTACTAGAATCGAGTCTCTAGGTTAGGTTAGGACTTGATTAAACAAACATTCATTCATTCATTCAATTGTTTGTAAGGGAAGTCTTATGTCTTGGTGACCAAGCCTAGATCATTGGGGATCTAGTTGGGGTTTGATACTTCTGGTGGGAAGTCTTGGTAGTGGTCTTGGTGACCCTTAGGTGAAGTCGAATCGCGAGATTCTTTTGGGTGGTTTCCGAGGGCGGAATATCGTTGGGGAGTAACTCCTTCTTTGTGAGCATCGATATAGGTGAATATCGGTGGAGTGAATTGTAACGTTTTGTAGTCCACCGAAAGGATTATACTAGTGAATAGCATTGGAGTCACGGATTCGCAACTGGACGTACGGATGGTATAAACCCCCCATCCCGAACCAGTATATATCGTTGTGTTCTTTACTTGCTTTATATACTTTGGTTATGTAGTGGTTGTTGGATTATTGTACAACCACTTGGTGTTCTCTTTGGCTTAAAGTTTTTAAACATTCAAAAAGCCAAAGAAACCGTATTCACCCCCTCTACGGTTCTACAAAACCCTAATTGGAGGCGAGCTGACGGCGTTACACTTTGCAAATGACACCGTCACCATTGTAAAACTATATATGCTTTTGCATGTTTTCATTAATTCGTGTAACATCTTGGAGTAGGGTTTTGTGGACGAATTTCTCAGGTTTTGTGGACGAATTTCTCAGCTTTTGTTATGGGTTCTACAGCTCCAAAACACATGTTTTCTTGAAGATAAGTTATTCGTTTAATCGTTCAATATGTCTATGTGTTGTTTGATACTTGTTTATCTTCTCTTCTTTTTAACATGCTAGCTTAGATTTGTTTACGTTTGCTTAGATCTAATGAAACATAGTTGTTGAATATTGATTTGTCGTCTATTGTTTAATTGATTGCCTCATGTTAGGCTAACAAAACTCGCTGACATCTTATATGTAACTAGCTTGAACGTCTTAGAAACGCAACCGTAGAGTGCACTATTGGTTTTTCCCGTTGTATTTATTGCATGAATTACTGCTTGTAGATCCAAAAACTTAATAGACTTTAAGGGTTTTAGGGGAGACTAAGATTCATAGAGTTGGGGGCTTCGGTACCCCCCACGACCAATATCAAGTAATACAGTGCTTCAATTAAAACAAGGACGTGACAATTCAACAAATCAGTAGGAGATAACTATGGAGTAATTAAATCTAATTCAATACAATTTTCCCTATCATAAGAAGTAACGAAATTTACTTTTTCTTGTTATTAGTTTTATTTTAGTTATTATTAGTTTTGGGTTAGTTGATTAGTAACTAATTCTGCCCACTCTTTCAAAACCCAACTGCTTTCATAAAATATAAAATTACAAAAAGAATCATCCCTCACATGTAGACCTACCTCGTCATACATCCTGACCTAACGACACCATTCCCCTAGAGAACGAACTTTCCTCGAAGTCTTACCTATACTACACTACAACAGTTAGGTACACTGCCTAGAGGATTGTAAAACTTATTTTCGAGGTCTTGCGAATCTCATATCATTAACCTTCAGACTAAAAAGTTTAAGCCTGCCAATCTTTATAATCTCAACAATAACATTCTCCCACTTTTGACTTTGATTCTTAAACAACCTTCTATTCCCCTTTGACCATATACAATAAATAGTAGCATTAAAGATTAATTGTCTTATAGTTATCCAAATGCTACTAATATTAGGCTCCTTAATTAACCAATTAGTAATTACCTTCCAATCAAAACTCCCCAAAGTAAATCTTGCAACATTTCTTACTTTATTCCATATATTACCAGAATAAGAACAAGTAAAGAAAAGGTGGTCATGGGAATCAATACCTTGGCCACATAATACATAATTCATTTGCTTACCAGGAAAACATTGCATGACTCTATCTTGTGTACTCAGTCTACTATGCATTGTAACTCACACCACAAATGAATGTTTGGGAATACACTGAGAAAACCACACGATCTTTTCCCATTCCACTTTTTCTTGTTCATCTCTAAAATCTTTAATTTCCATATTCTTCCAACAACAAATTGCACTTCTCTTTTCTTTTTATCAATCCAAACCGCCTTATCCATTTTCTCTTCACTCAATGGCTTTTCTCCTATCCATTCCTATGGCTAATGTATTTAGACAATGGCTTTTCTCCTATCCAAGTACCATATCATACCAAAATGTCTTTCCCATTCCCCACACAGTACTTAATATGGGGTCTTATTTTATTGTGGTCAGTAGGTAATTCCAACCCCAACTAGCACTCTTATCCTTAGTAACATCCCAAATGCTCCAACCCTTTGAATCTAACAGTATTGATCCATTGAGACCAGATAGATTCCTTTCCACAACCAGGTTCCATATATGTTTGATTAACAGAACTTCATTCCACACACTTAGTTGCTTTAAACCCAATCCCCCCTGATTCTTTGGAAGACAAACAATTTTACAAGATATTTTTGCTTTCCCTTTTGCAGTTTCCCCACTATTCCATAAAAACCCTTTTATAATTTTCTCAATATCATTTACAACACTCTTACGTAGTAAAATACATTAGCCCAATATAACTGCATAGCAGATAATACAACAGCTATAAGTTGTAATCTACCTACATAGGACAAAAACATATTATTCCGATCATTTATCCTTTGTCTCACCTTATCAATTAATCATTTGCAATCAGTGACACTTAACTTCCTAGCGACTAACGGAACCCCTAAGTATCTCACAGGAATCTTACATTTTTTAAATGGAAGAATCTTCATAATCTCCTTCACAACATACTTTACATTTCCACGAAACAAAGTCCTTTTTTCGAGATTAGGAATCAATCCATAAACAACACAGAACCCTCTCATGCATATTTGACTGAATACACTTCACCATTGCATAGGACCAAAATGTGATCTGAAAAACATAAATGTGTTAGTTTCATTTCAGCACAACCACCATGGTATTTAAACATACCATTTTCTATTATTTTCTTCTTTATTGTCTGATTAAAAACCTCCACAACCATTCTAAAGAGGTAGGGTGACATAGTGATCACCTTGCCTCAACCTTCTTCCCCATTTAAAGAAACCAACCCTATCACCATTTATGTGATATATTGGCCAACATAGTTTGCAACAAAAGTTTCTTATATATGAACTTAAAAAAAATTGCTATCGTATGTGGATTTGAAGTTACTTGTCACTTATTTGCGATAACTTATGGGCTGTTTAGTTAGTAAAACAGTTAGGGGGAAGTGTCGTACCCCTAGGTGCGAGACATGCCAAGACCAACCAAATATTGACACTTGAATTTTTTTTTTCTTATTTTCTTTTTATTGAGTCACACCCTTTAGATGTAACTCGTGTGACAAGGGTTAAATCACCATTTTTGATCTTTTGAAAAACTAAATGATAAGATATTACTGTTTTGATAATTTTTCTTTAGAAAAAACATAAAATATTAACATAATATGTGTAACTATTTGACTCAAATGCTTTTATTTGATATCACTTCCATCCCGAATGCAAAATAGCAATGTTGCAAAGAAAAAGCCTACAAAACTAATTAACCGCCTAGACGCTAATTGGCTACCAACTTTTTCGATTTGTGTAAGTCGGTCAAACAATCGGTCAACGACGGTCAACAGTGGTCAAACTTACCGAAAACCTGCAAATCTTGCCGGAAATACTAAATACTCGCCGTAAGCTTGTTTTAATCACTTATAGTCGTTGTTTACACTTATTACAACTTGTTTTTTTTAAGAGCATCTACAATGGAAAAAACCTTAAAGACTTTTTGCATTTAATGCATTTAATGCAAAATGCATTTAATGACTAAAGCTTTGAGCAAAGACTTGAGGTTCACCAAGTCTTTGAAGAAAAGCTTTTCAAAAAGCTTTTGAAGCAATGCAAAAAACCTCATAAAATGACTTTTTGAAATAGTAAAAAGCTTTTAAAAGTTTTACCCATTGTGGATGCTCTAAAGGAAAATCTTGCTGAAAATACCCAAAACTCACCGAAAATACTCAAAACTTGCTGGAAATACCAATCCGATTAATCATCGATTAATACCACCTACACCGATTACAAGCTCCAAAAGAATCGACCGGCCGACTACCGATTCACCATTTTTATAACCTTGCAAAGAAGTAAACCAATTTCGAATCATAGAGTTGGAAACTCAAGCGGTCAAGCCGCACTTGACTATCGATTTTACGGCTTGAACTAGAACCAATATAAGTGATGTTGGGGTGTGCAGATGATTGATTTGAAACGTAGGAGTGGCGAAGATCAAAAAAGCGTTTAAGAGGATCTCACGTTGATGAAAGACAAATTATTAAGCTATCTCACTTACCGTCAATAAAGCTTCACCGTTGTAACTTTGTACCCTTATAATGTAAATAAATATTTTCTCCAATCTCAAAATGAACGTAGCACGACTTCTCTAAATCGTACGAGCCACTGTAAGTCCGTAACTTTGTGTCGTGTGTCGTGTGTCGTGTTTGTTTTTGTGATCTTATTAGATTCTCAAGTTTAGTACTCAACTAATACACTCTATACTACATTGTTCTGTTGTCTTAACAAGTGGTACTAAAACTTGTCAAAGCGGAGCTAGAAATTTTTTTTTGGAGGGCCGAAACAAAATTTTTTTTTCGGGAAAAACTTTAAATGGGAGGGCCGAGATAGAAAAAATAAAATTTTAACACATGAAATCACGAAAAAATACAGTAACGAGCTTAGGCCTGGGCCCGAGACCCTTCCCGTCCCTTAATAGCTCCGTCCATGCTTGTCTTGAGTGTTTTGATTGAATTGAACTCCTAAGTGTGACACATGAGATCTTGTATTTGTATGCATGAGACTTACAAAATAGAGAACGTGTCTTGTTGATCGGTTTATGCTTATCCTAGGCGTGATAATCTTGATGAGAAAGACTTGGGAGACAATGACATAACCGATATTAAAAAGTGGCCCAATCAACGAAAAGTTGATTTATGATAAAACAGGGTGCCGAAAACTAATATCTAGTCGACAACTATTAAGTTGTCTTGTTTAGGTGGCACAATATTTGTTAGACGTTTTGTTTCAACATAAAAAAAATGCTTTATTTGTTAATTATATTGATGTTGTTTGTTACAAATTTTAATGTGATTTGACAAAACTCAAATAGTATATTTTACGGTGTAAAACAATCTTCGATAACTATTCATTAACTTAGCTATTATATTGGATTAATTTACGCTATGTTCTTAAGATAAAATTTGAAGAGAAAGGAAAAAAAATAATGTTTGTGTGTTTTTAAGTTTATTTTAAGGAAAAAAAAAAAGACGAATTGGAAAACAAAATGACAAAAACAATCTCCACATTATTTTTGGAAGGAAAGAGAAATGAAACGTATATAAATATATTTTGTTGTAAGACCAATACGTCATTTTTAAAAATTTTGAATTTTTGATAATAACAACTAAAAGACATATATGTAATTGAACAAATTATTTTTCTTTTTTTCCGACTTAGAGTTATGGTTTCATTTATCGAACATATAAACCAACACTTTATTTTTTATCTCTTATTCTTTCTCTTGTCATTTGTTTTAAAACTTAGAAAACATAGTATAAAGGATCAAGAATTCTATATGAAAAGAAAACATAAATACATTTAAGTTATTGAACTGAATGTACAATGTTAATGATATGTTTAAGTATGGTTTATTGCATAGAAAAACCATTAATTTAAATATCTTAACTAGAAGTTAAAAACTTGGTACCTAAGCAAAGTATCCAAAAAAATGGATTGGTGCAAAATCCACAGATTCCTAGTGACAAACCTTCAACAAGATTTTATTAAAATGGGTCCCAATTATATTTATGTATATCCAAACTATCTTTAGTCTTGTTATAAGCTACTGTAATTAATTTCATAAATCACTATTAAATCATTGCAATAATAGAACAAAGAAAATGGAAGGTGATCAAGAAACACCAAAACCAACAGTTGTGAATATTGATACAGCTCAGTCATGGGATTCATATGTTGAACAATCAAAATCTAATGGAACCCCTGTAAGTCTTTTATTTATTTATTTATTTTTAATCCATATGATCACTTTTTATAAGTTGAAAATATTAGTTTATGTTGCTAGAATGGTTTAAATCACTGATGCTTAATAGGGTTTTTGTATACCTTAATCTTGGCATTTTTTTTTTTTTTTTTTTTGGTCATATGGACAGTTTTTAGCTTAAAAAGATTGTTTTGTGCTTAAAAAAGGACTGATCTTTGTACTGTTAAAGTGTTAATGCGACTCTTTGTTTAGGATTTTGTTGGTTAAGTTTAAACAAATACTTTTTAGCTAAAATGCTGAATGTACTATTTAGAGTATGTTTGGATTTGAGATGGTATTTTCGTTTGCCGTTTCTGTAGAACCTCAATGTTGTTGTTGTCAATAACTAAATATTTAGTTTGAAGGGTCAAATTCTGGCTCATTTTACATTGATGATGATATTTTGCTACTTGAACTGCTAACTTTGAATATTTTGTTAGGGCTGTTGGCAGGGACGGAGCCAGGAATTAGGAATAAGGGGGGCCGAAATTTTTTTTCTCAAAGGTTAAGGGGGTCATTTGGCTATAGTTGCGTCATATGCTTAAATTTCATAAGGTAAATAGCAAAGCGATTGGGGGTGTTGGAGGGGGCCGAACACCCCCTGGCTCCCCCACTGTCTCCGTCTCTGGCTGTTGGTCACTTATAGTTAGAAGAAAGATGATAACCAATAACTTATTTCGTCTTACTGTACGAGTAGAACTCCAGTTTGGAATTGATATTCAACTAGCAGTCAGTTTAGCGTTCGATTAAATCACGTTGAATGATTCTATGTGATGCTTAAGCTTTGTTGGCCTATTTATGTTATTTATTTTGATTGATATCTTTACACTTTTTGGGCTTGTGTTTATACTTTATAGATTGTGGCACATTTTTGTGCTTCATGGTGCATCCCATCATTGGCCATGAACTCCGTTTTTGAAGAGTTGGCCTCAGATTTCCAAGACATAACCTTTCTTACAGTTGATGTTGATGATTTGAAGGTAATCTTCTCAGGTTATATATCATTTGTGTTGTATATACCTATTGATTCTAGAGGCCAATAAACTCAAAAAAACTTTCGACGTATTCTTGGATTTTAACTCGGATATACTCTGCCGCTAGTTATAAACATTTTATAAACTATATATCTACGTCCACAAAAGAGTTTATATCTTGTTAGTATGAAATTAGGACCAATATCCGAACATGTCTATCTGGCATTGTTTTTTAGTAATGCGTAACTATCCATAAAAACTAGAAAGTCAATGATTGTTAAATAGTCTAAGCACGAAAACACATTTGTAGGCTGTATTGCACTCACTGATAGTTACTCCATTGTAAATGGAACTTAGTAGCTCATGCTGTAAGTTGGTTCTCTTTTTGCCCCTTCTGCTGTTTAGCCAAAAAAAGCTAATCACAAATGATCATAGTCAAACAAGTAACCACTCTAAATGTTCTCATGTCGGAAAGTTGCCTTTTGGTACCTGCCTTAGCCCTTTTGTACCGATCTCGACCATGATAGTCACACACTCTGAGCACTAGACAAATTGGTAATTGTAGATATTGAATACCTTAACGTGGAAGAATGAAATTAGGACCCATATCCAAACATGTCTATCTGGCATTGTTTTTTAATAATGCGCTACTGTCGCAAAAATTGAAAATTCAACGATTGACTGATTGTTAAATAGTGTAAGCACTAAACACATTTGTTTTAAGGTTGTATTGCGCTCATGTTGTAAGGGTGGTTCTCTTGTTGGCCCTTCTATTGTTTAACCATAAAAAGCTAATCACAGATGATCATAGTCAAACAATTGTAATCGCACTAAAAGTTCTCATGTCGGAAAGTTGCCTTTTCGTACCTGCCTAAGCCTTAGTATCAATCTTGACCACTATAGTCACACACACTGATAACTAATGAGTGGATATTGAATACTTTAACCTGGAAGCATGCCAGTATTCTCAAGTTGTACTCGGATTCCTTTGGTATTTGTATTGTTTGATTCTTGTGAAATCACGAAACGATACAAGCAAGAAACACATTGCCAGCAATACTGTCTTCATTAACTACTGTACCATATTAACATGTCTTGTGGACCTTGTGGTAGCATGCTTTTTTATTAGTATTGTTTAGAAGACATTTTCTTGATATGATTTTTTTTCCTTTACTTTAAAAGTTATAATTTTTATCAACTTATAAGTGTGCCAACCACGCATAGGTGACGATACCACTGTCGTCACTGATAGTCGTATTGTATAAACATAGGCTTCCAAAACGACTCTTTACATGGTG
This sequence comes from Artemisia argyi, assembly GCA_030686995.1. Taxonomy (NCBI): domain Eukaryota; kingdom Viridiplantae; phylum Streptophyta; class Magnoliopsida; order Asterales; family Asteraceae; genus Artemisia; species Artemisia argyi. Next base: position 207,614,015 of record CM060677.1, read on the forward strand.
AAAAGTCCATATTCTTTTTCAGAATCTGATGCAAATAGGGATGCAACATATTCCCAATGTGGGTCATTTTCTTTATCTTAAAACTTATATTTTGTGATTTTTTTTGTAGGATATAGCAAGCAAGTATAAGGTGAAGGCAATGCCAACATTCTTGTTGATAAAAGAAGGTGCTGTAGTTGGGAGGCTAGTTGGAGCAAATCCTGAAGAGATCAAGAAAAGGATTGAGACACATCTTCAATCCAACACTGAGTTTGTGGTCTAGTGCTACTCCAACAAGTACCAAAACCTTGTTTTCTTGTACATTCCTTACATGTTTGTATGCTATACAACTTTGCTTGTGGACCCTTTTATGTACTTTGTGATTCTTGTCTAATACAAAACTTTATGTAAAAGAATGGTTTGTGTTCACCCAATATGATCTTTTGTGAGTGGTGCATAAAGCATCTTGTCAATGCAATATTTCCATTAAAAATAGTAGTGACAAGTTGCCTCTTTTGAATGTTTGTTATTTATGGGAATATTTTACCAATATTCACATTCCCAAGAACCACATTCAGTGCTTCAAAATTTTAAGCCCATATCCTCCAACAACCTATTTGTTGACCATAATAAAGTTTATAAAATTGTACATAAAATGATTAAAATCTTTTTATGTCATTGACTCATTGTTTTTTGACATATTGTTGTTTTGGTCCTTGATCTATAAAATAAATTCCCAAGTACATCTTTTATCTTTAGTAGTTATTATACTTACATATCATTTAGAACTATTATCAAATTAGAATTTTGATATAAAAGGGAAGCAATATTAATGCATTCCCTTTTGAAAATGGTGAAGAAGTATGTTACATTGAACTGAAACTTAAATCACATTTACTACTCTGCTAATGTATCGATTCCCCCTTACAACTATTCTTGAATGAGACGGTAGATAACGAGTACGTGTTACATGAATTTCTCAACCGTACACGTTTAAGTACTCTGTAAATCAATATGACTGATATGAAAAGTGTTTTACGTGTGGCGTGAAACACATATGTTCTACTTTCGGTACTTACTGACAAAAAATGTTGTTCTATGAACCAAAGATGTAGCGTAGTCAGGTTGTATAAGTCTCGGTAAACAGAGGCGAACCAAACAGATTCCGGTACATGTGAATCACATTGATTTTTCTTACGGAGCGTAAAATCTTTTCAAAAACACTGATATTCTAGATACCACACATGTTGTCTTAATTTCTTTTGTTTCAAACCTTTTTCTGATTTTGATAAAATGCACATCACAACTTACAGTTCTGAGTGTAAAATGTATCGAGTTCAACTTCTGTTAGCTATGAACTTCTTCGGCCATTCGTCATATTCGCATGATCATAAAAGCTAGTGAGGCTCCTAAATTAACTCGAATGAAATTTCTCTTGATAAAACTTTACACTGTATTATCGAGTATCACTTAAGGAAGGAAACTAAAGAAAGTAAAACAGAAAAGGTAGTGTTCTCGAGTTCACTTAAGGAAGAAAAAAAATGACTGAAATAGAATGATAACTTGGTTGATTTTTTAGTAAAATTTTTCATACCAAAATTAGGCTAAAAATGTCTACTTTTGGTTACCAAGTAACAACTAAATGATGGATTTGTATGAAAAGATGTTAGTAAAAGGAGAAAAAATATAAAAAAGTAAATTGCAAAAACCATTCTAGTTTGGTTAAATTGCAAGTTTAGTTCTTTTTTTCAAAAGTTCACTTATCATGTTTTTGTGAAACTTATAAATGCACATTTAGTCTATGATTAAAGCTAAATGACTAAACTATCTTTTTCGTCTTTCCTTTCACTTTTATCTTTGTGAGAGATATTTAATCATTTAATTTTAGACGGGGACCAAAAGTGCACTAATAAGTTCCTTATAGATAGGGATGGTAACGGGTCGGGTTTTAGTATACCCGTACCCGTTTATAATATCCAAACCCGTATCCGCCCCATTACTCGCCGGATACCCGATTAATATTATCCGTCGGTTTTTCAGGTTTTCCCGCTGGTTTCGGTTTTCCTCAATTGAATAATATATGGACAAAATGACTGTATTCAGATTAAGTCATACTAAAATTGACCGAAAAAACAAAGGAAAATACCCTAATATATTCAATTTTTTTTAAGTTAAAGAAAATGAATATCGTATCAAACGATATAACGCTTTTGAATAATTCATGTACAAAATAAAATATGTTATGTAATAAAGATACGTATAAAAAATATAATGAAAGAAATTATATTTAATGTATATATATTCTAGTTAATTATAATATCAATAAAGCGAGTATAGATTTGGGTAAACGGATACGGGTACCGGGTACGGGTAATCAGGCGGGTATTACCAGAACCCGTACCCGAAAAAAAAATTATATCAATACCCAAACTCGCATCCAAACCCGCCAACCCGTCAACCCGCCTCCAAACACGACCCAACCGGTTCGGGTTTCGGGTGCTTTTGCCATCCCTACTTATAGATGAAACGAGTGCACTTTCAAAAGAACAAAAATTGAAGTTGTAATTTAGCCAAATCACGGGGGACGACTTTTGCAATTTAAAGAAAAAGATAGTAAAAGGGATACGTGTAAGTAAACAAGCGCCACCCACTCACAAACACAAACACAAACACAAACACAAACACATTTATACAAATCTACTTTCCTCCCTCCCCCATTTTCCATAAATTCCACCCAATAATTATTTTATATAAAAAAAATCTATTGAAAACGTGTTTTCAACGCGATTGAATATATTTTTATTATTTCAATCGGAATTTGTTTGAATTCCGATGGAAGAAAATAATAATAATAATGAAAATAATAGTTTCTTTGATTTCAGTTTGATCGATCACTTTCCGGTTCCTGGCGGTGAACTTCCTTCTCTTGAACCGGGTTTTCATTGGTCTGCTAACTCCTTTCCCGGTTCAACCACCGTTGTTAGGTCAGTTTTTGTTTTTTATTTTTAATGAATCTGTATTATGTTTGGTTCTGATTGGTTTTTAATATGAAACAATTTCCAAACACCCCCCTTAGTTGTTTATATATTAACGTGTTAATAAAATGAATGTTTTGGTTTATTTAACTGAAAATTATGTTATTCAAATATAGTAACTTATCAGTTTATTTAATGTGTATTGAATGCATTTTTTTTAATTAAACTAGAACGGTACCCGCTCAATGCGGCGGCGGGGACATGTGACTATATTTTGCGTCATTTGGTTACACGTTTAGTTGTCTTCATACTTTATAAGTAGAGATAGGTAAGCCAAATAATTTTAGTTTCAACAACCAACCTGCTTCCTAACAAACTTCCTAACCAACTTTCTAACCAATCTGCCTCCTAACCAATTAATTTTGAAATCTTTCCATAATAAGCAAGTAAAAGTCTCTGAATTTTAAGGCTTTCTAATTATAAAATAGTCCCAAATGCATTATACAGTAGTATAGATTAAATAAGAAAGTTTGTGTTTATTAAAAACTTTTTTTTTTGTAAGACTTTTAGTTTAAACAATGTAACATAAATAAGATATGCATCTCTATGTGGGTGTTTGGCGTTGCTTATTTTCAGGGCCCTCCCATTGATTTGGGCGGCCCGGTGCGAAATCACGAATGTGGCCCCCATAAATCACGAAAATTTAACTATTATGAAAAATAAAAAGTCATTTGATATTACGCAAAGACACTAAAATTTCAACTTTGATACGAGTAATATTTAACAAAGACACTAAAAATTCAAAACATCATATACTTACATATGTATAAAACTATAAATATTACGTAATAGATGTGTACTAAATTGGAGGCCCCTTACAATGAGGGGCCTTGTGCGGTTGCACCACTTGCACATGCTAAACGCCGCCGCTGCTTATTTTATTTACTTTTTTGTCTACAGAATAAGCAAATTCAAATACTAGTTTACAAGTACTTATTTTTAAGCAGAGAAAAAAAGTGATCCCAAACACCCTCTAAGTAACTGGTAGACTTGTTACATGATACTATGTCTAAGGACTAAGGGGGTGGGTGTGGATTAGCTTATTTAGCAGGTTTGAGGGCCTTTTTGATTGAACTTGGATAAGCTCTTAAGCCGAAAAAATTGAGCTTATAAGCTTTTCCTAATTCATATAAGCCCAGAAACTGGCTAAATTAGCTAATCCAAACACACCTTAAGTTAATCACATTGAAAATGAAGGTCCAACTACCTCTTAAGAAACAACGCTTTTGCATTAACCAACTAGGGTTTTTTTTTTGGCCAAATTTATCAGATTATTCAATTCACGATATTAACTTTGAAAAATGGTGTCTTAAGTGGATATAATGGGTGGGTAGAATGGTAGATATAAAGTTGTCCTGATAAAATATCGATGAACGGCATTTATAATTTTGTTAAACTTAATGCCAAAATGGTTTCATTAGAATATCCAATACTTGTTTATTGTGTACCATATGATTTTTGACAACCAAAATATATCATGATTAATTATTTCATTGTCGAAATAACACGCATTTTGTCTTATTTTCTCAGTAAAGGATTTTCTGATTCTTATGGAAAATCGGATGCTACCAAGGAGGACGAGTCACGAAAGAGGTTTAATTTCCTTTTGGTTTCCAAAGGCTTCTTTTTTTGACACGTTGTTATATAAAAGGCAACTTTTATTGTAGGGCCCATCCTGGATCGTGCTCTGGTACAAAAGCATGTCGAGAGAAGAAAAGGAGGGACAAACTAAATGAGAGGCATGCTTTTTGCTTTTTTATCTTTTTTGTGCTTATCCACGTGCTTGTGAATATTTACTTTCCAAAATCTGGAAAAAGTAATGTATTTAACGTGACTGTTGTTTGAACAGGTTTCAAGAATTGAATGAAATACTGGACCCTGGAAGGTCAGCCAAGACAGATAAGACGGTTATTTTGGCGGATGCTATTCGAATGATCACACACTTGAGAAATGAAGCCACAAATCTTAAGGATTCATCTCAAGATTTACTCGTTAAAATCAATGAGCTGAAGGTAAATTATCACCTGAGCACTTTTTTTTTTGCTTCCGTTTTATTTTTCCAATAAAAGATGTGGTTTGACTTTTGAGGCTGAGTAGAGAATTTTCAACCCAATATATGCTATCCATTCTTAGAAATTTCTGCGTATTGACAACGGAGTCTGTCTTCTTACAGACTGTGACTTGTGGATGTATGTTGGTCATAGATGGGAATATACACAATCCATCATAAATTTGAGTCTGATTGGTAGTATGTTTGACCTAAAAAGTCAAAATGTACTTTTTTGTGGGATCTAATCTGGGCTTTATACTAAATATCTGATACGAGCGCTAAACTATAATATTATTTTATAGTTATATTATAGTTTAGTGGTCGTATTAATTATCAATATCTAGACCGTATTAATTATCAATATCTAGACCGATTCAAGACCATTGGTCGTAGCTTAGCATTTTTAATTTTGGGCTGGTCCTTATGGAGCAGGACAATCTGACTGGCCTTGGGCGTTCTAGATAATAATGAAATTCTTGCAAATATATTGGACACCTTAATTACTTATTAAAGATTTAATTTTTTGTGTGTGTGTATTGGGGTTTTTTTAGCTCAAGAACTTTTGAATCCTACAAATTACTCATTTTGACTAACCTGTTTTACCTTACCCAAAAAGGCCGAGGATCTTTTTGTAAGGGATAGTCTCGATATATGTTTTTACATAAACTTTCCATAATTGGCAGGTTGAGAAGAATGAGCTGAGAGACGAGAAGCAAAAGTTGAAGACAGACAAAGAGAGACTAGAACAACAGCTGAAATCCACTTTTTGTGGTCCTCCAACCGCTTTCTATCCTCCTCCACATCCTTTAATGCCGGTCCCATGTCCAGGCCCCACCCCCGTTGGTGGAAACAAGTTCATGCCATACATGGGATTCCAAGGGGTTCCCATGTGGCAATTTGCTCCCCCAGCTGCGGTTGATACTTCAAAAGATCATGTTCATCGATCACCACTTGCATAGAAGAAATTATGCCTTTGATGGGAAAGTAATTACGTGAAAATAACACCCTAAAGTCTAAATTTATGAGCTATTTATGATTATGGTCATTATCAGTTTAGTGTAATTTGACTTGATTAAAGTTTTTAAGGATCCAGATTTTGACCTTGCTGGAATTTTGCACAATGGGCCTGACTTTTTCTTTTTGCAGTCGACACAAAACAGTCAACAGTGTAGTATCATTATCTAGAAAGTTATGCTTGCGTTGAGTGATTATTTTTGTGTGTTCTTACGCTGGACTAAACCAAATCAAACTATGGCGTTTGACTTTATTTATGTTATACTTTGTACAAACCCAGGTTACCTCGTCGTAATTAATATGTCATCATAAAAAACTGGTTCTTTTGGCTTATAAAAAACTTGGGGAACTTCATTAGCAAGTTAGACTGACCATGTCCAAAACTTGGGTTGAGTTTGATAATTGAGTTTAACACGTATGGATTACATGTTATTTGATTTAATCAACCCCCAAACCAAGTTTAAATAGACCCAATAGTAAGAAGAAAACAACAAACAAGAAGATGGAAAAGTTTATCTTATGGACAATGTTAGTTATTATGGCGGGTTTCGGCTATGTCGAGAGTATTACTAATCTGGGTTACCAATGTTCACAAGCTGAAAACTCAACTGTGAATATTGTTTATCAAGCAAACGTTAGAAACCTTTTGGACTCGTTGGTCACCAACTCACCTCTTCAAGATGGTTTCTTCAATACTAGTGTCGGCGATGGTTCAGATCAAGTTTATGGTCTTGCATGGTGTCGAGCAGATGTCTCTCCTGAAGCATGCTCCGATTGTTTGAACAGTTCTATCAGCACACCTTTAGAGACTGCCCCGAAAGCAAAGACATGGTGATATGGACTAGTTTGTGCAGTTTAAGGTACTCTAACGTAAGTTTCTTTGGGAAACATTGGACCAACTCATCGTCATCAACTTATGGTTACAACGGACTTGATACCCCGTCAGTGTTTTCACAAGGTTTCTCCATGATGGAAAATATAGCAAGAAATGTTTCTAATCAACCTTTGATGTTTGAGACTGGTGCTATTGATGTGGGAGAAAATGGAGGGAGGTACGGGTTGGGTCAATGTAGTCGAGATTTGAGCAAGTCTGAATGTGAAAACTGCTTAGAGGGTCTTCTAACAAATTATCATACGTACGTGCAGAATCGAACAGGGTGGGAGATGCTAGGAGTGAGTTGTGGTATGTGGTATGATGATGTTCGGTTTTATGACAATAATTCAACCTTGACTCCGACACCAAATTCAACCTTGAGCCCGACACCAAATCCAACCCTGACTATGACACCAAATTTAGGGTTGACTCCGACACCGGACACTTCAGGTTGTTCTAGTCATTAAGTCTCATTCTTTATAAGTTTTGATCATAAACTTACTTATATCTGATTCATATGATGCAGGAGGTGGAGAAATATGGTACAAAGGAGACGTTATCTTGGCTTTGGTTGCATCACTCGCGTTTCATTTGACTGCGTGAATAAAGAAAAAAAATTTGTAACCATTCAATTAACATTGGATGGATGTGTATCATAACATTTGTTTGTAAAGCTACTTAATAAAGAACTAAACACATTATTTTTAACTACTGTTCTTTTCCGATAAAAGATGTGGTTTGACTCTTGAGGTCAAGCAGATACTTTTCAACATCATAGATGCTCTCCATTTGTATATATTTCTGCATGATAACAACTGAATTTGTTCTCTTACAAACTGTGACTTGTGGTCTGTTGTGGATGTATGATGGTCATAGATTAGAGCATACTTAATCCATTATAAATCTGAGTTTGAATTGTGGTATGTTTGACCCCAAAAGTCAACGTGTACTAAATATCTAGACTGATTCAGGACCACCCGTAGCAACCGAGCATTTTTGTGCTTATCCTTACACAACACGTCTCATTAGGACTGCTATTGGGCTCTTTAGATTATAAAATAATTCTTGCAATTGTAAGTAACACAACCCGACCCGAACCTTTTGAATCCTACAGAAATACCCATTTTGACTAACCTGTTTGACCTACCATCCACAAAAAGGCTGAGGATCTTTCTCTTGAGAAATGGTCTCGTGATTTATTTAAATAATTATGTTTTTCTTGAACTCTGTGTTTTTTGTCGGGGGACAATTATTTTTGGACGGAAGGAGTACTAGAAAATTAAATTAAGACATTTCATAAAGAAACATGAACTATAAATTTGTGACAAAAGGAGTATTTATCAGGTGACTTGTAATATATGTCGGAAATTTAAGTCTCTTATGTTTGATCATCAATAATTTTGTTAATCCGACTTCCGCTTTGTTGCTTTGTTGACCCTGTCCCCGCTCTTAGCACTTAATCTTTAATGTTAAAATCTCCACTGTTATGGGTCATATTGGAAAAGTCAACCAAAAGTCAACAATCAGCCAAGAACTCACCCCAACCATTTTCCCGCTCTTTTTCACCCTTTAAATACCCGTTATAAACCATTGTAACAACCCACCATTGATAATAAAAATCTTGCTTCGGTGATCTATTTCTTCATTCTTGAGTACCCTACTTGTTTGTAATCCATTAACGGATTTTAAGTAATCCCTAGTGGTGTGTATCATCCACCCATTTTCTAAGATGTTGTGAGACACTTATTAATCTTTATATTAATGGATTAATGTATGTCATATGTTTATGTATGCAAGTTGAATGTCACATGGTATTAATCATCTGCAATACTGGTAGAGAATAATTGCAGGTTATAGTTTTCACATTCAAGTCAGAACTTTGATGTATATTATATTCCCACAAGTTGAGTAGTGGTGCTAATTTCATATTCATTAATCCAGGAAAAACCACAGAAAGAACACACTTATGTCTAATCCTATGAGCTAATAAGCCATAAATGAAATTTGTCATGACCAGTTTAATGTAATTTCATTTAATGATTAAATTTTGTAAGGATCCAGATTTTGATCTAACTGGAATTTTGCACAATATGTAGTATTATTGGCTACAAGTTTGTGCTTGCATTAAATTTCTTTTATGAAAGAGTAATAACTTTTCATGCAGTGCTCTTATCTTGTAACTAAACAAGTAGAAGTATGAAACTATCTTCTACGTTTGTGATTTAGAAATGTAAATAGAAACAACAACGGTATGTAGCTTAGAAAATAAATTATCAGCGACGATGTAGTTAAAAGTTTGATCAAGGGTAGTTCTAGTTGGATTTTGCTCTCAATATTAGACTTATTTTTCCTACTCTAGCTAATTCGTATCATCCCTCTTCTATTTTTTGATTCTCGATTCCCTCCGAAATCAAGACATTGTGGTTTTTATATTTGTTATCATAGGATCCCTTTGACATTTTGTTATCATTGGATCCCTTTGACATTTTGTCCAATATTAAACTAGCTCTTTAATTTGTGTGCTTAAAACCTTAAAACCACATGTACTAAGTTTGACTTTGATAATTGAGTTTAACACGTATGGATTACATTATTACGAAATAGTAATCCAAAAATTGGGTTTAAATAGATTTAGCAGTAAGAGAAAAAACCACAAAGGAGAAAATGGAGAAGTTTATCATATGCGTAATTTTAATAATCATGGCAGGGTTCAGCTACGAAGAAAGGGTTACCTATATGAGTTCCGAATGTTCACAAGCTGACCGGAACTCAACTGTGCATGCGGTTTATCAAGCAAACGTTAGAAACCTTTTGGACTCGTTGGTCACCAACACACCTCTTCAAGATGGTTTCTTCAATACTAGTGTTGGAAATGGTTCAAATCAAGTTTATGGTCTTGCGTGGTGTCGAGGGGATGCTTCTCCTCAAACTTGCTCAGAGTGTTTGACCGAATCTATTGACATACCATTAACAGAATGCCATGAGATCAAAGGCATGGCAATCTGGACTAGTTTTTGCAATTTAATGTTCTCAAACGGGAGTTTCTTCGGGAAAGAGTGGAATAGCTCGGGTTCTTCAGTAACTTATGGTTACAACGGACTAGATGACCCATCAGTGTTTTCACAAGGTTTCTCCATGATGGAAAATATAGCAAGAAATGTTTCTAATCAACCTTTGATGTTTGAGACTGATGCTATTGATGTGGGAGAAAATGGGGGGAGGTACAGGTTGGGTCAATGTAGTCGAGATTTGAGCAAGTCTGAATGTGAAAACTGCTTAGAGGGCCTTCTAACAAATTATCGGACGTACGTGCTGAATCGAACAGGTTGGGAGATGCTAGGAGTGAGTTGTGGTATGTGGTATGATGATGTTCGATTTTATGACAATAATTCAACCTTGACTCAAACACCAAATTCAACCTTGAGCCCGACACCAAATCCAACCCTGACTATGACACCAAATTTAGGGTTAACTCCGACACCGGACACTTCAGGTTGTTCTAGTCATTAAGTCTCATTCTTTATAAGTTTTGATCATAAACTTGCTTATATCTGATTCATATGATGCAGGAGGTGGAGAAATATGGTACAAAGGAGACGTTATCTTGGCTTTGGTTGCATTACTCGGGCTTCATTTGACTGCGTGAATAAAGAAAGAAAATTTGTAACCATTCAATTAACATTGGATGGATGTGTATCGCAACATTTGTTTGTAAAGCTACTTATAAAGAACTAAACACATTATTTTTAACTACTGTTCTTTTCCGATAAAAGATGTGGTTTGACTCTTGAGGTCAAGCAGATACTTTTCAACATCATAGATGCTCTCCATTCTTATATATTTCTGCATGATAACAACTGAATTGTTCTCTTACAAACTGTGACTTGTGGATGTATGATGGTCATAGATTAGAACATACTTGATCCATTATAAATCTGAGTTTGAATTGTGGTATGTTTGACCCCAATAGTCAACGTGTACTAAATATCTATACTGATTCAGGACCACCCGTAGTAACCGAGCTTTTTTGTGCTTATCCTTACACAACAGGTCTCATTAGGACTGCTATTGGGCTCTTTAGATTATAGTATAATTCTTGCAATTTTAAGGGACACAACCCGACCCAAACCTTTTTGAATTCTACAGAAATACCCATTTTGACTAACCTGTTTGACCTGCCATCAACGAAACGCTGAGGATCTTTTTCTTGAGAAATGGTCTCGTCATTTATTTAAATAATTATTTTATTTTATTTTTTGAACTCTGGTTTTTGTGATAGGACAATTATTTTGGGACAGAAGGAGTTCTAGACAATTAAATTATGTGATCGCATAAAAAAAAACATGAACTATTAATTTGTGACGGAAGGAGTATTTATTAGGGGACTTGTAATATATGTCCAAAATTTAAGTTTTATGTTTGATCACTAATAATTTTGTTAGTCCGACCACCGCTTTGTTGCAGGGGTGTGTAGAAAATTGAAAAACCGAACCTAAAAGAAAAAAAATAAAAAAAAACTGAAACCGATGCAGTTTTTGTAATTTATGAAAACTGAAGTTTACAGAATACATATAATCTAAAAAGCTCATGTTTCAATTACTTCTTGAATGTGTCATTTATAACACATAAACAGTTATCATCTAGAAGTTTTGCGGTCGATAGTTTTTATTGTCACTATTGTGTCACTTTACGACGCATAAATAATTCTCTTATATAATTTTTTATGATCAATAGTTTCTTCTTATTGTCATTATTTTGTGCTTCTTTGTTCTTGAAACTTGAAAAAGTATATTCTATGTCGCATTAGAAATTCCACCATTGAAAGATCAAACTGCGATATACAAAATAAAAACCGAAAATAAACCAAAAACCAAAAAACCGAACCTAACGGTTTCTAGAAATCAAAAACCGAATATTTTTGGTTCGGTTTTGGTTTTAGTAAAAAACTAAGCAAAACCGAACCATACTCATCCCTACTTTATTGACCCTGTCCGCGCTAACAGTACTTAAACATCAATGTTAAAACCTCCACCCATTTTTTTTAAGATGTTGCGAGACACAGGGTGTGTTTGTTTCATTAAGATGTTTTAGGTCTGAATCTGACTATCACATCTTACCAGTAAGAGGTGGCTAGAAAGTCTAAATCTGAACGAAATAATGTTGTTTGTTTTTGTATAATTATCCGAATGATTTTAATTGCTCGTTTCTACAATTTATTTAAGTAACTTATGTAAATATGAGACAAGACTTTTTATCATAAATATAACATAGCTAATAAACCATCAAATATATTATATTAACACGAGTCTTCAATCTCTTATCGAGTAAGAGGCAGTAAGACAAGTCTCCCACCTCTTACTGAGTAAGATGTTATATGTCTAACTAGTCTGACTCAAAAGAAAAAAACAAACAAACAAAACTTTTGTCTACCACATACCGGTAAGAGTAAGAGGGTTAGTAAGACCCCTTTTATAAAAACAAACACACCCTAATCTTTATATTAATGTATGTCACATTGTATTAATTATCTGCAATGCTGGTTGAGTAACTTTGTAGGTTAGTTTTCACGTTCAAGTCAGAACTTTGATGTATATTCCCACAAGTTGAGTAGTGGTGCTTATTTCATATTCATTGATCCAGGTAAAACCACATAAAGTCAACGTTGCAAAAACCGGGCTGACCTGGCTGGTTTCAGCTGACCCGGGTTGACCAACGCATAAAGTAAACTAGTTCTTTTGGCTTATAAAAAACTTGAACTTCATTAGCAAGTCAGACTAACCATGTCCAAAACCTTGGGCTGAGTTTGATAATTGAGTTTGACAGTATGGATCACACGTTATTTGATTTAATCAACCCCAAAACCATGTTTAAATAGACCCAATAGTAAGAAGAAAACAACAAACAACAAGATGGAAAAGTTTATCTTATGGACAATGTTACTTATTATGGCGGGTTTCAGCTACGTGGAGAGTATTTATGTGGAGAGTATTACCAGTTCGGGTTATCAATGTTCGCAAGCTGAAAACTCAACTGTGAATACTGTTTATCAAGAAAATGTTAGAAACCTTTTGGACTCGTTGGTCACTAACGCACCTCTTCAAGATGGTTTCTTCAATACTAGCGTCGGTGATGGTTCAGATAAAGTTTATGGTCTTGTGTGGTGTCGAGCATATGTCTCTCCTGAAGCATGCTCCGTATGTTTGAACGGTTACATCAGCACATCTTTAGGAGACTGCCCTAAAAGCAAAGACATGGTGATATGGAGTAGTTTGTGCAATTTAAGTTATTCTAACAAAAGTTTCTTTGGGAAACATTGGACCAAAACGTCATCATCATCAACTTATGATTACAAGGGACTTGACGACCCATCAGTGTTTTCACAAGGTTTCTCCATGATGGAAAATATAGCAAGAAATGTTTCTAATCAACCTTTGATGTTTGAGACTGGTGCTATTGATGTGGGAGCAAATGGGGGGAGGTACGGGTTGGGTCAATGTAGTCGAGATTTGAGCAAGTCTGAATGTGAAAAATGCTTAGAGGGTCTTCTAACAACTTATCAGACGGACGTGCTGAATCGAACAGGGTGGGATATGCAGGGAGTGAGTTGTGGTATGTGGTATGACAATGTTCGGTTTTATGACAATAATTCAACCTTGACTCCGACACCAAATTCAACCTTGACCCGGACACCAAATCCAACCCTGACTCCGACACCAAATTCAGGGTTAACTCCGACACCGGACACTTCAGGTTGTTCTAGTCATTAAGTTTCTATCTTTACAAGTTATGATTATAAACTTACTTATATCTAATTCATATGATGCAGGTGGTGGAGAAAGATGGTACAAAGGAGATGTTATCTTGGCTTTGGTTGCATTTCTTATTTTTCAGTTGATTGCGTGAATAAAGGGGAAAAAAATTGTTACCATTCAATTAACATTGAGTGGATGTATAAAGAACTAAACACATTATTTTTAACTACTGTTTTTTTCCCCATAAAAAAGATGTGGTTTGACTCTTGAGGTCAAGCAAATAATTCTCAACATCATAGATGCTACCCGTTCTTGTATATTTCTGCTTAATAACAACTGAGTTTGTCTCTCTACAAACTTTAACTTGTGATGTATGTTGGTCATAGATTAGTACATACTTGATCCATTATAAATCGGAGTTTGAATTGTAGTAACATTTACTAATTATTCAAACTGATTCAGGACCATCCGTAGTAACCGAGCTTTTTTGTGCTTGTCCTTATGCAACAGGACTCGTTAGGACTGCTATTGGGCTCTTAGATTATAATATAATTGTTGCATTTGTAAGCGACACCACCCGACCCGAACCTTTTGAATCCCTTTGAAATACTCATTTTGACTAACCTGTTTTACCTACCATCAATGATAAGGCTGAGGATCTTTTTCTTCAGAAATGCATGGTCTCGTCATTTATTTGAATAATTATGTTTTTCTTGAACTATGTGTTTTTTGTCGAGGGACAATTATTTTGGGACGGAGGGAGTACTAGAAAATTAAATTAAGACATCCCATAAAGAAAACATGAACTATTAATTTGTGACAGAAGGAGTATTTCTTATGTGACTTGTAATATATGTCGGAAATTTAAGTGTCTTATGTTTGATCATCAATAATTTTGTTAATCCGAGTACCGCTTTGTTGCTTTGTTGACCCTGTCCCGCTCTTAGCACTTAATCTTGAATGTTAAAATCTCCATCGAATCTTTAAGATGTTGGGAGACACTTATTAATTTTTATATTAATGTATGTCATATGTTTATGTATGCAAGTTGAATGTCACATGGTATTAATCATCTGCAATACTGGTAGAGAATAATTGCAGGTTAGTTTTCACATTCAAGTCAGAACTTTGATGTATATTCCCACAAGTTGAGTAGTGGTGCATTTCATATTCATAAGTGAAATTTGTCATGATCAGTTTAATGTAACTTGATTTAATGATTAAATTTCTAAGGATCCAGATTTTGACCTAACTGGAATTCTGTACAATATGTAGTATCTTTGACTAGAAGTTTGTGCTTGCATTAAGTTTCTTTTATGAAAAGAGTAATAACTTTTCATGCAGTGCTCTTATCTTGGAACGAAACAAGTAGAACTATGAAACTATCTTCTACGTACGTTTGTAAATTAGAAATGTATATAGAATATAAACAACAACAGTACGTAGCTTAGAAAATAAATTATCAGCGACAATGTAGTTAAAAGCTTGATCAAGGGTAGTTCTAGTTGGATTTTGCTCTCATTAGTGGTTTTGCTGGTTTAGACTGATTTATGCCTACTCTAGCTAATTCGTATCATCATCTCTCTTCTATTTTGTGATTCTCAATTCCCTCCGAAAACAAGACATTTTGGTGGTTTTTATATATGTTATCATAGGATCCCTTTGACATTTTGTCCAATATTAAACTAGCTCTTTAATTTGTGTGCTTAAAACCTTAACCACGTGAACTAAGTTTGACTTTGATAATTGAGTTTAACACGTATGGATTACGTTATTAATTAGGGTTAATGGCATTTAATAGCAACGTACTTTCTCATTTACTCATATATCATATACGAACCCAAAAAAATACCACAATACACATCCAACTTTCAAATTTTGTTTCATTATCATAAGTTTTGGAGTAATTTCTTTGCACCATTATTCATTTTGAATAACGACCGTTTGTAATTAATTTAAAAATATGTTTTTCTTACGTTTTCATACGGTTTTATTTGTTTTTATACATTTTCGCCCGTTTTCTTACGTTTTCACACGTTTTTGTTCGTTTTAAACGTTTTCGTCCATTTTAAAAGTTTTCAAACGTTTTTATATGTTTTTGTCCGTTTTTAATACGTTAATTACAAAAAAAAAAAAACGTACAAACACATATAATATGAAAAAGAAAACATATTTTGAGTAAGTTACAAATGGTCGTTTGTCAAAAGGACTAACGGTGCAAAGTTTTATTAGCTATATATGATTATGGTCATTATCAGTTTAGTGTAATTTGACTTGATGATTAAAGTTTTTAAGGATCCATATTTTGACCTTACTGGAATTTTTCACAATGGGTTTGACTTTTTCTCTTGCAGTCGACACAACACAGTCAACAGTGTAGTATCATTATCTAGAAATTTATGCTTGCGTTGAGTGATTATTTTTGCGTGTTCTTATGCTGGACTAAACCAAATCAAACTATGGAGTTTGACTTTATTTATGTTATACTTTGTACAAATCCAGGTTACCTCGTCCTAATTAATATGTCATCATAAAATGCCTTTGACATTTTCTCCCAGAAAACTGGTTCTTTTGGCTTATAAAAAACTTGAACTTCATTAGCAAGTCAGACTGACCATGTCCAAAACTTGGGTTGAGTTTGATAATTGAGTTTAACACGTATGGATTACACGTTATTTGATTTAATCAACCCCCAAACCAAGTTTAAATAGACCCAATAGTAAGATGAAAACAACAAACAAGAAGATGGAAAAGTTTATGTTATGGACAATGTTACTTATTATGGCGGGTTTCGGCTGTGTGGAGAGTATTAGTAATCTGGGTTACCAATGTTCACAATCTCAAAACTCAACTGTGAATATTGTTTATCAAGCAAACATTAGAAACCTTTTGGACTCGTTGGTCACCAACGCACCTCTTCAAGATGGTTTCTTCAATACTAGTGTCGGCGATGGTTCAGATCAAGTTTATGGTCTTGCGTGGTGTCGAGCAGATGTCTCTCCTGAAGCATGCTCTGATTGTTTGAACAGTTCTATCAGCACACCTTTAAGAGACTGCCCCGAAAGCAAAGACATGGCGATATGGACTAGTTTGTGCAGTTTAAAGTACTCAAACGTAAGTTTCTTTGGGAAACATTGGACCAACTCATCGTCATCAACTTATGGTTACAATGGACTTGATGACCCATCAGTGTTTTCACAAGGTTTCTCCACGATGGAAAATATAGCAAGAAATGTTTCTAATCAACCTTTGATGTTTGAGACTGGTGCTATCGATGTGGGAGCAAATGGGGGGAGGTACGGGTTAGGTCAATGTAGTCGAGATTTGAGCAAGTCTGAATGTGAAAACTGCTTAGAGAGTCTTCTTACAAATTATCAGACGTATGTGCTGAATCGAACAGGTTGGGAGATGCTAGGCGTGAGTTGTGGTATGTGGTATGATGATGTTCGGTTTTATGACAATAATTCAACCTTGACTCCGACACCAAATTCAACCTTGAGCCCGACACCAAATCCAACCCTGACTATGACACCAAATTTAGGGTTAACTCCGACACCGGACACTTCAGGTTGTTCTAGTCATTAAATCTCATTCTTTATAACTTTTAATCATAAACTTACTTATATCTGATTCATATGATGCAGGAGGTGGAGAAATATGGTACAAAGGAGACGTTATCTTGGCTTTGGTTGCATTACTCGCATTTCATTTGACTGCGTGATTAAGGATAGAAAATTTGTAACCATTCAATTAACAATGGATGGATGTATATCGTAACATTTGTTTGTAAAGCTACTTATAAAGAACTAAACAGATTATTTTTAACTACTTTCTTTTCCGATAAAAGATGTGGTTTGACTCTTGAGGCCAAGCAGATACTTTTCAACATCATAGATGCTCTCCATTCTTATATATTTCTGCTTCATAAAAGATGTGGTTTGACTCTTGTGACCCGATTAATCTTTATCTTATGCTCGTTATTATTATTAGTTAGAAGTTAAAGGACCAAACTTGTTAGTTAGAAACATTATAACCGAATGTTAGTTAAATCGGTTAGAAAACGTGAAGGGTTACATCGGTTCTATTATACCGATTCATACTCTATATAAACATATGTATTAGTATCGATTAAAGGTTAATGAACATATAGATTTTACTTATTCATATTTTGCAACTTATTTATATCGATCTAGAGAAAGTGGGACAACAATTGGCATCAAGAGCAAGGATTATACATCGAGAATTCACAACGATTTCTGCATAACGAAATCAAAAAATTCAGAACAAAAGCCAAAGAAAAGACGCAGGAAAAGAGGAAGAACAAATCGTTATTCCTTCTTGAGCGAAAGAGATAACTTGTTTTCTTTAATCTTCCAAAGGAAACATACAAGTTTGAATAAGGAATCGCGTAGAAAAGATAGTGCACGATCTGATTTACGTAGGGGTTGCAAATGCATAACATCAAGCGTATTGGTGTCGAGGAAGAGAAGGAGACTTTGTGTAGTAAGAAAAACGAACTGGTTTGAGAAAAAGATAAACACAAAGCAAGGCGTTGTTGAGTGAAAAACGTATACGTAGTATCTTGATTACTTGGAAAGAAAAGTGTGGAGTTTGTGTCGATTATAACACAAAGAACAACAACAATGAGACGCAAGAAACAGAAAACCAAAGGTTTGGTTTGTTTCGCTGCAACAAGGATCAAACGAAGTGACTGTCTTGATTCAAAGATTACCAAGGCGTGGTAACGAAGGAACGTGTGTAGGAGACTTAGAGATCTCAAGAAACGAGATCAAGGACAACACACAAGAAGAAAATAACAACGTGTAGTGTGGTATTACTTGTTTTGTTTATGTCGAAATACTGAAAACATACGACAACAAAAAGAACAAGAAAGAGGTCGAGACTTGTTTGGTTTAAGAAAGAATTTGAACAAGACTTGGAGGCTATTGAATTTTGTTAGACTCGTTGGTTTTAAAAAAAACAACAACATCAATTCGACAAGGAGAAGAAAGGAACTTTGAGGATTTGTTTACTGGTTCGAATCAAAACAGAAGCAAGGCAAAGGAATCCGTGAGTTTGATTGGAAACTTGAAGTCGATTTGAAAAGGAAAAACAACGAGGCACGAGAAAAACAAAAGAGCGAAGGGAATTACAAACGTTGGTGAACGAATCTTACTAACGAGACAAGGGAATACATCTCGTATTCAATACAATAAGAGTAAATTACATGGTTGGTCCCTGTGGTTTGTCCAAAATAACAACTTTCGTCCCTCGAAGTTTAAAGTTGCATTGGTAGTCCCTAAGTATGTAAACAAATAACACACCTGGTCCCTATAGGGACCATTCATGTTATTCTTTGGAGGCGAAAATTTCACCTATAGGGACCAGGTGTGTTATTTGTTTACATACTTAGGGACTACCAATGTAACTTTTAACTTCGAGGGACGAAAGTTGTTATTTTGGACAAACCACAGGGACCAACCATGTAATTTACTCATACAATAACGAGGTCATAAGTTTCTAAATTTTCTGGATTTCAATTCATATTAGAATAGTATAGATCTTGTTAGTTTATACTATTAGGAAATCCCGAGAACTATTATTGATCCCGTAATTACTAGGAATTCCCGAAAACTAAATATATTCCCATAGTAGAAGAGATACCATACTAAGGAAAAATTCCCATAAATAATAGAAAGTGAAGATAATAAATACTTTCAAGATGGGCGATGATACAAACGCAACAACTACATTAAAACCCTTAACACCTATTGCACAATACCAATGCCCTAAGTTGAAAAACACAAATTACACGGTATGGGCTATACAAATAAAGGTTATATTAGAAGCACATGGATTGTGGGAGACAATAGAACCTAAGGAAAACACACAATTAGATGTTAAGAAAGACAAGGCAATAACGGCCTTGTTATATCAAGCGTTGACCGAGGATGTGATTTTACAAGTAGCAAGTTGTAAAACGGCAAGGGAATTATGAGATTAGTTAAAAAGGAGACACGTTGGCGAAGAGAAAGTGCAACAAGCACGATTACAATCATTAATGATAGGATTTAATGCCCTTCAGATGAAGGATGATGAAACGGTGGATGCATTTCCAGACAAGTTAAACGGTTATGTCACGAAGGCAAAAGAACTAGGGAAAACAATAGATGAATCACTTATAGTTAGAAAACTATTAGACTCCACACCCGATAGATTCATTCAGATAGTAGCATCCATAGAACAAACTAGTGATCTAGACCACATTACCCTAGATGAGATCACTGGAAAACTCAAGGCGTTTGAGGAAAGGATAAAACTCCGGAAAGGAGATCAAGTTGAAAGCCAGGAGAATTTACTATTCACACATGGTGAACACTCAGGTAGAGGAAAGCGATTTAATAAGCGTGGAGGTAGATCAAACTACTCACGAAGAAACTGGCGAAACAACAAACACAGAAATAACTCACAAGAAGGAAACTCAAATTATAAGGGAAACCCTAATAAGAATACAAATAGAAAGGATTTGAGTACATTAAGATGTTACAAATGTAACAAACTTGGACATTTTATGACTAAGTGTAGAGTAAAAACAACAGCTCAGGAACAATCAAACCTTATCTTAGAAGATGAAGAACCATCACTATTAATGACTATGCACGAAACCAAACACAAGGAAGTGTTGTTGAATGAAGGCCAAATTCAACCAGGGGAATATGCTTCAAAGGACGAAAGCATATGGTATTTAGATAATGGTGCAAGTAACCATATGACGGGAACTAAGAGTCATTTTAAGGATATGGATGAAAACATAACAGGACGAGTACGTTTTGGAGATGGATCATATGTACAGATAAAGGGAAAAGGCTCTATATTATTAGGTTGTAGAAACCAGGAACAGAAGGTAGTATCGGATGTATATTATATACCAAACCTTAAGAGCAACATACTAAGTCTAGGACAACTTACAGAAATAGGTTGTAAAGTTATAATGGAGGGAAATAAACTGACTTTGTATGATAAGACCAGAAAGTTGTTGATGAAAATTGAAAGATCCAAGAACAGACTTTACAGTATTAGATTACAGATAGACACACCTATATGTCTCTTAGCAAATATAAATAACCAAGCATGGTTATGGCATGCTAGATTAGGTCATCTAAACTTTGACGATATCAACAAGATGACTAGAAAAGGTCTAGTGGATGGAATACCTAGAATAAATCATGCAGGTCAGATTTGTGATGCATGTTTATTAGGAAAGCACAGTAGAACACCATTTCCAAACCAAGCTAAATTCAGATAAAAGAACCCGTTGGACTTAATATATGGAGACCTTTGTGGTCCTATTAGTCCAGCAACATACTTAGGCAAGAAACTCATATTCTTGTTAGTATATGATTGTACACGTTTCATGTGGGCTTACTTTCTGACTTCGAAAGACCAAGCATTTAGTACATTCAAGGAATTTAAGCAAAAGATAGAAATGGAAATGAGATTGAAAGTAAGGATGCTAAGAACAGATAGAGGAGGCGAATTTACATCAAATGAATTCACCAAATATTGTAAAGATAATGGAATAGCAAGACAGTTGACAGCACCATACTCATCACAACAGAATGGAGTAGTGGAGAGAAGGAATCGGACAGTGTTATCAACTACGAGGAGTATGATGAAAGCCATGAAGTTACCCTTTACTTTTTGGGCGGAAGCAGTGAAACATGCTATTTACATACTCAATAGGGTACCTACAAGAGCCCTGATAGATAAAACTCCATATGAGGCACTCTACAATAGAAAACCAAATCTAGAGAACCTAAGGATATTTGGATGCACAACTTATGCAAAAATAACAATACCTCACTTAAAGAAGCTGGATGATAGAAGTATACCGATGATCTACTTAGGAGTAGAGGAAGGATCAAAAGCATGTAGGTTATATGATCCGATAAGAAAAAAGTAACATGTTAGTAGGGACGTAAAGTTTATGGAAACAAAGCCGTGGAATTAGGAGAAGAGTGGAGAGGATACAAGTACACAAGACACATTTTGGGCTAGTTTTGTGGTAGACGAAGTTGACAATGAAAACCCTATACCTGTCAACATAGAAAATGATGACGATATGTATCCAACACCGGATCCATTACCAGATCCAACATCAGAACCAGACTCACCAATTACACCACCAACATACAATTATGACCCTAACTCAGAAGAAGAAGAAGCTACTATTAGTTCATTAGAAACTTCAGACGAAAGATATGATCATAGACCAGTATGAGGATTGAAAGGTTTAGCAGAAATTTACGAAACTGCAAGTGTAGTGGAAACACCAAGTTTATTCTTCACAAAAGAAGGACCTCGTAACTATAAGGAAGCATCAATAGATAAGAAATGGATTGAGGCCATGGAAATTGAATTAGATTCAATAAATAAGAATAAAACATGGATTCTTACTACATTGCCAGAAAATCAAAAGGCAATTGGACTCAAATTGGGTTTTAAAACCAAAAGGGATGCACAAGGAAAGATCATACGATACAAGGCACGTTTAGTAGCAAAAGGATATGTACAAGAACAAGGAATAGACTTCGATGAAGTATTTGCCCCAGTTGCTAGGATAGAAACAGTACGGTTAATATTAGCGTTGGCAGCATATCATGGTTGGCGAGTTCATCACTTGGATGTAAAATCAGCATTTTTACATGAAGATTTGAAGGAAGAAGTCTATGTTACACAACCTGAAGGATTTGTACAGCCAGGAAACTCAGGAAAAGTGTACAAGCTTATTAAAGCTTTATATGGATTAAGACAAGCACCGAGAGCTTGGAATGTGAAGCTTGATCAAACATTAAAGTCATTAGAATTCAAGAAATGTAATCTCGAACAAGCAGTTTATACAAAGAGAAACAAGAATTCTACAATTATAGTTGGAGTTTATGTAGATGATTTGATAATCACGGGCACTCCAAAGAAGGAAGTAGAATTATTCAAATCCCAGATGGAAGAAAAGTTTGAAATGAGCGACTTAGGATTGTTAGCTTATTACCTTGGGATAGAAGTTACACATACAGGAGGAGAGATTACAATCAAGCAAACATGTTATATTAACAAGATCTTGAAGGAAACGAATATGAATGATAGTAATGATACGAAGATACCAATGGATCCCGGTACTAAGTTGGTCAAGGCGGAAGATGGTAACTCAGTTGACGCAACTTACTACAGAAGCTTAATTGGAAGTCTCAGGTACTTACTACATACAAGACCAGATCTTAGTTATTCAGTCGGACTACTCAGCAGATGGATGCAAGACCCAAAGGAACATCACCTGAAGGCGGTAAAGCAAGTAATCCGATATATCAAAGGAACAAAGGAGCATGACATAATTTACAAGAAAGAAGGCGGCTGCAAGATTACAGGTTACAGCGACAGTAGTTATGGAGTCAACACTGATCAAGAAAAAGGAACTACTGGTGTAGTATTTTATTTTGGAGAGTCACCCATTACTTGGTGTACTTAGAAGCAACCGACAGTGGCGCTATCATCATGTGAATCAGAATTCATGGCGGCTACTGCAGCAGCATGTCAAGCTTTATGGTTAAAAAGATTACTTAGTGAATTAACTGGAAATAAAGAAGAGAAGATAACGTTGAAGGTAGATAACGTTTCAGCAATTGCACTAGTCAAGAACCCAGTTTTTCATGGAAGAAGTAAACACATCGACATTCGCTATCATTTCATTCGAGAATGCGTAGAGAATGGACACATCAATGTAGAACACGTCAGCGGAGAACTACAAAGAGCAGATATACTAACGAAGGCTCTACCAAGATTGAAGTTCACGACAATGCGACAAATGCTCGGAGTTCAAGATTTAACAAGAAGCAACGATCAAGATTAAGGAGGAGAATGTGACCCGATTAATCTTTATCTTATGCTCGTTATTGTTATTAGTTAGAAGTTAAAGGACCAAACTTGTTAGTTAGAAACATTATAACCGAATGTTAGTTAAATCGGTTAGAAAACATGAAGGGTTACATCGGTTCTATTATACCGATTCATACTCTATATAAACATATGTATTAGTATCGATTAAAGGTTAATGAACATATAGATTTTACTTATTCATATTTTGCAACTTATTTATATCGATCTAGAGAAAGTGGGACAACAGACTTGTGGATGTACGGGTTGGGTCAATGTATTCGAGATTTGAGCAAGTCTCGATGTGAAAATTGCTTAGAGGGTCTTCTAAAAACTTATCAGACGCACGTGCTGAATCAAACAGGTGGGAGATGCGGGGAGTGAGTTGTGGTATGTGGTATGACGATGTTCGGTTTTATAACAATAATTCAACCTTGATTCCGACATCAAATCTAACCTTTACTAAGACACCAGACACTTCAGGTTGTTCTAGTCATTAAATTTCATTCTTTAAAACAGTATAATTATAAACTTGGTTATATATGATTCACATGCGCAGGAGGTTAAGAAAGATGGTACAAAGGAGACGTGATGTTAGCTTTCGTTGTATTTCATTTGATTTCTTGAATATTGATCAAAGATTTTTAATTTTTTCAATTCAATTGAATGGATGTATAGCGTTTGTTGGTCCCAATGTGTTCGGATGTGTGTGAGTCGAAATGATTGATTTGCAAACAATAATAACAAAGATAACTTATTTATTTCGTCTAACCAACGTAATGTTACAAGTATGTACATATATATAGTTTGTGAAAGGTTGCGTTCCAACCATCACAACCATTCGAATAGTCACATGCCAAACGACATGACCCTTCGCCTATTTCCAGAAATTAACTAACATAAATACTTTAACTAACTTAACCACCAAGCGGTTATTAAGTTTCTGATGAACACGTTTGGTCCTTCATGTTTTCTGTAAAAGCAATATCGAGATTATCTTGGTTCACATTCTCCTCCTTAATCTTGATCGTTGCTTTGTCCAAGGTCTTGAACTCCGAGCATTTGTCGCATAGTCACAAACTTGAGTCTTGATAATGCTTTCGTTAAAATGTCTGCTCTTTGTAGTTCTCCACTAACGTGTTCCACATTAATATGACCATTCTCAACACATTCCCGAATGAAATGATAGCGAATGTCTATATGCTTACTCCTTCCGTGAAATACTGGGTTCTTTACGAGTGTTATTGCTGATACGTTGTCAACTCTAAGCGTTATCCTTCTTTCTTCCAATCCAGTCAATTCACTAAGTAAACGTTTTAACCATAAGGCTTGACATGCTGCTGCAGTAGCCGCCATGAATTCTGATTCACATGATGAGAGCGCCACTGTTTGTTGCTTCTGAGTACACCAGGTAATAGGTGACTCTCCATAGTAAAATACTATTCCAGTAGTTCCTTTTCCTTGATCGGTATTGATTCCATAACTACTGTCACTCTACTGTGTCACTGTAACCTGTTATCTTGCAACCGCCTTCCTTCTTGTATATTATTCCATGTTTCTTTGTTCCTTTGATATATCGGATTACTTGTTCACTGGCTTCAGGTGATGGTCCTTTGGTTCTTGCAAAAATCTGCTAAGTAGTCCGACTGAGTAACTAAGATCTGGTCTTGTATGTAATAAGTATCTGAGGCTTCCAATTAAGCTTCGGTAATAAGTTGCGTCAACTGGGTTTCCATCTTCCGCCTTGACCAATTTAATGCCGGGATCCAATGGTATCTTCGTATCATTGCTATCCGTCATACTTGTTTTTTTTAGGATCTTGTTAATATATCCAGTTTGTTTGATTGTAATATCTCCTCCTGTCTGTGTAACTTCTATCCCAAAGTAATATGCTAACAATCCTAAATCGCTCATTTCAAATTTATCTTCCATCTGGGATTTGAACAAGTCTATTTCCTTCTTTGGAGTGCCCGTGATTATCAAATCATCTACATATACTCCAACTATAAGTGTAGAATTCTTGCTTCTCTTCGTATAAACTGCTTGTTCGAGATTACATTTCTTAAAGTCTAGTGACTTCAAGGTTTGATGAAGCTTCACATTCCAAGCTCTTGGTGCTTGTCTTAAGCCATACAAAGCTTTGGTTAGCTTGTACACTTTTCCTAGGTTTCTTTGTTGAATAAAACCTTCAGGTTGTGTAAGATAGACTTCTTCCTTTAATTCTCCATGTAAAAATGCTGATTTTACATCTAAGTGATGTACTTGCCATCCATGATATGCTGCTAGTGCTAATATTAACCGAACTGTCTCTATCCTAGCAACTGGTGCAAACACTTCATCAAAGTCTATTCCTTGTTCTTGTACATAACCTTTTGCTACTAATCTTGCTTTACATTTGATGATCTTCCCTTGTGCATCTCTCTTGGTTTTATAAACCCATTTGAGTCCTATTGCCTTCTGATTTTCTGGCAATGCTGTGAGAGTCCATGTGTGATTCTTATTAATCGAATCCAGTTCAACTTTCAGGGCCTCAATCCATCTTTCATCTGTTGATGCTTCCTTATAGTTACGGGGTTCTTCTTCTATGAATAGTAGACTTTCAGTCTCAACGACACGTGCTGTCCTATATATATCTTTTATCTCTTTGAAACCTCGTACTGGTGTATCATCAAATCTTTGTTCTGAGCTTCCTAATGAGCTAAGAGTAGCTTCCTCTTCATCTTATGAGTTGGGTTCGTAAGTATATGCTGGTGGTGTAATTGGTGAGTCTGGATCTTGTATTTGATCCGGTATTGGTTCTTGTGTTGGATACACGTTATCATTGTGTTCTATGTTGACTGGTGTAAGATTTCCATTGTCAACTTCTTCTACCACAAAACTAGCCCAAATGTGTCTTATGTACTTGTATCCTCTCCACTCTTATCCCAATTCCATGGTTTTGTTTCCATAAACTTTACGTCCCTATTAACATGTCTTTTCTTTCCTACTGGATCATATAGCCTACAAGCTTTTGATCCTTTATCTACTCCTAAGTAAACCATCGGTATGCTTCTATCATCCAACTTCTTCAAGTGAGGTATCGTTATCTTAGCATAAGCTGTTCATCCGAATATTCTTAGGTTTTCCAGGTTCGGTTTTCTGTTGTAGAGTGCTTCATACGGTGTTTTATCTTCCAGTGCTCGTGTAGGTACCTTATTTAGTATATAAATGACATGTTTGACTACTTCCGCCCAAAAAATTAAGGGTAACTTCATCGCTTTCATCATACTCCTAGTAGTTGATAACACCATCCTATTCTTTCTTTCAACTACTCCATTCTGTTGCAGTGAGTATGGTGCTATTAACTGTCTTGCTATTCCATTCTCCTTATAGTATTTAGTGAATTCATTTGATGTAAATTCACCACCTCTATCTGTTCTTAGCATTCTTAACTTCAATCTTAACTCCATTTCAATTTTTTGTCTAAATTCCTTAAATGTGTTGAATGCCTGATCTTTCGATGTTAGAAAATAGGCCCACATAAAACGTGTACAGTCATCTACTAATAAGAAGATGAGCTTCTTTCCAGAGTGTGTGGTTGGACTTATGGGACCACAGAGATCTCCATAAACTAAGTCCAATGGGTTCTTAGATCTGAATTTAGCTTGATTGGGAAATGGTGTTCTGCTGTGTTTTCCTAATAAACATGCATCACATACTTGTCCTGCATGATTTATCCTGGGTATTCCTTCTACTAGACCCTTTCTTGTCATCTTGTTGATATCGTCAAAGTTCAGATGACCTAATCTAGCGTGCCATAACCATGCTTGGTTATCCATATTTGCTAAGAGACATACTGGTGCTTCTATCTACAGTCTAATACTGTATAGTCTATTCTTGGATCTTTCTACTTTCATCAACAACTTCCTATTCTTATCATACAAAGCCAGCTTGTTTCCATCCATGATGATCTTACAACCTATCTCAGTAAGTTGTCCTAGACTAAGTATGTTGCTCTTGAGGTTTGGTATGTAGTAAACGTCTGAAACTATTTTTTGTTCCTTGTTTCTACATCCTAGTAATATAGAACCTCTGCCCTTTATCTCTACGTACGATCCATCTCCAAAACGAACGCGTCCAGTGATACTTTCATCAATATCCTTAAAATGACTCTTGGCTCCCGTCATATGGTTGCTTGCACCATTATCTAAGTACCATATGCTAGTGTCTGTTGTAGCATATTTCCCGGGTTGTATTTGTCCTTCATTTAACAATACTTCTTTATGTGTAGTCATTAATAGTGATGGTTCATCGTCTTCTAAGATAAGGTTTGATTGTTCTTGAGTTGTTGGTTTGCTTCTACAGTCTCTCTTAAAATGTCCATGTTTCCCGCAATTGAAACATTTTCCTCTATTCTTATTATTCCACTCACCTCTATTCTTATTGGGCTTGTCGTTGTAAGTTGAATTTTCTCCATTCTAGTTATCTCTATTTCCTTTGTTTTGCCAGTTTCCTCGTGAGTAGTTTGATCTACCCCTATTCTTGTTAAACCGTTTCTTATTTCTAGAGTGTTCGCCTTGTGCGAATAATAAGTTATCCTGGCTTTCTGCTTGTCCTCCCTTTCGGAGTTTTATCCTTTCCTCGAATGCTTTTAATTTTCCAGTGATCTCATCTAAGGTGATATCATCTAGATCACTTGTCTGTTCTATGGATGCTACTATCTGAATGAACCTATCGGGTGTGGAGTCTAATAGTTTTCGTACTAAAAGAGATTCATCCACGGTTTTTCCTAATTCTTTAGCCTTTGTGGCATAACCATTTAGTTTATTCGTAAATGCATCCACCGTTTCATCCTCCTTCATTTGAAGAGTATGAAATCCAATCATCAGTGATTGTAATCGTACCTGTTGCACTCTCTCTTCTCCAACGTGTCTTTTCCTTAATGATTCCTATAATTCTTTTGCAGTTTTACAACTTGCTACTTGTAATATCACATCTTCAGTCACCGTTTGATATAGGAGGGCAATAGTTGCCTTATCCTTCTTATCATCTACTTGGGTGTTCTCCTTAGGTTCTATAGTCTCCCATAAACCATGTGCCTCTAATATAACCTTAATTTGTATAACCCAAACCGTGTAGTTAGTGGTTTTGAGTTTAGGGCATTGATATTGTGCAATGGGTGAAATGGGTTTTACTATAGTATTTCTGCTATTCGTATCATCATCTTCACCAGACATCTTAGATGTGTTTACGATCTTCACCTTCTAATTCGTATGGGAATTCTAACAAGTATGGTATATCCTACTACTACGGGAACATAAATAGTTATCCGGGAATCCTAGTAATATGGGATCAATATATAGTTCTCGGGATTTCCTAATAGTATGAAAGTAAATATCTATACTATAAATGTATAATTGAAATCCAAATAATGAATTTATGACCTCGTTTGTGTTCCCACTTGTGTATCGGTAACTAGAGTTTTACCAACCACGTTTCCTTTCTTTCCTCGTCTCCTTCCAAATCAATTCGGTCATATTGATGTTGTTGTCGAATACTAACCAAAATGTTTTCTCCTTCTAATACCACACTTCACGTTATTCTTTTGTTCGTTTCGACTTGGTTCCAATTCATGCCCTAGACCCTTGTTATGTCTCGGCTTTCTTCTCCAAATCCAACCTTAGTGTTTTTTGGCCACGTACAAAACTATGTTTGTCGTTGTTTTCCTGCTCCAAGTCCCTTGCAACAAAAAGTCCCGGTATTATTTTTACCGAAAGCAATTAAATTGCTTTTCTTCTTTTTCTCCTTCTTAATACCCCTCGGTATTAAACCAACGTCTAAACAAAATATTTGTTTGTCGTTCACTGCTGTTGCTTGTCTCCTTTCTATGCGTTGTACCACAATATTCGTTTTTTCTATGTCCACACCGTGTTCCTTCCAACAACCTTTCAATACCTTTCGGTATTTCCTTATGACGAATGATCGGTTCGCCTACAATTCGATATATGTTGTTGTTCTTGTATTGCCAACGCTCCTAAACAATCCTTGATTGTTTGTAACCGGTATACCTTATCAAAATCTGCCCAAGCAACGCTTCTTTTAAATTTTCTGCGCTTCTTTTCCTTCTTGTGTATCTCGGTAAATACACAATCTTTTCGACGTCTTTCTTTCTCCCTTGTTGCGTTGTAGTAAACCAACAAGTCCCTTCTTTGTTGTCGTGTGCAAGACACCAACAAGAATTCTTCAAACAATTATTTCTCATTTTTTTTTCAGTTTTGTTGTCGCGTACAAATGATCACAACAAAACAAGGCCACCCCTTTCGTTTGGTGTCCTTCCTGTTTGCAAAATCCAACACTAAGAAAGTTGTATACGACTTTCTTGTGTCCCTATGTTATCTAGGCAATCTCTTCTTTCGTTAACAAGGTTCAAGAGTATTGCGTATGTTCTTGAAACTAAAAGTTTCTGCGTGGGTTTTTTTTTGTTTCTGGTTCTCGTTAACAAGTTCTGGGTTTCTAGTTTTTTTGATGTAACGAGAGTGGGTTCACACAAGGCTCTTGATGCTAAATGTTGGTCCCAATGTGTTCGGATGTGTGTGAGTCGAAATGATCGATTTGCAAACAATAATAACAAAGATAACTTATTTATTTCGTCTAACCAATGTAATGTTACAAGTATGTACATATGTATAGTTTGTGAAAGGTTGCGTTCCAACCATCACAACCATTCGAATAGTCACATGCCAAACGACATGACCCTTCGCCTATTTCCAGAAATTAACTAACATAAATACTTTAACTAACTTAACCACCAAGCGGTTATTAAGTTTCTGATGAACACGTTTGGTCCTTCACATTTTCTGTAAAAGCAATATCGAGATTATCTTGGTTCACAGCGTTACATGTGTCTCTTAAAAAAGAACTAAATACAGTATTTAAAAATATTGCGTTTTTCATATAAAAGATATGGTACTTTTGAGGTCAAGCAGCTACTTTTCGACCTCATAGCTATCCATTGTTATATATTTCTGCATAATAACAGCTGAATTTGTCCTCTTACGAACTACGACTTGTGGATGTTCATAGATTAGAACATTCTTAATCAATTATAAATCTGAGTTTGAATTGTAGAATGTTTGACCCCAAAAGTCAACATTTACTAATTATCTTGACTGATTCAAGACCATCTGTAGTAGTCGAGATTTTTTGGGCATGTCCTTATGCAACATGATTCGTTAGGACTGCTATTCGCTCTTTAGATTATAATATAATTCTTGCAACAGTAAGTGACACAACCCGACCCGAACCTTTTGAATCCTACAGAGATACCCATTTTGATTAACCTGTTTGACCTCCCATCAACAAAAGGCCAAGGATCCATTTCTTAATGTTGAAAAATAAAGATATCATCTGATCTCTGGTAGTAACCTAAAGGACTAATGTTGTGACTTTTACTCTTTGTTTTATAGTCCTTGCTGTATTTGAGCATAAGTAAAAAGATATATGGCAGAGTTAATTTTGCAATTATTGGGGGACTTGAAGCTGCAATAAGTCAAGAGTTGAAGACTGGAGTATATAAGCCGTTCACCTCATTATTCATCTCACAACTTTCTCTCTCAATCTTTTGATACTCTCAAACTTTCTCACACTCAAACCCTAGTTTTGATCTGATCATCTTGATCAATTCTTGATTCATTCTGTTTTATTCGATCTTTATATTATTGTAATAGAACTAATATCACTTTAGATATTAGGACTACACCAGATTAGCTGTGGTAGTCTTTGTAGTTGTTTCTGTTATATATTAAAATCTATTCTTGAGTTCTGGAGTTTTGGTATCTTGGTTGATAAACTGATTAAGATCGGTTGTAACTTGTTTCTGAAAAGGCGAAAGAATAGTTCGCTTTGTGCTCATTGCTTGGCTGCGTATACGTTGTAACTTGTTTCTCTGAGATAAATAAAAGGTTTTGAGTGTGTTTAATCATATTTTTCTACACTTATTATACTCCGTAATTCTTAAGAAATGATCTCGTCATCTAGCTTAATGAACTTTTCAAAATTGGCTGGTTGAGAAGAATGAGCTAGGAGATGAAAAACAAAAGCTTTAATACCAGTTCAGAATTTTGAGACCCCACCCATACAAGGATTCCAAGGGATTTTTATAGGGGAATTTGCTCCCCAACTGCGGTTGGCACTTCCAAGGATCATGTCCTTAGATCTCCTTTTGCTTAGAGAGCATTGTTTCTTTTTGTGCAAATAGGAAAGGAATTATGTGAAAAGAACAAACTTATATCTAATACTATGAGCAATGTATGAATATGGTCATGATCAATTTAGTGTAATTTGACTTGATGATTAAAATTTATAACGATCCAGATTTTGACCTAACTGGAATGTATAAGTATCGTTTGACCAGAAGTTTGTGTTTGCATCGAGTTTCTTCTATGAAAGTCTAATGATTAGTTTTGAAGTGTTCTTATTTTGGAAAGAAACAAGTAAAACTATGACATTTAACCTTTTTTCTATGTTTGTGAAATAGAAATCTGTATAGACTAAAAACGATAGTGAATTTAGCAAGTAATCAATCAGGGAACAAGAACAAACCACATGCGGTTAGTTCTAGTTTAAATTAAGATCGACAAAATAACCCTAACAGACAAGTTAGGATGATAGATTAAATTAAGATCGACAAGACTGCCAGAAAACCTATGCTCGATTCAATAAGACAAACCTAACAAAGACCGGAACCCAAAACGTAACCAATTAGTAGCACCAAACGCAAGCGTTATAGATAAATCTAAAACGAATCGTATGAACTAGAATAGAGTAACGAACAGGACAAGGATTGATTTAGGGTTGTTTAGTTTAGCAGATCAACAATTCTCCTAAATCGCCAAAGGTTGGGAAGGTTCCAAGATCTGTAACTATTTTATCTTTAGTGGGTCAAAGGCTAAACTTTTATCTGTTTTAGCTGAAAAAAATGTTGAAAACCCCGCTGAGTTGACGAAATTGTTAAACCAACTAGTTATAATGCCCGCGCGGTTTTTAAATTTTTTTTGAATCATATATTTTTATTTATTAAAAAACAAATAACTCAATCTTTGTTTTGTTTGATTTATGATGTTTAATTATAGTTTTTTATTATTAAAGATAATTATATAAAAATTTTAATCCTATTATTAATTGCATCTTATCTATATTTTTTGTATTTATCTTCTACTTGTGTTAATTGTATCTTATCTATATTTTTTGTATTTATCTTTTACTTGGGTTATGGATAAATATAAAATGTTACCTAATAAGAAAAAATAATATTTTTTTTAAATACAATTATTACTAAATAAGGTATGAATGCATTTTTTTGAAATGGAAAATTCCCAATAAGGGTTTTATTTTATTATATAAAAGATATATGGTGGATTCAAGTAAGATAGACGGTTTATTTATTTATTTTATTTTATTTTATTTTATTTTATTTCAATTTAATTTAATTTAATTTAATTTAATTTAATTTAATTTAATTTTTTTTTTCATGTTTGAATTTTTTGTTTTTGTTTTACCAAAACTTGTTAAAACTACATTAATTTTATACAGCAATGCTCTATAATAACTACTTTAAAGATTTTCAAACAAATGTTCAATAAAAAAGAAAAAAATGGTTTAGTATTGATATTAGTTATTCATATTCTTTTGTACGTACCTTTTTCTCTTTTTACCTACTCGTTCAAATATAAACATTTGTCAAATGTTACTATTCCTCAAACAATAAACATCAAACAAATATATTTAACATAGGGACTCTTTCAGTGATCACGGGTTATGGGAAGGACCTTTCTTTGCAACACGCGTAAATTGGAGGGTTTTTGTAAATTTGTTTTACAAATAACCTAAAGATTGTTTATGTTATCGAGAATAAACGAGATGAACCCGCCCCACCCCTGACCTTTTTTATTTTATTTATTTATTTATTTTGCAGTTTTAAGATATCAACTCCAATACTTTATACAAATTCCGGCTACCTCGTCATATATTATCCGTTTGTTTTTAATACTAGACGAGTACCCGTGCATAATAACGAGATTTTATAGCTTCAAGTAGTTATATGTGATATTTTGGTTACACAAAACACTTAACCAAAATATCATTATTACTATATAAAAATCCTTAAAACCGATCATCTCTCTCTGGCGACTTTCTAATCCCTAAATAACCCTTTATCGTTTTTTATATTCGATCCTTAGGGTTTAATTTTCTGATCGGATTGATCGCCTATCTTCTGGTTCGATCACTATGGATGTTGGTTAGTTGTATTACTCTTCATCGATTAAAACCCTAACTTTTTGTTAGGGTTTTCTTTTCTTTTTGGTCGTGCATCTTGCGGTTCTTTCTTTGGTATTATTGTTAGTGGATTTTGTGAGAGATGAATAAGGGATTTCTTAATCATACGAGCGCCTCCTACTCTGCTGCGAGTGTTCGTACTGGGGTTGAGCAGCAAACGAGGGAGTCAGATGTTAACCCGGTTGCCATGAGTCTTGGTGAGTCGGTTTCCAAGGTAAACATGGGTACTAGGGTTTCACTTGGTAATATTCCATCGACCACTATTAGTATTGGTGAGTTGAGTTCACCCTCAACGATGAACCCTAGTAGTGTTAGATTGAATGTTGATGATGTTCCTGATTGTTCTATGCATGGTACTCAGACAGTGGAGCCGATTCCACCTAATGTGGAGCAATTAATTGCTAATGCGAATAAGAAGTTTGATGAAGCAATGAATAAAATTGATTCTGATATTGCTAATATGGCTTCATCTTCTAAGTTGAACAATTCGGGTGGTACTGGAGTGAAGTCGGTTTCTTATGCGGGTGCTACTTCTAATGAACCTCTGAAACACGTGTCTAATTTTCGGAGGTTGGAATGTAGCAAAAAGAAGGATGATGTTGACCTTTCAGTTCCATTGAAAGTAGTGGAAGAGGTAAACACGAGGTTTGAGAATACTCTCTATGGTTATTTCCTTGGCCAACGCCTTGCTTTTCCTGTTGTTGATTACTATGTCCGCAGTGCATGGGCTAAGTTTGGTGTGCAAAAGGTAATGATGAATGCAAAGGAGTTCTTCTTCTTTAAGTTCAATTCGAAGAAAGGTGTTGATGATGTGCTTGAAAACGGTCCTTGGTTGATCAGAAATGTTCCTATTATTCTTAAATCATGGAATTTGAACACTAACCTACTTAAAGAGGATTTGACTAACATTCCTGTTTGGGTTAAATTCCATGATGTCCCCCTTGCAATGTTTTCTGATGATGGCCTCAGTCTTCTAGCCACACTGATTGGTACGCCCAAAAGGTTAGATGCGTTTACAAGCAATATGTGCAAGGAATCGTGGGGCCGCAGTAGTTTTGCTAGATGCATGATAGAAGTGAAGTCGGATGAGGTGCTGCGGGACAGCCTCACTGTTGAGATACCGTTACTTGATGGTTCGGGTTCGACTATTGAGAAGATAAGGGTTAAATACGAGTGGCAACCACCTCGTTGTGATAAGTGTAAGATATTTGGTCATACTCTGACTGACTGCCCTAAGGTTGTTATACCTCCTGTTCAGTCTGCTAAGCTTGTTAATGATAGTTTCAAGACTGTTAATAACAGGAAGAAAGGAAAACAAGGTGGTTCTACAATTCCGGGTAAAGGAGGGTTTACTAAACCTGTTGTGGGTAAGCAGTTTCAGTATAAACCCAAACAGACTCCCCCTGAACCGAAGAATGTTGGTGGCAATAAGAAGAAGACTCCTGATGTGGCTAGTTCTAGTGGTACAACGATCTCTACATCTAACCAGTTTGATGCTCTTAATATGGATGATACGGATACGTTTGGTATTCCTACTGATGACACCAACATGGATGTGGATACTGGCTGTACAATGGAAGTTAATGAGGATGCGTCGGTTAAGACTGGTACTACATCACAAGAACCCCTTGTGAGTGATTTAATGAGAACTATAGAAGGTGGTTCTACTCCTATAGTTGAGAAAATTAGTAAGCTTGAAAAGCTACTTATCGATGGGAAAGCTTCCCTTTTGAATGATAAAGGTGTTCCTATTCCGTCTGCATCTGCCAATAAGAGGGCTAACCCATTCTCTAAGGTGGGTGATATTGTGGTTACTGATAGTGATGAGGAGGAGGTTCTTAACACGTTCGACGAATCAGCAAATCTATTTGGTGGAGGTCATGAGCGTGAAGATGAGTTGGATGACTATGATGATTACTCGAAGCAAATCTATGATCTTCCAGGGGAATTGGATGCTCTTAACGCCATTTATGGCTTTAATCTCCAAGGTCGTAGGAAGTAGGTTATATTTTTGTCCGAGTCTTTAAATGGTTTGTTTTCTTGTCTAGAAAATAGGAAGTATCTTGTTATGTAAGTCTTTCGCCTATGTAACGGGCTGAGATATGAGAATCACTCATATCCGTTGTACTTAAATGTTTTTTGGAGTAATATATTTACCGGGTCGTTGACCTTTTACCTAAAAAAATATATGTCATTATAAATCTCGTCGTTATGCACGGGTACTCGTCTAGCATATTGAATGCAAGAAAGATAGTTGTATAAAATGACACAAACATATAGAGGAGAAAAACACAACTAATGCTATTATAATTTGAAAAAATTGGTTGGCGAACCTCATAACGTATCCTTCACTTCAGTTCCTCTAGTAACATTTAAAATTGCGTCAATATAACAGCTAGTGATTGTGTAAATGGTTTTAAAAATTAATAATGAATACAAATAATATCAATATAGAGCTTACTCTAAGTCCATTAGTTTCAAATACTTCTTTTTGCCTTGCTTATCATTTGTATTAAAATTGTCCAATTTATCACATCCCATAGCTTGACCAATCACATTAATATATCAAAACTAATGTTAACGAAAGTAATCTTATGCTACCTTATATGAGACTTGTAAATTAAAGAGCCTAATAATCAATTCATAGGCAATGAAAAATCATGTCCTTGTGCTTCATGTGGATAGTACCTGCATATAAGATCAACATATTATTAGCTTTAAAGAAAGCATGATGGTTTTAAAGATGAAAAAGAAGGAGATAACTCAAAGATGATAATTAATGAAGAACAAAATTCTGAACTACATATGACTATTCATTTAAATTCTAAATGAGCAAATGTAAATATAAAATTGTGAATAATTAGTTACGTAAGATAACACGAAGATAATAAAAGTTTGAAGCGGATCAACCTGCCGGGTTGGGTAAAAAACGGGTCAAATAAAACCGGATCAATCCGTCGGGTTTGAAGCGTCCCAGGTCATCCCACTTTTCGACGTATATAAATTATTCAAACTATTTCAATACTTTCTAAACGCATGGCTTAATTTCAATACTTTTCAAATCCGTTAAAAGTTTGACAATACAACGCCCTAAAATTCAGATTAACTTTTTAATTATCTACTTTAACTATATCATAAGTTAAATAAATAAATAGTACGTAATATAAATATAACATTAGGCCAAATGGTTTAAAAAAATGTTTTGGGCCTAGTTTACTTATTTAAAACCATACACCTCAAGCCCAACTAGAATTTGATAAACCCATTAAAAAATAATAATAATATTTGGTTTATTTCCCATCCCCCCCCCCCCCCCCCCAAAAAAAAAAAAAAAAAAAAAAAAAGAGAGAACCCTAGCCTCCGTCATTGTTTGTCATCAAGAACTCAAGATCAAGATTCGTGGTGACCCCGCGAAGGTTTGGTATGATTAATCACCTATTTTCTTTAAAATCTTTTATTTTAAAAAATTTCATGTAACTATAATTGATGGATATGATTAGGGTTTATTAAAATTCCAGTAATTAAACATGTTTGATCATTAAAACATAATTAAGGATGTGTTAGAGGTGTTATCTTGCGTTAGTTAGGGTTAGGGTTTTGTTTATGATGTTGTGCAGAATTTGGGTTGGATTGATGAGTGTCTAAACTGAAGATGCCAATGTGGTTTTAAGCGATTTTTGAGTCTAAACATAAGTACTATTTGTCTACTTTCTAAAAATATAAGATTCATAGCGATTGGAGGTCAAAAGAGTGGTCTTTTGATTTTTGGGAGATTAAGTGTCAAAGCTGAGAAATCGATATGAAAATCAGATGGTGTTTCTGATTTTTCATTTACAAACCATAAGGAGTTAGGAGCTCTTCTTTTACAGATTAATATTTGGGTTATGTGTGACTTCCTGAATTTTTGTGGATTTTTCAGAAGTGGTGAAATGGGTTAACCAAATGCAAACTTTCTACATATATGTGAAGTTAACTTTTTGGGACTAGTTTGATAAACGATTTTTGAAATGGGATTTCTACTTAATAATAAAATCTGTAAAATTTATGTAGACTCTCAATACATATGTTCTTCTGTGAGAATTTTGTTGATTTTTAGTTTGGGTTTCTGATACATTTCTAAAATTCATTTAGTGGGCTTAATTTTGTTATAAAACCAGTTAACTTTTATGCCTATGTAAAAATGTGTTAAGTGTTATTTTTATTGGTTGGTGCCCTAAATACATGGTCATGTGTTGTTTTGTGTCCTTTTATGTCGTTTCGAGTTAATTGAGAGTGTGTTAACCTAATTGATAATCCTGAGTCCTAAAACCTAATTAAGGACTTTTATATGCCCTAAAACCCTAAATGGATACTTGAAACCCTAAACCCATTAATTAAACATTTAACTTTAATCATTAATGAGCTATGAACCAGTTAATATACTTTGGTCTTATTAGAAACCCTAATGTGATTAATTATGAGTTTTACCCTAAACTTGCTAATTCGGGAAACTTACTAAATATGGAAACTTACTAATTCGAGAAACCTACTAAAAATAGAAAGTTACTTAAAATGACTAAGTTACTTAAAGTGGAAACTTACTATAAATGGAAGCTTACTATTTTTGGAAAGCTGCTATAAATGAAAAGTTTTTGAAAATAAAAAGCCGACTAAAATGATTAATTTGATAATAAGCCGATCATTAATTCATACAGATTCGCTGAAGAATGAGTGACTTCCTATTCTTATGCTATGTTTCATTGGTGGATTAAGGTACATATATTCTACCCGTTTTCAGTAAGGGTGTTCTCTCTCTCTCTCACTCTCTCATGACTTTTTGATCCTTTACCTTGGTTTATTTGGTTTGATATGTGTCATTGATATAATCCTTTGTTATGATTCATTGATGTGATCCTTTGATATGATACGTTTGATATGTTTCGTTGACATGATCTTTGTTATATGCTGTGATATGATATGTTTTGTTTCGTTACGTATGCCCGTGTTTAATAGCCAGCCATGGGGAGTTCATGGCCATGTCATTGATGGCACCAATGGCATGACGCTGTTAGTTGAGGCGGGTTTTTGTCTACTGCGTCCCCCTTCGTTTCGATATGATATGAGTACTCTTTTGATGTATGTGTATACATGTCGTGTGAGCAGGGTGCATATATGATTTTGTTTTGGCAGGGGCGTATGGATGCATCCTAGTATTTTGTTTCGATATGATATGGTTTTGGCGGGTGACTTGTGGTACGTGCCTTGTACCCTCACTCCTTTGGTACAATGGAGTCTGCAGCTTTTTGTATAACTTATGATTTGATGGATATATGTATGTATGTATGAGACCTATTCGAGTGGCTCTGGTAGGTCGGCTCGTGGCTTCCTTATGGTTCTATGTGTCTATTCGAGTGGCTCTGGTAGATACGCCTTTGTTGATACATGCTCTTGATTCTCTTATGATTTGTTTATGCTTGATATATCTATGGTGCTTCGTTTTATTTGACTTATGATACATTATGCTATTCTTATAATCCTTCTCACTTCGTTTGATTATTACTATTCGATTCTTCATGTTCTTCATTTTGTTGACTTATGATATTGTTCAGTTGTTCATTGAATCTCTCATTCATTTGACAGATGACATTCCTTTTAGCAGAAACTTATGATTTCCTTTTTCTTGTACTTATATACATTTCGTTTATCCATTTACTTTGTTATATATCTGTTCATTGGGTTTTTTAAGCTCAGCCGCATTTCCTTTCCTGTGTCAGGTTTTAGGTTGGAAGCTGGGTTTGGGTGAAGAGAGAGCATATGAGCATTAGTGGACTACCCCTATGATTAGAAGCCCATTTACATCTGGATTAGATTTGGATTTGGATTCAATTAGATTTTTGTTTAGTTTTGTATTCTCATTTTTGTATAGAGTTCGTATTTTTTTTGTACCCTTAGTGTACCTTTGAAACTTTATAGTTATAAGTCTTCCGCTTGTTTTTGTATGTTCTGATTTGATACTATAATGTGACATTTTGACCCTTGTCGGGTTGGGGTGTTACAGACAATTTTTTAACATTTCAACATTTCACGTTTACCATTTTTACTTTATATGTAATATAAATAGAGTTTTGCTAGCTAATGGGCAATGTTTAATACGATATAAAAGGAAATTTAGACTTTATTAAATCAAAAATCGCATATATTTAAATTAATTTTTATGTTTATTTATTATGCATTAAATGCATAATTCATTTAAACATGGAAAAAACAGATTGTTTAATTTAACTTAAACATTGCCTAGTGGGCAGTGTTTAGCAAAACCCATATAAATATAAACCGGTATATCTTAGAATTATATATGTTATCATAGTATTCCGTTGACATTTTGTCCAATATTAAACTCGCTCTACATGAACTAGTCAATCTTGACCAAATCTTACTGTAATTAACTAAGTTTGACTTTGATAATTGAGTTTAACACGTATGGATTACATTATTAAATATTAACCCAAACATTGGGTTTAAATAGATTTAACAGTAACAGAAAAATCACAAAGGAGAAAATGGAGATGTTTATCATATGGGCAATTTT
The DNA here is from genome assembly GCA_030686995.1 of Artemisia argyi. NCBI lineage: Eukaryota > Viridiplantae > Streptophyta > Magnoliopsida > Asterales > Asteraceae > Artemisia > Artemisia argyi. Next base: position 207,654,528 of record CM060677.1, read on the forward strand.
AATTATCATGGCAGGGTTCGGCTATGTAGAAGGGGCTACCCATTTGAGTTCCGAATGTTCACAAGCGGATTGGAACTCATCTGTGAATACCGTCTATCAAGCAAACCTTAGAAACCTTTTGGGTTCGTTGGTCAACAACACACCTCTTCAAGATGGTTATTACTTCAATAATAGTGTTGGAAATGGTTCTGATCAAGTTTTTGGTCTTGCGTGGTGTCGAGGGGATGTTTCTTCTCAAACATGCTCTGAGTGTTTGAGCAACTCTATTGGTATACCGTTAACAGATTGTGCCGAAATCAATGAAATGTTGATATGGAGTAGTTTCTGCAATATAAAGTTCTCAAACGAGAATTTCTTCGGGAAAGAGTGGAAACACTCGTCTTCTTCGGCAACATATGGTTCCAACGGACTTGACGACCCCTCTGTGTTTTCCCAAGGGTTCTTTATGATGGAAACTTTAGCAAGGAATGTTTCTAATCAACCGTTGATGTTTGAGATGGGTGTTATCGATGTTGGGGGAAATGGGGAGAGGTTCGGCCTTGGTCAGTGTTGTCAAGATCTAAGCCAATCGGATTGCGAAAACTGCTTAGAGGATATTTTGATGAGGTATAAGACGTACGTCTTAAATAGAACTGGGTGGGAGATGCTAAGTGTTAGTTGTGGAATGTGGTATGATGATGTTCCGATTTACAATGGTTCAGGGTTGGCTCCGCTGGCTCCGGCACCAAACACTTCAGGTTTTAGTCATTACGTTTGTGTTTTAATCTAGAAAATTTACTTATCTAATCTAACTGTAACCAACTTCTATCTAACTGATATGATGCAGGAGGTGGAGAAATACGGCACAAAGGAGACGTGATCTTGGCTTTGGTTGCATTTCTTGGGTTCTATTTGATTCTGTGAATCAAGATCAAATTTTGGACCATGTAAATGAAATAGATTTATATCTCTACGTTTGTTTGTAAGTAAATTCACTAAATAAAGAAATCAAACGCATGCATTACTACTGTAATATTTGATACAAGAACAATTGCCCTCCATAGATTATCTAGGAGCAGGAATGCAGGACGTACATGTGAGCTCGTCACAGTTTGGTTATCAATGTGTTGCATATAATATGTGATCTCAGTGGTTATTAAATCATTAAAAGTTTGTCACATATAATATGTCAACCTTTAGACGCATCATTCTAACTTTACATCCATCTGCAATGTGAAAAAACTGAGAAAACTTATACGTTATTATTGATCTAGCGCGCATCTCTCTCAGTTTTATGTTAACTACCGATTAGAAATAAATTTGCAAACGATTGAAACAGAAATTTATAGCTTATAAAACAACGCAACTAAAAACAATAATGTTTTAAACGGTTAATTAATCACCTACTGTTAGCCTTTCAAGCTTAATTTACACGTTTGCTTCATATCTTTAGTTTTCTTTCAACTATAACAAAACTGCATTTCAACACTAAATAGAGATATATCCTCCTAACTAACTATTTGATAATTAATTAATAAAAATATACATTAAAGAAAACTAGACTATAGGCTAAGCTTGACGTCAAACATTGTATCTGGAACTGTGAAAGGGATTTTGCACCTACAAGAAAGCTCACGTGTCAGAACTATTCATTAGGACATGAAGGCGAGCAACAGTTTGGACAAAGAGATGAACTTGAAAATTTTCAGATTTTAAAACAGCTAGAATTCTTGGAGGCAATCAAATGGAAGCTGCCACCGTACTATATGAATCATCTGAACTACTTAGTAATAAGTTGAGAACATTTCCTACTCCGAACATATGTTTGCTAAACTAATCGCCATAAGGAACATAATTATTCCCTTTTTAATTTCTAAAACTTTACACAAAAAGTTCGTTTCATCTATTGTCGAAGTATATAAGTGGCAAACTTGGAATTAGATATATTTAATGTTTATTATTACGTGTTAATATTTCATGATGTGTAGCTGAAATGCAGGATTGTCAAAGTGTTAGAAATTGAGGTTATGGTGTGATGATAATCTTAGATATTTGATTGAATCATGTATAATCCATTTTTCGAATAAAATATTTCAACCCTTATTACCTAGGTTACACAAAATCTCTATTGGGATAAGACAACCAAAGCACTCTCTTTCTAGGCACAGAAGGCAGAGTAAAACAAAAAGGATTATGTGTTTTTGTATGTTCAAATGATATCTATGAATCTGTTAATAAACACATTATTTGACAGTTACAAAACAGTTAAAGTTGGTTAACAACTAACTGTCATAACTGTTAGGCCAAAGGTCATGATGGTCGGGAAAAAGGCGGGGAAAAATGGGTAATCCATTTGGAAAACTAAGTACCATTTTGGAGCGCTGCATGCCCTTGACCCCGCAAGTGGGTGCAACCGCCTTGACTTCTACATTTATTTATTTAATTTTTTTGGGTAAAGGGTTACCTCGGTAAATTGTCGTGGTGAAAGCATATTAGCTCATACAAGTATGCATTTCACACTTTCCTAAATCGTATTCAAGCATAATATGAAATCCCATTAGTCTCTAGTAAATCACAACCTAAAGTAGTTGATGATACTAAAATCACCAACACAAAGTGTATAAATCGAACGGAATGTGGCGTAGCATGAAAGATAAAGTATGAGATTCTAAAGTGAAGCCAAAATAAAAACCCAGTATACATCAGATCTATTTGATTCATCCACCAACACCTTTTACATTTCCTTTTTATAATTCATAAAAATTGAATCATAAAGCAACACCTTCTATTTATGATAAGTGATATATTGTTAAATACTTATCACATGTTTAATTGCTCATATTATGCATGTTTATATATGAATTGATACTTAATTGCCTAAGTTTTCCTATTTGAGTAATTATGGAGCAATATTACAAAAGACATGGAAAGAAGACATGATTTGGATATAATTTTAATACCTTTGTATGCAAGCTGTTAAGGAGCATAAGGCGTACGTAACTTTGGTCATACGCCGTATTGATATCCGAAAGAATTCACTAAATATTGGTGAATATGGAAGCATACGACGTATTTAACTCTGGCAATACGCCGTATTAGGAAGCTCAACATTCAAAGCCCAAGTCAACCATTGAAGGCATACGGCGTATGAAACTCTGGCCATACGCCATATTGAAGATCTTATCTCCAGTCCAAGTAAAGCAAGATTTGAAGGTATATGGCGTATTTAACTCTGTCTATATGCCGTATTTAAAAGATACGGATAATATGCTTGGAATATGCTTTCTTTGTCAGCAATTAAAAAATCTTGAATACGCCATATCCGTACTTGGATACGCCGTATCGGTGCCCTAACAGAAGACAATAAATCCGAACCCTATATGGGAGTTTTGGATATCATTCACTCACCACACTGAACCACAACCGAATTTCACCATTCCAAGGCCCCAAGATCAGTCCCAAGAGCTAGGAAATCAAGGAGAGAAGGTCTCGTATCATCACATTAGGTTTAATCATTCAATTTACATATCGACTTCATTATGGTTTCTATTTGTATATCGTTTGAATTATCTTCTTGTTCATTTATATACATTATGGGCTAACACCCTTGGGTGTTAGACATGTTTATGAATACATGATATCCGTTTGTTAAGATTTAACATTTAGTGTTGTTTAGTTTATGTATTTATCGTTCAATACATGCTTGTTTATATGTTTGAGTCTTTATGTCTAGTATCACATAGACCAAGTGGGTATTAGATGTATATTATGAAAACACTTAAGTTAGCATAGTGCTCTTCTCACATGAACCAAATGGGGAAGGGTAGGTGTTACATAGACCAAGTGGACACCACATATAAATCACATAGATTAGTTGACATGAGTTAATACATGCTTGTAGTTTGATAGGTACATGGACCAAATGGTCTAGGAGATTACCTGTGTAGAGGCTAGATACATGGACCAAGTTGTCTAGTCTAGGTTAGATAGGAGCATGGGAGTATTATCTGGACCAAGTAGATACTTCCCATGTATCCAGACGTCACCAGTATTTTATAATTAAATCATTGCACTAATGAACTAACAACTAGAATGGAATATGATTAACATGGCTAGCACCGCTTTATCTCATTAATTACAACATATGTCGTTTAATTAGTTTAATTTACTTTTATGTTTTAGTAGTTTAATATTAATCAAATCAATCAAAACCCCTTTTAAAACTTGCAAAACTCACTAGGTTAAGTCTAAGCATACTAATCCTGAGATTGACCTCGTACTTACCCCAATGGCTACATCTAATCCGGTACACAACCCGTGAAAGTGTGTCTTTAAGGTATAAGTCCTGCAAAATATAAATTTAAAACTTGAATATAAAAATACCTATAACGAAACACACATCACTTTCTTTTTATGAATCGGTGGTCATGAACCAACAGCTTTTACATCAGATCTATTTGATCCTCAAATCATACCTGAATCTATCAGATATGCGGTTTATGACCACCTGATATTTTAGTCAGTCTGTCAAATATGCGGTTTATGACCACCTGATATTTTAGTCAGTCTGTCAAATATGCGGTTTATGACCATCATTGTTGCTTTATAACCATTGAGGGTATTTTTAACCACGACGGTGGTGGTGAACGATTCACTAGTGGGTATTTACTTGGTGGTGACATTACTTAGGGGGATAACGCATCTTCATGGTGGGTGTGTTTTAAGCACCACGCCTGCAAATAAAGGGACAAAACATCGTTTGGCGCACTATTACTTCCAGCCTTAGCCTTAGCCTTAGCCTTAGCCTTACTGGTTCATGGAATGTCAGGTGGCAACATAGTTTCCCATGTATGCCTGTTGAGAAAGACGAAGAAGAGGGAAATGGGCCTTACTTACAGGTCAGCGTAGATCGTTGTTTATCTAATATAAAGCATTTGAAGGACCTGTTCCCATAACCAATGCTCTTGCAAGATGAGGAGGTATTAAACAAGAACTAGAATGGATTAATTCTTTTGTGATTGATATGGAAAAATGATTAGATATAGACAATAAGTGGGTTTTAGATGTGAGTTGATCTTGTTGCTTGTTTTAAGGAGCTTCTTGTTTATGGTTGAATTTTGTTTTGTATGTAATTGTAAACTTTAGTTTTTTTTGGGAAAGTCAATGGTGAAATGAACAGGATATAGAAGATGAAATGGGTAAAATTATGAATTTGCCCACACTAAATGGACCAATAGTTGATTAAATCTTACCGCGCCATACATTTCTAGTAATATGTAATATCAATAGGAACAATAGGAAGATTAGGAGAGCTTTTGAAGTTAATAAGAAATTAAAAAGATGGCAAGTTGGATATTTTTTCAAATCATTAACCCCTTGTATTATATGCATGGGTTGTTATAATTATTAAGTAGCGAATTTGGGTGTTTGAATAATAAGAGCCCGTTGTCAAGTTATTTATTAACTTGAATTTGTTTGATACTTATATAATAAGTTTGAAGTTGGAACGTAATATTTATCAAATAAGTGGGTCATTGGAATTTCAGTTTGAATATGATATTTGTAATCTGTAAATCAACTTGGTGTTTAAAGATTTGGTTATAATCAGGTCATTTGGATTTTGTTCGATCGTTAGACATTTGTCACTTTGAAAATTTTTCGATCTTCATTTGTTAGGCTTTTGAAGTTGGTTGCCTGAACTTGATTATTGTTGTTGAAGATTCTTTGAGCCGATTTGTTTGTTTGGTTGACCAAATTTGTTGTTAACATTTGATTGTTCGTTTTGAAGCCATCGGCGTTTAATTTTTGGATCGATTTGTTTTGGATCATTATCGGAATCGATCGTTTGTTTTGAACTAGGCTAGTATCTCTGGCATTTGAAAAATTGAATTTCAAATTTGATTTGAAACATGTGGAAGAGTTCAAGTCACGATGGAGATTATTTTAAAGTGACTCAAACTTTAAGGCTTGTTTCATAAATTTTGTTTCGGATATATATTAGTTTTTTGTATGTTTCATAATTATAGTCGGTTTAAGATTTGGCTGTTTTTAGTTCATTGGTTGCTTATAAATAGAGGCTAATAACATTAGTTTTCTTTGTATTTTTAAATTAGAAACTTGTACTTTTAAATTGTTTTTGTATTTGGTATGATACTTTGAATAAATATTTTGGTTTTTTGATCAATTTTGATTTTGTTTTGGTTTGTTTCGTTCTTTGATTACCAACAAGTTTATTTTGTTTCAAATTTTCTTGAAGTCCATTTGCGTTTATGACAGATTTCTTCGAGATGCTAAGCATATATTATTTGAATATCAAGTTTTTGTTTTTGTTTTATTATTATTATTATTATTATTATTATTATTATTATTATTTTGTTTTTGTTTTTTAGTTTTTTGTTTTTTTTCCACCAATTAGCGCGATGCCACTATAATGTTCAGCAATATAGAATTTAGCGATGAAAAAACTTAACCGCGACAGCGCTTGTGGTCTTACTATGACTAAATATAGAATAAAAAATGAATGTTGTAAAGAATAAAACGACAGTATTTCAAATATCGGGATAGTTGGATTTTGGTAGCCGATCGATTATTATCCATGATATCTTTGTTTTCACCACAAACATTTTGCACTTGAAATATGCACTTCCTTTTTACTACCTTAATTGTGACAGTGGATACATGCATGCCACCAGCAAAATTATGGAAGCCCCGTTCTCGATGTCCAGTGTTGGTGTGGTGTTGTTGGACATTGTTTTTCTGGACTACAAACAACCGGTTCTTTGACCAATACCAACCTCAAAACTTTCTCTTAATCATAACCAATAATTGATATTTCTCTTCATTAAAAATATAAGACGTTGCGTTGTTTATCACGACTCTATATATATAATATAATACACATGCGATGAACAACGAAGTTCAATTGCGACGCAAATTCTTGTGTGCTTCATGTTTTTTGTTAACTTGTTGTAATTGAACCGAAATATCAAGATTCTTTCACCGTTTGCCGTCTTTGATGAAACCAAAGGTATCTAGCTTGTTGCCAGATTATTAAGTCGTTGCTAGCTAGCTCATCAAAGGTATCTTGTCGCCCGATGAACCCCCATCAACTTTATTTATATATATAAGTGTTAAGTTTCTTATAGTAGAATAACTTAGGTGAAAACAAAATTGGTTCCAAATTTATAAATTTAGATGATATGGATTTCCTCATTTGGGCTTTGTTGCTTTTTACAACCTTAATCATTAATCTTGATCTAACAACCGCCCAAGAACTTTTATGCGGTGACTCCGGAAACTACACGCAAGAGTCGCCCTATAAACAAGACCTTGACAATGTTTTCAACTCATTACTCACAAGAAACAATGGATTCGGGTTTTACAATTCCACGTCTGGACAAGCTAATGCCGCTGCTTTTTGCCGTGGGGACTTGGAGCCAGAAACCTGCCAGAAATGTGTAGACAAGGCTGGTCGCGATTTACGGCAACTTTGTCCTGATCAAGTTGAGGCTGTAATATGGTACGAGGCTTGTTTACTAAGGTACTCAAATCAGTCTATGGGATATGGGAATGATTCAAGTTGGGTAAACCACTACCCGAATAATGTTTCAGATTCTAGTTATGATATATGGAAACAAACGGTTGCGAATTTGCTTGAAGCCTTACAATCAGAAGCTGCGGGTGGTGGTAAGCTCCGAAAATATGCTTCTCGCAGCATAACCGCACCCGGATTGTCAGCTATATATGGCTACATGCAGTGTAGTCCTGATTTACTAGGGTCCGAATGTAATCAGTGCTTGCTCGATGCCACCTCAGGGACTCAATCATATGATAGAAGTTTGGGAGTACGAGTTTACAGTCCTAGATGTATTGCCGAGTACGAGAATTATAATTTCTTAAATCCGACATGGTATCCGCCTTTGCTATCTCCAGGCAAGTGGTTTTTAACCTATTCTTTCTTTTTGAACCACACAAAATAACTAAATAGAATAGCTAAAAAAACAAAAACAAAACTTCGATATAAAAGGTAACAAAAATCTATAAACTACATACCTATACACCCTCGTCCTAAAATAAATATCCATATTATATTGCTAATTGAGTTATCCTAAAATAAGTGTCTACTTTCGTTTACTACTATAATCAATCAAATTGTCAGTAGTTAGATGTGAAATTTTATTGGCCGAAAATGTATTGAGCTTGCTTTTCTCAAACTATGTCATTTAATTTGGGCCGAAGCGAATAGTTAGTTAATTTTAGTAAATGTTTCATGTTGTAACCATTTACAAGGCAAAATAGCTTTACAAGTAAATTATTATTATTATTATTATTATTATTTTATTATAAATATCACTTTATTGAAAATCAAATAGGATTTTACAAAAAATTATTGTTATTATTATTACTCCATCCGTCCTAAATTTATTGTCCACTATTGACTTTTTTAGTCTTTCTTTTTTCACTTTGACCTTAAATATTTTTGTGAGTGTTATATAATATTTGATGCATAATATATAAATGGATTGGGTTTTAAGTGTAATTTTCAATTGTATAATTTTTTATGAAGTACTCGTATTATATAACAAAAATATATATATTTATGGTCAAAGTTGAACTAGTTTAACTTTGAAAATTCAAAGTGGACAATAAATTTGGGACGGAGGGAGTATTATTTAAATATTTATTTTTTATAATATTGTACCTGAAACAAGACAAAATCTAACCCGGCTCATTAACCGGTTGACTTTTTTACCCTTTTAATATGTTGTCCGGACTAAGTAAAGGAACCACATTAGGTTTTGTCTCTGATCCACCTAAAACTCCTAAACTGTAAAATGGACGGCACTCCCAAAATCCATAACCAAAAATGACATGACTAGCAACTGTAACACCTAAATCCACCATACCTCAAAACCACAACACCTAGAACCACAACACCTGGACCAGTTCATAATGGAACTCATTAAAAGGGTAAAAAAATATATACATGTAAATTGAGAACCCATGATAGAAAAAGTCTCAGAATCATACTTTTTAAGATTCTTAGAGCATTGACAATAATAAATCAATATATGTATTAGGTAACTAAATAGACAGTCACATTTGCAGGACAAAAGAAAAACAATCAAATACGAAGACGAATTATCTTGGGCTCAATAATAGCGGCGGTTGTGGTGATTGCAATAGTGATCTTTATTTTTGGACAACAGCGCCGGAAACAAAAGGGTAAAGGTAAAAGAGCCTCTCCCTTCATCTTTTTTGTTTTACGTCGGAAGTAAGGGATCTAACAAAAGATGCAATATCGCAAAAAGAAAAAAAGAAAAAAAAAATGATTTTATGTGGTGTTTGATTCTGCAATAGGTTCATTGTTACCCAAATTGCAAGCTACGCTAAAAAAATGTTCACCTAAAGGTAACAAGCATGATTTGGAAGTTGATGAAACGCGAGAGATGAATTTATTCACTTTTAGTATTATACAAGTTGCAACAAACAATTTTTCAGTTGAAAATAAGCTTGGAGAAGGTGGTTTTGGTCCTGTTTATAAGGTAAGAGATAATTGAATACGTAGTATTTTTTTCTATTCATAACGTGTCGGTTTATGAAATATCGAACTTCTTTTTTCAGGGTGTACTGCAAGATGGGAAAGCAATAGCTGTCAAACGGCTATCAAGCAACTCCGGGCAAGGTCTCCAAGAGTTCAAGACGGAAGTACAGCTGATTATAAAACTTCAACACAAGAATCTAGTTCGGCTTTTGGGTTATTGCATAAAAGGAATCGAACGACTTTTGATCTATGAATTTATGGCTAACAACAGTCTCGAAACGTTCCTTTCTGGTTTGTATTTGTTCTTTCAATTCAAGAAAGTTGCTATTTTACGACTAAAGAAACAGCAATCTCTCTCACTAAATGTTTTTTAGACAAAATTTTTATCGAAAAACACAAATTATAAGAGTTCTTTCAAATTTACATGAATTTTTTTAAATGTTTACATTAGTAATGAAATGCACCAGATCCTAACAAGTGTCAAGAACTCAATTGGGCTAAGCGTGCCAGCATTATACGTGGAATTGCTAAGGGACTTCGATACCTACATGAAGATTCACACCTAAAAATAATTCATCGTGACATGAAAGCCAGTAACATTCTTTTGGATGCTGAATTGAACTCCAAAATTTCGGATTTTGGCACTGCTAGAATTTTTGGAGTTGCTGAGACGGAAGCTAACACCAATCGCATCGTTGGTACATAGTAAGTTACCTACTTTTCCAGTGCCAAAGTTCCATCACTTAAAGATCATCAAAAATTCATTGAACCTTTTAATACTTTAGTTATTTTCTTAAGTATACTAACAAGCAATAGCCGCAACTAAACAGTACTATCCAACCATATGTAGCACTTAAAGCTATAGTGACAATACAATTGGTCTTAAGAAACCACTGCTAAGTCACCAATATGTATCGTATATAGTTGAAGCCATGTAACAAGAGTATATCTAAAGGACAAAGCGAGGATACTTCCATGCCTTTTTTTTTTTTTTTTTTTTTTTTTTTTTTTTTTTTTTTTTTTTTTTTCTAAATTCTTACAAAAATAGCAATGGCTATCTTGTTAGTCACAGATTTATATCTATGAGTATTTCCTAACTTTTCCGACTGATGATGAAACATGATTAATTGTGACAGTGGATACCTGGCACCAGAATATGCAATGGAAGGCTTATTCTCGACAAAATCGGATGTCTATAGTTTCGGTGTCCTCTTATTAGAAATTATATCTGGACAACTAAACTATAGATTTTGTTTCGAAGATGAGCCACAAAACTTCCTCTCAACTGTAAGCAATTAACCATGTCTACAATAAAAAATATCTCAGTTTCACGGTTTATATCTTGAGTTTAATCAATGTTTAACACATTCAATTGTTAAAGGTATGGCGCTTATGGAGAGAAAACAAAGGAGAACAACTTATAGATCGTTCCCTAAATCCAGATTTTCCCACTACAGAAGTTCTAAGATGGATAAATATAGCGCTATTATGCGTCCAAGACGATCCAAAAAGCCGCCCCACCATGTCCACTGTTGTTTTCATGCTCGAAGGACAATGGTCCTTAAACCTTCCCGCACCATTTGAACCACGATTGTCATTTACAAGACTTGCAACCGTCTCAGAACTAACTACGACAATCAGTGATACTACGACAAACCCTTCTATTGACCTAACAAGTTCCGTTATTGATTCACGATAGGTGGTGGGCGCATTCATGGTAAAGGAACTGATCCAAAATTCTTCAGGATCGGTCACAACTCATTAATATAAAAGAGGTGGTTGACGCACTAGATCCATAAGTTAAATAGGCAAGTTTCAGTTCACAAAATAAGTTGTATTAATATTTTCTTTATATTTCATTTCTAAATAACATCAACAATTTTTTTCTTGTCTTTACTCGCTATTAAAATCGCCGCTAAAATCCATGTATGTCTAAAAATATCAATATGTTTTCTTTTATACGCGTTTGTAAATTGGGAAATAAAGTAGTACTACAAAATTGTTGGAAAGGAGGATTTTTATACCCGCACTCTCCTACGGTGCATAGGGTTAATCTAAGGACTGCTCGTATAATCGCAAGTAACAACAAAGACGCTTTTGCAATTTTTTGAGATTGTTTCTGCAACGCAAAAAAACTAGAGGGACATTCATGTAATTTTTGGTTACAAGAACAGTCTATGGATTTAACGCATGAGCTGTTTTTGCAATCATGTGTAAACGGCAGGGACTGTTTTGCCCATTTTACATGGACTATCTTTGCCATGCAACTAAAATTATAGACTATTTGGCGTTTTCTCCGTTAACTTTACTATTCAATGAATAGTAAAAGCCTCCTAGCTTTTGTTTATATTTAAAATTATGATAAGGTTGACTAGTTTTGAAGTGACGAAGCATAATGTACAATTAGCATATGCGCGAGCTAAATGACAGTTTGTATAATGTTTGGTACAATGTGATTAAGAAGTAACCACTTAGAGGAACATGTATGTATGAGGGCTGATAGTGTTAATGAGAAAAATGGCGGTGTCGGAGACTTGGAAGGCAGCCATAAGTTGCAATCGTCTCTACCACCACCTCCTAGTTTCTAGCCATGATCATGATTCATTTTATCATGTTTAGTGGGATGATTTGAATCTATAAAATGGTGTGTATTAACATATCCATGTCTGGTACTATCTAATATCGCAAAGTGCAAAGGGATATAGTCATTTACATGAACTCGACTGAGATGTTGCTGGAGTTTGTAAATTACTACCGGTGTATTGAATCGGTTTCTATGAGCTGGGTATTTCAATTTCTTGCTAGTGACCTCTTGGTACCGTGAAAGTGTTTCTCATGTTGTTGCTTTGCACAAGAGGTCTGAAAGGATTATGTGCAAAAAACAACGTCTTTCACGAACTGAAGGGTCACACTGGTGTACACTAAATAGAACACGCGAGCAGAAATAAGAAAAGAGTAACAATAATGAATAGCGAAGAAATGAAAATATGGTAGTATTTATTTTTTTGGTAAAAGGTCAAAAGACCCAGTAAATATATTACTCAAAAAAACGTTTGAGTACAAAGGATATGGGTGAATCTCATATCTCAGCCCGTTACATAGGCGGAAAAGCTTACATAACAAGATACTTCCTATTCTCTAGACAAGAAAATAAACCACTACTTAAAAGATAACATTAGACTCCTATAAAACCAAATCACTTCCCTCGAAGGCCTTGAAACTTGAAATTTCCTGGAAGATAGTAGAACTGAGCCGCATAGTTGTCATACTCATATTCATCATAATCATCTTCACGATCATTACCACCACCAAATAGGTTTGTTGACTCATCAAAAGTGTTCTCAACGTCCTCATCATCACTGTCAGAAACATCAATCTCTGATCACACCTTTGAGAATGGGTTAACCCTCTTAGAAGAAGAAATAGGATGAGCCGGATAATCAACCTTTCTAATAGGATGACCATCATCATCCACGAGAGTCGCTTTCCCATCAATAAGTAACTTTTCAAGCTCTCCAATTTTATCAGCAATAGGCGTAGGCTCACGATCCTCACTAGGCTTAGGGGCCCCAGCCTGGTCCTTCTCTTTCAAAGCACTCATAATAGGTTCTTGTGAGGTATTGCGAGTCTTTAAAGACCCATCCTTTGTAGCTTCCACTGTGGTACCAGATTCCACTTCCTTAACATAGGTAGGAATACCAAAATCATCCGTATCATCCATATTAAGGGCATCAAACTGATTAGAGGTAGTAATCTTTATACCACTAGTACCAATTCTTGCTCCACTAGTACATGGCACATCAGCATTCTTCTTCTTGTTGGCATCCACATTCTTGGGTTCAGGAGGAGGTGCTTTGGGTCTATATTGCATCTTCTTACCCACACTAGGCTTTGTAAAACCTCCTTTATTAGGACCAGATTGACCACCACTATTACTCTTCCTCTTATTATTGACCATTTGGAAACCATTATTAACACTCGGTGTAGGTTGAGTAGTAGTTGGGACAAAATTAGGACAATCAACAAGAGTATGACCAAATACCTTACACTTATCACAACGAGGTGGTTTTCACTCATATTCAACCCGAATCTTCTCAATAGTCGAGCCCGTCCCATCAAGCAAAGGTATTTCAACAGTGAGGCTATCCCGAAGAACCTCATCCGCCTTCACTTCAATAATGCACCTTGCGAAACTACTACGGCCCCATGATTCCTTGCACATTTGGCTAATATATGCATCTAACATTTTCGGCGTACCAATCAATGTAGCAAGAAGACTCAGACCGCCATCAGAGAACATGGCAAGAGGAACTTCATGAAATTTAACCCACACCGGAATGTTGGTCAAATCCTCTTTAAGTAAGTTGGTGTTCAATGTCCATGGTTTAAGGATAATAGTTGCATTTCTATATGGTAGTATTTATCACAAACCTTACTAGGGTAGTGGGTTTCAACGACCACCCTTTAGGAATGAAGGGGTTAAGTTTGACTAAAAAGGCAAAATCACAAAACTGCTAGGGTATTAGGTTTCGGCCAACCACCCGTTAGGCAAAATCACAAACCATAGTGATGTAGTGGGTTTCGACCGACCACCCTTTAGGAAGGGAGGGGTTAAGTTTGAACAGGTTTCAAGAATTGAACGAAATACTAGACCTGGAAGGTCAGCCATAACAGATAAGACTGTTATATTGGCGGATGCTATTCGAATGATCACACACTTGAGAAATGAAGCCTCAACTCTTAAGATCTCATCTCAAGATTTGCTTGTTAAAATCAATGAGTTGAAAGTAAAAGTGACCATGATACTTTTTATCCTCCCATTTTGATTTTCCTATAAACGACACTGTTTGACTTTTGGGGTCAAACAGAGAATTTTAAACCCCATCGATGCTATCCATTTTTAAACCCCATATTGACAACTGAGTTTGTCTTCTTACAAATTGTGACTTGTGGATGTATGTTGGTACTATGTTTGACCTCAAAAGTCAAAATGTACTTTTCTAATGGGATCTTCTAGTCTGGTCTTTGTACTAAGTATTTGATATGACCCCTACTATCAATATCTAGACCAATTCAAGACCATTGGTCGTAACCGAGCATTTTTTAGTTTGTTTTTTTTTTACTTTTTTGTCTGTTTAAAAACGTAAAAAAAAATTGACAAAAATGTACAAAAACGAACGAAAACATATAAAAATAGACGAAAATGTTAAAAAACCAGACAAAAACGTATAAAAACGGACGAAAACATAAAAAAAAACGTTCTCGTCCGGTTTTTACCGTTCGTCCATCATTTTATGTTTTTGTCCGTTTATATGCAATATTTAAAAAATTCATGAGCTAGAAACAAAAATTAATAAAAGTTTAAGAACTAAATAATATTTAAAATATTAATTTAGTTGCAGATGATGTTACAATTTTAAATCAAGAGTATAATAGTATATTAAAATTATTCAAATTTTAAGCATTTTAAGTTTAAAAAATGCATATGCATGCATTATAAGTAGCGGAGATAATCTTAAGAATAGAAGAGAGTGAATCACTTTTAAGGTATATGGATTGGTATTGACAAGTTTTAGTTAACAAGATATTAAGATGACTATGATAAAAATATATCATTAATAAAAATAAACATTAACGAGAACTAGACTAGGCTAAGCTTGTCAAACATTATATGTGTAACTGTGAATGCATGGGATTCTTTACCTACAAGAAAGCTCACGGGTCAAAATATTCAGTAGGACATGAAGGCGAGCAACAGTTTGGACAAAGAGATGAACTTAAAATATTTCAGATTTTAAAACAGCTAGACTCCTTGGAGGCAATCAAATGGAAGCTGCCGCCATTACCATAAGAATCATCTGAACTTGTTAACTTGAAAACATTTCCTACTTCGAACATATGTTTGCTAAACTAATCGCCACAAAGAACATAATTATTCCCTTTTCTAAAACTTTACACAAAAAGTTTGTTTCATCTATTGTCGAAAAATATAAGTAGTGTCAAACTTTCGTGTCTCAAAAATTACGTGAAACTTACTAATACACCATGTAGAATGTTTATACTGTTAGCATGACTACGTAAGATCGTCCGTAAAACCGTCCATGAGATAAAAAGTTGCAAATTTAATCATTTTAGTTTAAGATTGTTATAATGATAATTATATAAACATTCAGTTACAATTTTAAAAATTGAATGATCATTATACATATCTGTAGTTAATAAATGAATGATCATTATTATAATTGTGTCGTAGTTATAAATTTGCATTTATGTTGTTCTAACTTAAGTTTTAATGTTCAAATCAATGTCTACAATTACAAATAATTGATAGTTATAATGAATAAATATTACTTGTATTAAATTGATTGTTTATTTATTTAATAATAATAATAATAATAATAATAATAATAATAATAATAATAATAATAATAATAAAACTTTTAATAATAGCAAGTGTGTAAGCATAAAAATTTCAAAACTTCTAAAAATAAAAATTCTAGACCCTTTTATATGTAACTCGGTAAGAGATGATAAATCATCACGACCAGAAATTTGGCACGTAACAAGTAACAACACTTAATATGCATTGCTTAACAAGTTGCGATTCAGTTTTCATTAATATTAGTGGTGTTGAAAATAAGCCCGATGCTAGTATCATTTAGCATTTGAAAATTCTTATCCGATAACATAAACAACCGAAAAGTTATTGGCATTTTTCCATATGTATTTTTGGAAATTGTAAAAAATTCCAAACTTATATGATAACATTTTATTGCTAATTTAATTAGTTGGAAATACATAAACTTAGTAACGGATTTATGGTCGTAAATCTTCACGAGCGTCATGCTTATCCTCGAAAAGGAAATACTCTTCTAAGTATTTAATAAGAAATTCTTGGACAGATTACTTAAAAGGATATCGATTTTTAATTTATTCTTCCAATTCTGTATTGTAAGATGTGAGGGGAAAATATACACTTTTTTATCCTTCTTATTTGGTTTGAACGGCCATGCATGCATTTTTATCCTTAATTAGTTAACTTCTTGTTATTAACTTGAATTACCGACAGAATCTTCAATTATCAGTTGCCATTATAGAAAAAGAAACAAAAATGTTGTTTATACTCGACTGATTTTTTTAAGTAACAGAACCGATCATTAATTAGCATGTCATCGATAATTACTATGTCGTTGCTAGCTCATGATCATCAAAAGATAATCTGTTTTATTTAAGTGATAAGTTTCTTAAAGTTGGATAAGAAAATTTAGTTACTCAAAGTACATACAAAACATCGACAAGGATAAATAAAAAATGGACATTCTCACCCGGGGTTTGTTTCTTTTTACAGCCTTAGTGTTTACTTGTTACCAAGCGACTGCTGAAGATGATTTATGGAACAAGGACTGTGGTGTCTCCGGCAACTACACTCTAAACTCAACCTACAAAAGCGACCTTGACAATGTTCTCAACTCCTTGGCAGGGACAAACAACGGTTTTGGGTTTTACAATTCCACGTCAGGACTAGCTAACGCTGCCGCCTTTTGCCGTGGAGACTTGGAGCCAGAAACCTGCCAGAAATGTGTAGTCAACGCTAGTGGCCGGTTACCTGAACTTTGTCCTAATCAAATTGAGGCTGGCATATGGTACGAAGCTTGTTTATTAAGGTACTCTGATAAGCCTATGGGTTATGGAATTGATGATTCGTTTTGGGTCGCCTATAATACATATACAATTTCAAGCTCTAGCTATGATCAATGGAACCAAACAATTGCAAATTTACTTGGAGAGTTGCGACCAGAAGCCGCGGCTGGTGGGACACTTCGGAAATATGCTTCCCGCAACATAGCTGCAAATGGATCAGTGCCACCTATATATGGCTACATGCAGTGTAGTCCTGATTTATTGTCAACTGAATGTGATGATTGCTTGGGCAACGCGACTCAAGAGGCTCGAGCATATGACAAAAGTTTGGGAATACATGTTTACAATCCTAGTTGTATTGTTCGATATGAGATTTACAGTTTCTCTCCGACCCCTTCAGGCAAGTAATTTTTAACATTTTATATTTTATTAACGGTAAGAAAGTAACATATTGGATAAAATACAGAGAATCTAAAATTAGAATGCATTAAAAAGGCTCAAAACGTTAACACTGAACCTAAACACAATATGCAAACTCCCAAAGAAAAAACACGCTACAACAAGATATGTTATTTCTTCACATTGTCTTTACAGAGCTTTAAAAATGTGTTAAATTTGTTAAATAGTTGATAATTATAAATGTGTATAAAATAGTTACATTTCTGTTAAAAAAAATAGTCACATTGATAAACATGAAGATATATAAATAACTATTCAAATCTTCACATTAACGGGTATGTTTGGTTAAACAAGGGAATTACTATAGGAATGAGAATTAGAATAGGTTTACAAACCCATCACATTTGGTGGGTTTAGTAATTGCATACTTTTGAAGGTTTGATACCCATATTATACCAAACCTAACAACTAAACAAATACAATAAGAATGAAAGTCATTCTTTGATACGCACATCCTCATACCAAACACCCTATGTGTGACGACATATAAAAAAAATCACACTTGCAAGTTTTTTTTTTTTTTTTTAACAACAATTGTGGCTACATTGCCCTTAAAATGTGGATAACTATTTAAAAATCTCCACACTCATAATTGTGAGGATTAGCTTGTTAATTACATCCATACACTACAAACTTCCTCTAATATGAAGAAATTTAGTGTGGCGAATTAATTAGCACACTAGTCTTCTAAGCGTTGACAAAATTTATTTTTTACACACTAGTAAGTGAATATTTTTTCATACAACTATTTTATTAAAAAAATCTCAACGCTTATAAATGTATGCAATTTATACACATTTTAAAATGTGAATAAATCTTAATTTTTTACACGAAGTATGTAGTATTAAACGTGTAAAATTAGCACTTTTGTTGTAGTGACTTAAAGGCTTCCGACACTAAATAAGAAACGCCATGCATATTTGCTCACTAATGTAAGCTAGGGGCACTAGGTAGTAAACAGTTTCGATCGCTAACAGTTACTGAGTACTTTATGGTTTCTAACGTTAATGGTGCCATTATATTATCTCAACCCGGATTAATTACCTATTAGTAATGACTGATTGTTATAATGACTAGAACTTTTTGTCACAATATAATCTCAGGGTTGACTCCAAAAAGAAACACTTCAGGTTGTTTAGTCAGTAAGATTCATTCTTCGTATGTTGATTTATGATTAAAGTTACTTATATATCTAATTCACATGATGCAGGAGGGGGAGAAAGATGGTACAAAGGAGACGTGATATTCGCTTTGGTTGCATATCTTGTGTTTCATTTGATTGCTTGAACAAAGATAAAAAAAATTTGTAACCTCATTTCGATTTGAATGGATGTGTATCTTAACATTTCTTTGTAAAAACCACTTATTAATAAAGAATTAAACATATTATTTTAAATTATTGTAATATGTGAACACTGGTGGTTTGAGGTTCGGCCACTTTATAGAATAATGTGTTAACATAACTTCTTATTAAGACTAAAAAAATTAATGTGTCAATGCTTTTAACCTAGCTCCAAATAAAGAAAAAAATCATACATCAAACTTAATTTTATAAGCGTTAATTACGAAATCAGTACTTTTTGTTGATGCATTTCCCAACGGATGACAAAATCAGCTAATGTTCTCAATTTAGTCAAGTGCTAATGTGCGATCGTGCGATCCCATTAATTTTTGACACATGTCCATAATAAAGATGTGGATACCAATCATTGGAGGCCCACCCACCCGGCCATCGTACACCCCCCCCCCCCCCCCCCCCCCCACCCACGCATATGTGCGATCGGAGAACGTGCGATTTCCGGCCAATGTGCGAAAAGTACAAAAGTAAGTACCATTGGAAATAAGCAAAATCTTGATTATGTACTTCATATCTTTTGATTTGATTAATTTTTTTATTATTTGTAAATAATTATTTGATGTATTTAGTATTAATATTTGTATTATTTCTGCAAATCCACACACACTCAAATCAAAACATATCTCCAGTCAATTTTTTCATACTATGAAATGGTAAGCTTTTTCCTTAATTTGTTGTTGTTTAGGTTTATTTGTCTAATATTTGTTGTTTTACAATTATTTTGGGGGGCCGAATTTCGCACCAACAACGGATTTCTTGGAACAAAGATCAGGTTTTGGTTGTATGCCACATGCTAAGAGCTATAAGAGAAGCTCCACAAATTCAACTCCAAATTCGTATAAAGTTTCCAAGTCCAAATATTAGTGATCTAGAATGAAATGTAAGGTTTTGGATAAAAACTTCTGAAATAATTTATTGATTGTTTGATTAATTGTAAATTGTAATATATGAGTTGGGTGGTTTTATAGTATAATTATGTATTTATGTGTGTAGTAATAGTTCATTGTTGAATTTATGAACATAATCGTTTGTTTATTCAAGTTTTGATCTATGATCGTTAAACATCTTCATCATCATCATTGCCGATAACACGATTAATTGTATGATGTTAAATCAAGTACTCGTATTAGACTGCTAGTTTAGATTGCTTCTACTTTTTTTTTTTTTTTTTTGAAGTTTTAAATATGTAACCAGCTTCCATCAATTCAAATTAAATGTTCTAATTCCATATATTAAAAAGTTAAATTAAAATTTTTCACTCGTTAAAAGGTTGTGATTAAAGTAATAGAACTTTGCAAGAAATAGTCATATATAGGGTCTAGTTGGTCGACTGTAACATCAACAAAAATATCTATTTGTAAGGGTCTCAGGACAGCTTGGATCCATAATGTAATACTACTTTAAATTTTAGCAGTACGTATATATTTTACAGATTTAGTATTAAAAGTAAATTTATTAAGTCTTTATTTATTCAAATTTTGTACTTTGAGAAAGTACGAATAATATCTTTTGTAAAATTCGTTTTCTTTTCCAAGAAATCTGGTCACGTGGGGGCCGAATTTCGCACATTAGCACATTTCAAATCGCACATTTGTTTATAGACACGTGGGTACAAGTGCTAGTGGGTGGGCCTCTAATGATTGATATCTACCTCTTTATCAGGGACACGTGTCAAGAAACTAATGGGATCGCACGATCAAACATTAGCACATGACTAAATTGGGAACACTAGCTGATTTTGTCATCCATTGGGAAATGCATCAACAAAAAGTACTGATTTCGTAATTTACGCATCTTATAACTTTCCCATCCTTAATGGTAACTAATGTTTAGAAGAATTATTTGCAAAATTTCAAAATTACTTGAAAACTTAGACAATAACTAGGTGGATAACCCGTGCGTTGCCGCGGGGTATTTTGCTAAAGAAGCATTTTACCGTATGTTCAGTAAGCGTTGCAAAACAGAAATGGTAGAAACAATATTTAAAGATTGCAAGATTGTCATGTTGCTGTGCATACATAAGCTTCATGTGCATCTGCTGCATGTGTCATACAAAAGATTGGTATTTCTACAATTCCAAATACCTCTTCGTAACATTACTACAATACCTACCTTGGAAGCCTTTGCAGCTTCCTGTTTCAGTGTCTTGGATTCTGGTATTAATTTTTCCACCTGCATGTCTTCACATTCTTGGTTGCTTTAGTTCCGCACTTGACCTACAGCCTGTCTGTTCCGCTGCATATGCAATGCGTTGCTCCAGTACGCAATGGCAACATTAACTGTCTCCCAATACACCTGTACAATCAAAGGAATACCTCAGTTAGTAAAATTACAATCAGCGCTTAGGAGAAAACGACAAAGCTGTAGATGCTAAATCATATCAGCCTTTTTTTTTACCATTTCATCATTCAAGCATTGATTTTTTTTTTTCTTTTTTTTTTTTTTTTTTTTTTTTTTTTTTTTTTTTTTTTTTTTTGTATTTATAGATTTAAAAGAGAATAAAGTAACCTTGAATTTAAGCCAAACAAATAATAACAATAGGTCCGTAAAGCACCTCTGCAAAGCAGCCAAGCATAATCATTTCATTTATTATTGGAACACATTCATATGAAGTATTACATTGCTAAACGGGTCAAATGAGTTTGGAGGTCTCCCAGAAAGTAATGCAGATCCAAACATACTTAATGATCATACTATTGCACAAAAGAAGGGTTACATAACCAGTAACCTATTACATTACCACACAATACTGTCTTCTACAATCGTTTACACCATCCTAACATATGCACGTTTGTGTTTTCTCAGATGCCATCTGAACCACTAAGGGAAAATCATCAACTGTGTCATCTGAATCAGACTCAACCAAACTTGTCAACAACAAATAATGTCATACGAATTAGATGAATTGTATCGCATCATATCAAATAAACGTCTTACTACATAACAACAATTAGACCATTCTTTGGTATAGGCAACTGGAAACCAATGTATATATGCAAAACAAATTTTGAGATTCAATTTAAGCATCTGATTATTAACATTATCACCATCAAGCACATTAATTTCAATTGAGTGTGTACAATCTTTATGACCGATTGCTCAACAAAATATTCTAATTGTATTATTAGCAATAAAGTAGGATAATGCAATAATAAGGAATGTAATTTGTATCTCATTTGATGGGCTATCTCATTTTTATGTTTAAAACAGCAAGGCATTTATAGAACATATAAAAGTGCGGTGCTGTTAGCTTCTAAAGTGAGGTGTATCAGGAGTAAACTTTAATGAACTATATTTCACTTTAATAGTATTCTTGAAATTGAACTTGGTGCTCCATAACTACTACCATAATATATTCTTAAAATCTAATCTACTAAAACCAGAAAAAAAAAAAAAAAAAAAAAAAAAAAAAAAAAAAAAAAAAAAAAAATCTAGTACACAAAAAAGGCTTTACTAAGCAATGTAAATCTTGCACAAACCGGGAAAAAAAAAAAAAAAAAAAAAAAAAAAAAAGTCACCAAATATCAACTCAACCATGAAACATAAATCCAACAAAAACATAAAAACTATCCATAAATTAGTAAAAAAAAAAAATATTATACCTTTTTTCCTCTTTCAATGTATTTGACAGCAAACAGCTCTCTAGTCTTCTCATCTCTAACCAACTTTGGCGTTTGTATTAACATTTATTGTCATGATGCCATGTCGCCATTATCACAGTCGAAGGTTAAACACAATTTCCTAGTTATTAAAGTTAAAATATCTATTGAGACACACATGTATGAGTAAACGTTAGTTGCCTCAGTACTAAGTGACATACCTTATTCCTCTGGTCTCAACTTCAAGCCCACTTGGTCTTTCTACAAATAATAAGCGCATAAGTTTAAGATGTGTTTTGAGGAAACTGTAAATGCATTTGTCAGATGTCTATACATACGTACACAGAGGGAAAAAAAAGTAGTAGATGTATTGTATCAGGTGGATTGGTCAATATGACATTAAAACGGCAGTTATGCTGACCTTTGTGAATGAAATTAAGGTTGGGTTACCTGATGATGACAGCTGATAGGGTTGCAGGTCGCTGTTGATAGGCTGCAAACGGGAATACGACGCTGCACATTCCTTGTGCTGGCCTGACCACGTGAGCAGCATCCTGGCACGCCTTGTGATGGCAGTCTTTTTGCAGGCATGCGAATTGAGGAATCAGAGGTGCCAGCAGCTGTTGGTGTTTAAAAATATATGGTGTGAAAACACCATTTTAAAAACTAATAAGAAAGCAGGTTTATGTATATGAAAATAACATTTGCGCATAGTAAATTAGTGGAGTCATAAATACAATTTTCATTGCAGTTCATTGAAGTGGGTGGAAAAATTAAAAGGAATATTAAAACTGAAGAAGTGTGAAATTTTTTTGAAACGCATACCTTGGTTGACATTTAAAGTGGGCCCTTCCTGAGGTGGAAAAACGACTGCCTCCGGAATTATTTGTTCTACAGCTCCGGCAACACACCTGTAAACATTTCGTTCACCACCATTACTATAGGACTGGGGTCCGGGTAATTGTTGCTGGTAGGACATGCTCTCCTTTTTCCAAACACACAACTGGAATCAGTTTAGAGAGACGTATTTGCTGCTTATTACATGGGGGAAATCGGAATGAGAAGACATTCATAATAACTCATGAATAATCTAAAAAAAACGTTTTCCTGAAATAAAAAACACTCACCGTTATTTACGCCACATTAAGAATGTATAGCTTCAGCACTGGCAGCATGAAAATCCGCAGCTGGTAGTGTACGACTACTCCTATATGGTTTGCGTGCGCTAACCTCCGTAGACGTTGGTTTGTAAGTACATCTCCAACAACTGACCAGTTTGAAGGTGCAACAAAACAATGACAGTAAATACTCATAAACCGAAGTGAATGGAAGCTCCTAAACTAACATTGACATGCTATTCAGGGAATGCAATTTAATTGCAGATATTGTGACTTTAAGAAGTCAAAACAGCATACCTTTTGCAGTAAACAAATGCTTGACCAAGTTGTTTGTACATCGACCTGTAATGTTCAAGAGAGAAAGGTGGCTAGCTTATTGCTTCCCGTTTCTCCTTTGCCCTTGACATAACTTCCTTCTACATATACAGCTCACGTTCCAATTAATGGATTTCAGTTTTAGTTCATTTGCATTTTTTTCGTGCACCATTCAGTTGCATCATCTGCGCCTACAATAAGAAAAAAACATCAGTTATTCAGTATTAATTGGTTAAAAAACCAATGTACACTGCCAATACTACTAATTGCAAACACATTTGAACCCCTAGGTAATTAAAAGTTGCCAGGAGTTACCTTGTACTCCAAAAACTCAACATTAAGTTTTTGAAATTTCTGGAAATAACCCATAAGTTAAGAGATATTTCAGCTCCTGTTCACCTAAGTATTCCTCAATGTTACTTTGTGCGGGCATTCTTCATACTCTGAATCCGTATTCCCGTTGAGGTAAATTGGTCATTTTTTAACGGTATTCCTCACCGAGGCTTCACTATGATCCTACATTCATCGAGAAACATGACATCAGATTAAGTTTTATAATAAACTTTTTATTTTCTACACATTTACACCAAATTCATGATTTTTTGTGTATACTATTAGATTTGTTTCAGTAATTAGTGTGCAGAGTATGATTACCAACATTTTCCAGTAGAGCGTCAATTTTAGATGTTTTTGACACTAAAATACTTGTTACAAATGCAATAAACTTTACACCATCTCTTATTTATATAGAATAGAAACTTTATAAAGAAAAATAACGTTACAACTAAAACAGGCTAAAGCAAATAAATTCATTAATTCTAACCAAGGTTATTTCTATGGTTGAGGAGTAAAGAAACCATTGTACCAGCTCACAGGTGCAAACATGTGACTTGTGACAATTAAAAAACATGCCTTTCGAACCTATTTATCAGAGGCCAGTTGAGCAAATCACCAACCAAAAAAACCATTTGAGCTTTTTGTATGCCCCTCATAAGGTACATGAAATTTTGATAGCATATCCGAACCTGGAAAAAAGGAGCTTTTGAGAATGTTTAGCACTTAAAATCAAAAGCTTGTTTGGCAAGGAGCGTTTAACGTTTTTTTTTTTGTTTGTAAACCGCTACTTGAAAAAGCATTTAACGTAAACAACATTTAGATTTTCACGCCATTTTACACTTTAGAATCACAAAATACAGTTATGTTACTGAAAGTACTCATAACAGCGGCTACTACTAATTTGGCAAACATACCCATAAACCATTAAATATCCAATATAAGGGTTTCAATTATATACAACCTTAATTATATCATTAAACATAGAATAAGCTAGGTTTCATCAAAATCGGCCGATATCGAAAAATAATAGAGAGAAAGAGCAGAAACTAATTACTTTCTTGGTCAAGCTGAAGAGCTTTGAATGAAGCACCAGTCTCAGTCAACAGCTTCTTCATGCTCACACAGTACGAACAATACGATTTGCTGCCCAATTAACCAACTAATTAATGAATAACAATCTCAATATATCCAATTAAAAAAATTAAAGATAAAAAAAAAATGATAAAGATTAGGATTGAATGAAACCTGATTAATGAATAACAATGATTTCAAAGTAAGATTGAAGATCAAAACTCACTTCTCAGTACACTTCAATCTTCATTCTTTGATCTTCAATCTTGCCTGTTATTAAGGTTGTGAGAGGCGAGTGATGGG
Source organism: Artemisia argyi (assembly GCA_030686995.1). NCBI lineage: Eukaryota > Viridiplantae > Streptophyta > Magnoliopsida > Asterales > Asteraceae > Artemisia > Artemisia argyi. The sequence goes on from CM060677.1 coordinate 207,680,250, forward strand.
AAGAAGAAGGATCGAGAATGGGTGTGTTGTGTTTATATGTGGTCAGGTGAGAGGAAGAAGAAGGATCGAGAATGGGTATTGGTATATAATGAGGGAGGGGTGGATTTTATGGGTGGGAGGATTGCTACTGTTGTGCTACAGTGGTATAAGGGCACTGTAGTGCTACAGTGTTGGGATTTTTAGCCCTCTTATTGTTATAAGGATATAATGTTATGGGAGGTGATAAATCTACGGTAATTTTTTGTTGGTACACGGAAATTCAATGAGATTTTACATCAATACCCTTACATCTTATTTGCCAATCGCTTTCATTGCCACGAACACTGCTTGACGCCTCCAACCCAATCATACATGTGGTTTTCTGTATGACTGCATCAAAACATATCTTCATTTTACTATTGAAAGTGGTAGAATCAGCCCACTCAAGGATACCAACCAAACCTGTTGGTGAATCAGTGACATTCCACCATTTCTTGATCGAAATCCACAAGTCCCGAGCAAGTGAGCAATCAACAAAAAGGTTTGTAAAGATTCATTACCATCATCACAAACTGGGCATCTCAAAGAATGGTGAGACGGAGGTTAGCCATGTGATGCATTTCCCAAACATGCATGGCTGATGAGATGTGATGCGTGGGAATTGCACCAGGCTTTACCTCTCGAGGGATCTCGAGAAGCTTACAACCCCCACCAGGCAGTGTACCTGATCGTTGTAGTATAGTATAGTGACAAGTACCGGGGGATTGATCGTTCAACTAAGGAATAGTGTCGCTAGGATTAGAAAGCCTAAAAACTAGGTCTAGAGGTGAGGGATGATTCTTTTTGTATTTTTTATATTTTATAAAAGCAAGTAAAAATCTCGGTTTTTAGAGGAGTGGGCGGAATTAGTTGTTAATCAACTAACCCATTAACTAAGATGCAATCAAAATAAAATAACAGAAACGAAAATAAACTAAATTAAACAAGTGGTGTGAACAATATATGGGAGAATTGTGTTTACTTAGATTTCACTACTCCCTAGATATCTTTTACAGGTTAATTACTTGTTACAGTTGCGTGGATGACGGATTGTATTCCTTAATACCATTCATGGGGTGGCGTACTTACTTCCCCAATCCTATAAGCTCCTGCTTCACTTCTATGTCGAGTCGGCTAAGAAGCTCCTAACATGGGATCCCTAGAATTCGCTCATGCATTAAATACAACCATAAAAACCTAGTACACATCGGTTCATGTTTCTTAAGACGTTCAAGCAAGTTAAACAATGGAGATCTGCCAGTTTTCTTAAGCCTAACATTGAAATCATTCATCCATTACAACTAGGAACAAGCAATCAACCTATAATCAACATCTAAGTTTCATTACATCTAAGCAAACACACAAAAGATCTAGCCTAGCATGTTAAAATCAAGACAAGCATAAGATATATTCAAACAACACATAGACATATTGAATGAATTGAAAGAAAACTTATCTTAATTGAACATGAAGGGTTTCAAGGGGTGAAAATCCTTGAAAATACTGTTACAAACGACCTAGGGTTTATTAGGTTCGGCCTTAGAATTCTCCACACAAGTTCTTCTCTTAATGAATGAAAAATAGAAAAGTATATATAGATTTTGTGAGGTGACGGCGTCAAGAGGAAAAATCTGACGCCGTCATCTCGCCGCCAATAAAGTTCTCGGACTGCCTAGATCTATATCTGACGCTGTCATATGTATGATTCTGTTCCAGGCCGTCACCAAAATTACTCTTGACGCCCTACTTCTGACGCAGTCACATTTTCTCTGGGTCGTCATCCATTTTGCTCTTGACGCCGTCAAAAAATCCTTCTTGACGCCGTCAGGTACTGTTCCCAGCAAGGAAAATTAAGTCTTTGCCGTTTTCTTCACTTTTATGCTCCAAAAACGTCCAAAATGCTTCCTTTTCCAGAATTCACTCCCAAAGTATCTAAAATCACAAAAGGAACGATTTAGGGCAATATTTGATCAAATAAATTCCAATTCCGGCTTAAATAACCCCCTAAAAACAGTTCATTTTTCGCCTCATCATATACCCTTACACTTGAGATTTGCTTGTCCTCAAGCAAATGCGCTTTTATTCTAGTCAAAATACAAGTTAGGGGTCATTTAACACTAATATAAAGTAATTACAACAAATAATCGCTCCACTAAAAACCAAAGACAAGCACGGAGGTCATACACTAGCACCTCACAAATAGTATTTAGATACTCACATCTCTCGGGTGTAATAAAGTAATATCACAATATGGAAATGGAAAACATCTCTCACTACCTGTCATAGCAAAATAGATTACCATAGGCTTGGGAAAGGATCAAACCTCCACAACATGGCGTAAGCACCTAGGATAAACTATCAAAGAGGTCTTTTTAAAGGGTTGTAACGTTAGGTGTAGGGATATGGAATACACGGTTTTGTAGGATATAGGCAAGCTTTACTGGTGGTGAGTTAATAATCTTGGTTAATTACATGTACAATATGGCGTTGCTAAGCCAAGACTAGACTCGACTTAAGCTAAAAAATGAAAGATAACAAAACCTTAAAACAAACATAGAATGAAACGGGATAGTAGTCCGTATGTTTTTCTCTTTTCTCTTTTCTTTTTTTTCTATTTTTTTTCCATACACTTTTACTCTACCATCCAAAATAATACATCATAGGGAATGAACATTCCCCTTACACTTGAATTTTTACATACTTTACAATAAACTAATCTAATGACTCGAATTAAGATAATCAAAACACTTGGAGTACTTTTAAGATTAACGTACATATGGGGGTAATATATGATGTTCTTCTCCATTACTCCATAATATAAGTACTTTACCCGTGAGTCCTTATCGTCCCAAAACAATATGTACAAGGATATGACTCGACTTAGCAACCATGTAATCAATTAGATAATTAACTAGGGGTTTAAACAAATAACAATAATGCACTAAAGATGAGTGCATACACGGAAGGCTAAGGCGATTTTGTTGTACATTTAAGTGGGGTGTAACAAATTCTTCCTTTAAGTAAGATGCTTAAAGTTAGAAACGAAAAGATAGGTTCGGAGGGGTGTACTAGGGGTTTCGTGTACTAAAAATGAGTACAACGCTAAGGTGTGGGAAAAATTAATTGACTTTACTAGCCAAGTAATATGACTTAAATGGTCAAGTAATTATGATACGGGTTTAACACAAGGGTGATCCTAATGCCTCTTATCATGTAGTAAATCCTACTACACGAATGTAGTCTCACTAGCGGTCTCGGGATGCATCACTAACGCAAGTTCTAGAATCTAAATGCTACCGGTACACTAATAATCAATGCTTTTCCTATCAAATCTAAAGGCGAGCCTCACATATTTGGGTGGAAATTTTTTCTGAATGATACGGTTTTGTGCTAGTCATACGACTCCTATCCATGAGACGCTTGCTATGGCTAAAGTTTCACTCCTAAATGTTGTAAAAAAATTTAAATTTGGCGCTAAAATTACACTAACCAGTATTTCTCATGGTTTTATTACACACCTACCATCAAACAAACAAACTCAAGTGAAAGTGTATCTATAAGGTATCATCATTTTACCCTCCCCTTACACTTAGGATGAACATTGTCCCCAATGTTCAACTAAAGAATGTAAAAGTAAAACAGGTAAAGAGAATGAAATCAAATACTCCCCTGATTTGCTCGGTATGGGTAATATGGTAACCAGGTTAGATCTTCCTCCAAGAAAATGAACAATCAAAGCTTCCCTTCTAGAATATAAATCATCTTCTTATCATACATAACCTGTTAAACCTGAGAAAACAAACAAGGCAACCTCACGTAAAATCGGCGGCAATCTATATATGCTAACAAATCCTAGAAAACAAAGTAAGATATAATGCTTGTGGAATGATGTTTGCAGATTTCCTGGAGATTATAAAACTAAAGATTCAACAAAAACTTTAAGACTCCGTTAGAAAAACAAAACTGGTAAAATTCCCAGAATTTTACACGTGACGCCGTCAGGAATTTCTTCCTGACGCCGTCAGAAGTGACCTGCAGAAATTCTTATGTTAAGTTTCCGGAAAATTTCTGGAAAAATTTTGTCCTACTTCCTGGAAAATCCTGCAAAACATCATTATGACTCGATACAAGCATTTGACTCTAACAAATACGAATACACATGTTCATTTAATATTGTGGAGAACTATGATCAAGTTTGTTTCTTAAAAACATATTTGGGGTTTCCCCTTACACTTATCTTTTGCGAAATACCTTTGGATGAAGTTAAGACAAAGCCAAACAACAAAATAAAGTATTTTCACCATTTTAGTTTGAAACATGATCTACCAACAATAAAAATAAAGCATGCATACGGAAACAAATAACAATCAAACAAAATAAAAATCACACAAAACATGGATTGCCTCCCAAGAAGCGTTTTTCTTTATTTACGAGTCTTGTAGCTAGACTCAAGGTCATGGGTTACTATGTGACCTCATCATCAAATGTTACATCCTCCTCACTAATCATTTCATTACTATTTTCCTGATAATGTTTTACACGTTGTATGTTGACAGTAAATTCTCTACCTTCATCGTCTAGTAACATGACAGCTCCAGTTTTAGAGGAACTTTTCACCGTAAATGGCCCATACCATCTAGACTTGAGTTTCCCTGGAAATAACCATAACCGAGAGTTATACAATAGGATTTTGTCCCCTTCTGAAAATTCCTTGGGTTTCTTAATCCGTTGGTCATGCCATCTTTTTGCCCTCTCCTTATATGTAATGGAAGACTCATACGCTTCTAACTTTAGCTCATCAAGCTCGAGTAGTTGCAAGAACCTATTTGTTCCAGCAATTGTATAATCTAAATTACATGCCTTTAGCGCCCAATAAGCCTTATGTTCTAATTCTACCGGCAGGTGACATGCCTTACCATACACCATGCGGAACGGGGTCGTTCCAATAGGTGTCTTGTATGCAGTTCGGAATGCCCATAAGGCCTTGTCGAGTTTAAATGACCAGTCTTTTCTATTCTGACTAACCGTTTTTTCTAATATTCTTTTAATAGCCTTGTTTGTGTTTTCGACCTGGCCATTGGTCTGCTGATGATAGGCGGTGAAGAATCGATGGGACACCCCATATCTCCTCATGACCTTTTCCATTTGCGCATTGCATAAGTGGGTTCCCCTATCACTAATGAGGGCTTTAGGAATCCCGAACCTAGCGAAAAGCTTTTTCAGGAAATGAATAACCACCCTGGCATCGTTGGTCCTAAGGGCTTGTGCCTCTACCCACTTTGAAACATAATCGATGGCAACTAAAATGTATTCATTCCCTCCTGAAGATGGAAAGGGTCCCATGAAGTCAATTCCCCAGACATCGAAAACCTCACATACTTGTATAAAATTATGAGGTGCCTCATCCCTACTTGATATGTTCCCGGCCCGTTGACATGCATCGCATGCTTGTACCATTTCTTTGACATCACGGAAAATTGTGGGCCAATAGAACCCCACGTCGAAAACCTTTCGGGCGGTGGTGCTTATCCCATGATGTCCCCTAGAGGGGCCAGAGTGACATTCTCTCATGATTTTTACTGCCTCACGTTCTGAAACACAACGTCTGATTATTTAATCAGGACACCTCCGGAATAAAAACGGTTCGTCCCAGAAGTAGTACTTTAGTTGGGCAAAGAACATTTTCTTTTCATATCTAGTCATGTGTTCTGGAATGAGTCTGCTTGCGAGATAGTTCGCAAAATCGGCGTACCAAGGCTCAGAATCTGTCATTGACATGAGTTGTTCGTCAGGAAATGAATCCCGAATCTCACTTCTATCATGCTCATCAAAGGGATTTTCAAGACGAGATAGGTGATCTGCGGCCAAATTCTCTGCCCCCCTTTTATCACGGATTTCTACGTCAAATTCTTGTAACAACAAGATCCACCGAATTAGTCGTGGCTTAGCATCTTGCTTAGCAAAAAGATATCGGAGAGCCGAGTGATCGGTGAAACCGACTGTCTTTGAAAGGACAAGATATTGCCGGAATTTGTCGAATGCGAACACCACGGCTAATAATTCTTTTTCGGTGGTAGAGTAATTCTCTTGAGCAGGGTTCATGGTTTTACTAGCGTAGTAAATAGGTTGGAATAGCTTATCACGCCTTTTGCCTAATACAGTTCCGACAGCAAAATCGCTAGCATCGCACATAATTTCAAACGGTAACTCCCAGTTGGGTGTAACCATGATTGGAGCTTGCATGAGCTCCTTTTTCAGGAGATCGAATGCATCCTTGCATTCTTGAGAAAAATTGAAAGGGGCATCCTTCATCAGCAATTGAGTCATTGGCCGAGCTATTTTGGAGAAGTCTTTGATGAATCTCCGATAGAACCCGGCGTGGCCCAAGAAGCTGCGTATTGCTTTAACAGTCGTGGGATAAGGTAACTTAGATATAGCTTCCACTTTAGCTTGGTCCACCTCAATCCCATTCCCTGAGATCTTATGTCCTAACACAATCCCTTCTTTTACCATGAAATGATATTTTTCCCAGTTTAACACCAAGTTGGTTTCCTCACAGCGTTTGAGCATTTTTTCTAGATTAGCAAGACAGCGGTCGAAAGAGTTCCCGAAGACTGAAAAGTCATCCATGAAAACTTCCATGCTGTCTTCCATAAGTTCGTGAAAGATTGCGGTCATGCATTGCTGAAAAGTGGCGGGGGCGTTACACAGCCCAAAAGGCATTCTTTTGTAGGCGAACGTTCCATAAGGGCAAGTAAACGTGGTCTTTTCTTGATCCTCAAGTGCTATGGGGATTTGAAAATATCCTGAGAATCCATCCAAGAAACAATTGTACTCGTGCCCAGACAATCTCTCCAACATTTGGTCAATGAATGGTAAGGGAAAGTGATCTTTTCTTGTAGCATCATTGAGCTTTCTATAATCGATGCATACCTGCCAACCAGTAATCGTTCTCTGGGGTACCATCTCACCTTTGTCGTTCTTAACCACAGTCATTCCTCCTTTCTTTGGTACAACCTGTACAGGACTAACCCACGAGCTATCCGAGATTGGGTAAATTAATCCTGCATCCAGAAGTTTGATGACTTATTTCTTCACAACTTCCTTAATGTTGGGATTCACCCGCCTCTGGGATTGCACGGTAGGTTTATAATCTTCTTCTATGAGAATCTTATGCGTGCAAAAAGTTGAGTCAATCCCCTTAATGTCGGCTACACTCCATGCAAGCACTCCCTTATATTTCTTTAGGACTAATAAGAGCTTACCTTTTTGTTCATGTTCGAGGGAAGAGTTTATGATTACCGGCAGTTGGTCCTCTCCCTGAAGGAATGCATACTCTAAATGGTTAGGGAGTTCCTTAAGATCTAGCTTAGGGGGTTCGATAATAGAAGGCTTAAGCTTGTTTTCCGGTTTTCGGAGTTCGAGATGTTCAGTGGTCTCCTGTCTAGGGTAGAAGGAGACTGCTCCTCCATCCTCCATCTTTTCTACCTCCAACAAGGGGAGAAAACTCTCATCCCGTAACCGGCCTTCCTCGATCTGTTCATCAACACAATCGTCAATGACATCCGTGAGTTCATCGACCTTCCAGTAAAATAGAGCCGGTTAGCTGCTTCGAGAGAGAGGTCCATAGTGTCTTTGATGTTGAATGTTAAGCTATCGGTTCTTACTCGTAAGGCTAACTTGCCGTCATGAACATCAATGACTGCACGAGCGGTAGCAAGAAATGGTCTCCCTAAGATGATGGGTACCAAGTCATCCTCCTCCATCTCCAAGATTACGAAGTCAACCGGGAATTTGAATTTTCCAACTTTGACTAGCACATTCTCGCATATCCCTACGGGGTATTTTACTGATCTATCGGCTAGTTGGATGTTCATATGGGTAGGCTTTAATCCGGAGTATCCTAGTTTAAGTAACATGGAGTGAGGCATGAGGTTGATACTCGCCCCTAAATCAGCAAGAGCATTCTTTATCGATATAGATCCTATGGAACAAGGCAAGGTGAAGCTGCCTGGATCGTCTACCTTTTTTGGTAACCCTCGATGGGTCACCACCGAACATTCTTCCCCCAGAGTCACAAGACCCTCAAGTTTCTTTCGGTTGGCGAGTAATTTTTTAAAGTATGTGCTATACTTTGACATGTGATAACAAGCATCAAGGAGGGGTATGGTGATTACTAAGTCTTTTAGATATGACAAGAATCTTTTATTATCGTTCTCAGTTTTCTGGTTTTTTAATCGGGATGGGAATGGGATTCTCACAGGTTGGTTAGGCGGGGTCGATGGGGACGGGATTGCCAAGGGAGGTTGTTTGGGAGCCTCGCTGCTCACATCACCCTCCTCTTCGCGAGGTTTGTTTGGATCGGGGGTGATAGGGTGCGAGCTCTGGTAAGGGGGTCCTTGGTTGTTGTTCCAGCTCGAGTGGTTATCGCGAGCATGAGGTCTTTTTGGCTTACTGACGGCATGTCTAGGTTATCGAGGGTGGAGTTAAGCTTGTTGAACCATTCTCCGATGTCATTCTGTTGCTCATCGACAAGTTCATCAAGACCTTTTAATTGTAAGCCTTTTTCCTGAGTGAAGTGACCAAGGTCATCTTCAAAAGTGCTCCTCATTTCAAATTCAGGGCCTTCCTCTCCTTCTTTTCTCTTTACCAGATATCCCTAGAGGGTGTAATCGTCGTTTTGGTAAAAAGGTAAAAGGGAGGGATCAGCATAGATGTCACCTCCTGACAAGCACGCATGTTCAGTCGTGGGTTCTCCTCCGCACTCCTCTATCTCGTGTGGGCCCCCACAGTAGTCGCAGATTAAGTAAGGATTTGAGAGTTGTTTGGGTAATTGTGACCCAGCTAGGTATTCCATCCTTTTGTGAATTTTTCCTAACCGATCTGAAGATGTTGAGGTGATTTCAGACATGCTGGCAGTCGACTCAGGTTCATCCCAAGTGTCATCCTGGTCTTGAGCATATTCCTCAATTCTATTCCATCCTTCCTCGGCACTAAGATTGGCTAATCTCCCTTTTCTAGAATTGTTGATTCCGTTCCGGTCATTTGAGGAGACATTGTCGTAGAAGATTTGGAACCAAAAGCCAGAGTTCGATGCCATGATGAGGAACTTGTCTTATTAAATCCTTGAATCTAATCCACGATTTATGAAAGGGTTCGTCCTTCCCTTTTCGAAAGCGGAGGATCCTATCTCTAAACGCTGAAGTTTTCCCAGCTGGAAAGAACTTCTCATAAAATTTGGATATGAGTTGCTCCCAGGTGAAAATAGATTCGGAAGGAAGTTTATCATACCACTCTTTGGCTTTTTCGTAGAGGGTGAAAGGGAAGAATCGTAATCGGGACGTGTTTCTAGTAACCCCATCCGTATGGAGGGTGTCTACTATTTTTAAGAAGTCCTTGATGTGTTGAATCGGGTCATCATCATCTAGTCCACAAAATTTGCACACACTTTGGACAAGCCAAACATCGGTCGCATGCAAGACCTCATTGGTATGTTCGTTTGGGTAGACAATGGCGTTTGAGAAACCACAAGGATTTGGGGAGGAGTAGTCCTTAAGGCGCTTAGGAGTGGGCGTTGCGGGGGTACTCATCTCGTTGTTGGATTGGGAGCTAGGGGTTGTAAGGTGATTTTCTGAATTTTCTTCATAAAGGGGTGCATCAAAATTGATGGCTATGCTAGATGGTTCAGGTGTAGAGTGAGATCGTCTTAACCTACGCATTTCTCTATCAGGTTCTGCATAGGGCAAAACAAGGTCTCTAGCGGAACTACGACTCCTAGTGATTCTAAGGTTAGAGAATTCGTCGGTTGCCATGATGGCGGATGGTGGAGATTACGAACAAAGGCACGAAGAAAAAAATATAGACGAAAGAAAACCTAAAAATAAAAAATAAAAAAAAAATAAAAAAAATAAAAAATAAAATCTTACTAGAAAGGAATCTAGCAAGTAGACCTAATAAAAAGAAATCCTAAACTAGACAATAACTATTCCCCGGCAGCGGCACCAAAAACTTGATGCGTGGGAATTGCACCAGGCTTTACCTCTCAAGGGATCTCGAGAAGCTTACAACCCCCACCAGGCAGTGTACCTGATCGTTGTAGTATAGTATAATGACAAGTACCGGGGGATTGATCGTTCAACTCAGGAATAGTGTCGCTAGGATTAGAAAGACTAAAAACTAGGTCTAGAGGTGAGGGATGATTCTTTTTGTATTTTTTTATATTTTATAAAAGCAAGTAAAAATCTCGGTTTTTAGAGGAGTGGGCGGAATTAGTTGCTAATCAACTAACCCAATAACTAAGATGCAATCAAAATAAAATAACAGAAATGAAAATAAACTAAACTAAACTAGTGGTGTGAACAATATATGGGAGAATTGGGTTTACCAAGATTTCACTACTCTCTAGATATCTTTTACAGGTTAATTACTTGTTACAGTTGCGTGGATGACGGATTGTATTCCTTAATACCATTCATGAGGTGGCGTACTTACTTCCCCAATCCTATAAGCTCCTACTTCACTCCTATGTCAAGCCGGCTAAGAAGCTCCTAACATGGGATCCCTAGAATTCGCTCATGCATTAAATACAACCATAAAAACCTAGTACACATCGGTTCATGTTTCTTAAGACGTTCAAGCAAGTTACACAATGGAGATCTGCCAGTTTTCTTAAGCCTAACATTGAAATCATTCATCCATTACAACTAGGAACAAGCAATCAACCTATAATCAACATCTAGGTTTCATTACATCTAAGCAAACATACAAAAGATCTAGCCTAGCATGTTAAAATCAAGACAAGCATAAGATATGTTCAAACAACGCATAGACATATTGAATGAATTGAAAGAAAACTTATCTTAATTGAACATGAAGGGTTTCAAGGGGTGAAAACCCTTGAAAATACTGTTACAAATGACCTAGGGTTTATTAGGTTCGGCCCTAGAATTCTCCACACAAGTTCCTCTCTTAATGAATGAAAAATAGAAAAGTATATATAGATTTTGTGAGGTGACGGCGTCAAGAGGAAAAATCTGACGCCGTCATCTCGCCGCCAATAAAGTTCTTGGACTGCCTAGATCTATATCTGACGCCGTCATGTATGATTCTGCTCCAGGCCGTCACCAAAATTACTCTTGACATCCTACTTCTGACGCCGTCACGTTTTCTCTGGGTCGTCATCCAGTTTGCTCTTGACGCCGTCAAAAAATCCTTCTTGACGCCGTCAGGTACTGTTCCCAGCAAGGAAAATTAAGTCTTTGCCGTTTTCTTGACTTTTATGCTCCAAAAACGTCCAAAATGTTTCCTTTTCCAGAATTCACTCCCAAAGTACCTAAAATCACAAAAGGAACGATTTAGGGCAATATTTGATCAAATAAATTCCAATTCCGGCTTAAGTGACCCCCTAAAAACGGTTCATTTTTCGCCTCATCATATACCCTTACACTTGAGATTTGCTTGTCCTCAAGCAAATGCGCTTTTATTCTAGTCAAAATACAAGTTAGGGGTCATTTAACACTAATATAAAAGTAATTACAACAAATAATCGTTCCACTAAAGACCAAAGACAAGCACGGAGGTCATACACTAGCACCTCACAAATAGTGTTTAGATACTCACATCTCTCGGGTGTAATAATGTAATATCACAATATGGAAATGGAAAACATCTCTCACTACCTGTCATAGCAAAATAGATTACCATAGGCTTAGGAAAGGATCAAACCTCCACCACATGGCGTAAGCACCTAGGATAAACTATCAAAGAGGTCTTTTTAAAGGGTTGTAACGTTAGGTGTAGGGATATGGAATACACGGTTTTGTAGGATATAGGCAATCGTTACTGGTGGCGAGTTAATAATCTTGGTTAATTACATGTACAATATGGCATCGATGGTTGGGACTTGTGGTCCTTGATCTTTCTTCTCTTCATCGAAAATGTTAGTAGTTGTTGTTAGTTCATCTTGGGTTCTAATGTATTCTTTTGGGATTTGACGAATAACACTTGTTGCCAAGGTTTCAACTCTTGAAATCACCATTTTGTTAGTGTTGTATTTTGAGGATTTTGTGGTGTTTTTTGTGTGATAATATGGAAGATATATTTATAAATATTCAAGTTGTGAAGAATGGTTAAAAGGTTGAAAAGGTAATGTCAAAATCTTTATAAGTGATGCCAAAACTTAAGCCACATTTTACTATTGAGTTACAGATACAAAGGTAGGACTTAGAAAATGTTATTTCAACTTAATTATAACTAAGGCCATAATTGAACTTAGGGGACATTTGGTTGCCTACTTTGGATTGAGTTTTATATTGATGTGACATTAAACGTGTGTTTGTTTGAGGCATGTAGGTTTAGGATTTAGGCATCATGCCCAAGTATGCGAGGATTCTCAAAAGACATGTTACATGAGAGGTTTACAAAATATGTGGGGCCATCTTTTTTTATCTATCTATCTATCTCTCCTCATTAAGGGCCAGTTTGGTTTGTAGAAGAGTTTAGATTAGGATTTCTATTTGAATGTAAAGTTGTAGATTATGATTTGGATTTGATGTTTAAATTAAACAAGTAAGGCAACGGCGGCCGCGTTGCGGCCTTGCGGGGTTTCGTTCGGTGTAGTAATTGCGGCCTTACCATTTTGACTATTTGTATTTATGACTCTTTGCATCTATTTGCTCGTACAGCTGTATAATGTATGAATCCTGAGGCATTTGTTTGCCGGAAGCCATTTCCACCGCCGTTTTTAACAAATCATATTGCTCTTCAAGTTGTTGGAATTCCAATGACCTTGCAGTTAATTCCCCTGAATGCACATTTTCCTGTTTCAGTAGGTTTTCTATCTTGTCAATTGTCCGTAAATAGTAAACATTGTACATAGCTTTAAAGCAGGAAATATTCAAATAGATTATCTAAATTAAGTCTGTTATCATCATTGGTACGACGTGTTCGCGGCGTCTTTTTACTTTATTAGTGGGCTATTGCAATCTTTTTTATAATAGGTAAAAATCCGGCCTTGTCTACTGGTTTGGTCTGGCCGCACAGGTTTGTAGTAGAAGCAGTTCAAAGGAGAAGCTGATAACAGCGTTAGCTAACTCGCCTCAACAAAGAAACAGACTTTGGTGTTCAATATGTTACAATTCATCAAGTGGGCAAAGGATTGGGTGTACTAAACTTCAACGATACTTGACTCGCAAAGCTCTAATAAATATTGAAAAAAATGGTTTCACAAAAACAACAATTTTAGGAAGTGTTTGGGAACTCAGATTTCAGCCATTTTAGTCCTCATTTGAGACAACCAAACAATAAATTTTAAAATGTTATGTTCATGGTTTAAAGTAAACTGGAAAAAATATGAAAGTTATGACCGACTTCATTGACTACATAATTAATATTGTAGTATGTTTAGTTTTTGTTGTCAGGTAACTGTAATCATATGTTTAAAAGCTATAAATAAGTGAAAGAACCATAGCAATTTCTAGCATTAAAAGAAATTTATAGGTAAAATGCAGCATATTACAGAAACTGGAAGTAGGAAAGAAAAAAACATAGAAATACCAAATAGGTCTGAGTTTGCATACATTCTACATTGATTTGTTTTATGCAATTAGTATACACATATATACCCTTAAGGTCTTCACGGTACGCATCCTAAAATAACTTGTTATGTGGCCAACATAAATGATATTGGCTTTGGGTCCACAACTAATTTACAAAGGTTTAGTGCAATCTACAGATTCTACTAATGCCAAAATATTTGTCAAGTTAAACATTTGTGCTATACTGGACAGGACTACAAAATAAGAGGACACTCTGGATTAAATCAACAGCAACAACAAATTGTACCTATTTATCATATGAAAGTTAGTCAAAAATAAAAAATTGCATCCTTATTATTGAATACTAAAGTAAGAATTGTTGCATGTGTGAGGGAAAAGGAAGAACAAATAAAGAGCAGTTGACATTTGCATCCACTTTACTTGGCTCAACTCTAAAACGCACATTCTAGTTTTATAACTCCGAACTATTAATACACTTTAAAAATTTGAGTCTACTCCACTTTCTGCAATTACCCCATTTTTCATTCAAGCTAAATCATATACAATCATTAGAAACTGTTAAGTTTGCCGAAAACATGCTTTACGGGTATCTACTACCTGACTGTTTTCTCATTAGAAATGAGCCTCCACAATAGACTCAAGTCATTTCAGAAAACGAAAAATGGTGCAAAACTGAAGAAAGAAACTAAATAACTGGTTTCTCATTCTTTATGGTATATAATTTGTTATATTTTCCTAGCCAAGTTAAAGATTGAGTGCATAACTATGCAATCGATCATCTTTCTAGGAAAATTAAAGTGCCATGGTTGTTTAAGTTGCCTCTACAGATAGCTAAAAGCCTAAAACTATAGTATATCCTTCAAATGGAGCTTGTTTCCAAGTTAACATCACATGAAGGAACATTGAAAATATAGGCAGTTAAAGTCAATTGCAAAGTTATATTACATTGGTAAATTCATTGGAGTAATATGTAAAACCCCCTCAACACGTTAAAAAGAATGCAGAGACTTACCACAATCAGCTTTCCAGCATTTTCTGGCCTCTTTGCAATCTTAATTGCAGCTGCAGCTGCAGCACCAGATGATATTCCCACCTGCAACAGATGTAACCGACATCAGAATCTCATACAGAAGATAAGCTTATAGATGAAGAGCAGCGCGAATAGTAGATGTGATACAGTATATAATGAGTAACGCTAACTTACAAGCAATCCTTCTTTAAGGGCAAGCAACTTTGCAGTTTCAATGGACTCTTCACTTGAAATCTTAAAAATGCATATAAACATCAGTTCAGTAGGAACAATCAATGATTGACAGCACATGAGTATAACTTATAACTGTGAAAAATGATAAAAACGAACAAAGCAGCGTCTACAAGAGAGATGGAGAAACAAATCTAGGGTGGTTCTTACTACACTGAATTCTGAATACATTCACCACAACAAAGCATGAGTCAACTACACTGAATTCTGAATACATTCACCACAACAAAGTCAATGTAAGGTAATTGGCTGAACACATTACCTGAACCGTCGACATTTAAAGGCGGAGAAACGGTACCCGTAAAACCCTGGACAACAGGTCCGGCGTCAAAATTTAAAACAGACCCGCTTGGACCAGGTCTTTGATTACAACAACCTCGTCAAGCACCTACACAAATAGACCAAATTGTATTACAATATATCCAAATATACTAACAAAATGATCATCCAAATAAAATTCAATGAACACGTTACATGGTCTGAGTTTTTCAGTTGTCTAAAGTTCCATCAATGGGCGCACACATGTGACTTCAATCATAGCATCATAGGCTAATCAAATACGCAAATAGCCGTCCAAACAGCAAGCTGCAACACATAAAGAACCAAATGAGTATCGGGAGAAATGTAAATTCAAGGTAAAACCTAAAGCTTTTTTTGGTACTGTAAGTAACTTGATATATAGGAAAGAAATTTATACCAGTGGCACTTATCAGTGATACGCTGAGATGAAACAGTAATCCTCGAGCAAATGAATGGTCAAACGAATGCTGCCTACAAAACGCACACATAAGTACCCACACTGAGTACAAAACGCACACATAAGTACCCACACTGAGTAAAAGGTCACGGAGAAATAATATTCAACAAAATAGTTGATAGCTTACCGGAACATCTATCCTGCAACCTTTCACATTGCTTGAACCTTTCCGTAACTGTTAACGCATCCAAACTATCGTGGTCGACAACATTTCTTTTGTAAGTATTGGTAAGACAGTTAATCGTCGTGAGCATGCCAGTGGAGGTGCATGCAGGTTTAACACTTTAAGTGACAACCACCTCAGAAGGAGAACGTGGGTTACATAGGCATCTACTTGAAGCTGTGTTTTGTTTTCATAGTCGAAGAGGCACAAACATATGTTTTTGTCATGGGCTTGCCCGAAGCCATACTTCTGACTTGCCCAACAGACGCAGTAGGTACTTCAATAGGTTCCTTCATAGCATCTACTCAGCTTCTTTCACAGGCTACATTTAAAATTTAAACAAAACATCAACAACCAAATAATCAAATGTCGACACGATACTACAGATGGTTTAAGTTTTCAAATAAACTTACGAAAGCATATTTTTTGTTATCCGGGTGTGCTTCCTTGAACTCCTTCCTAAAATCATCCATGGGCCACAACAATTTATTCCAATTAATTACATTAAACTAAAAGACATTACAACCCCGTATAAACTTTATGCTTACATAAATAGAAAGAAGGCGGTAGGTGGCCTTTTCATCTTGCTTGTATCTCTATTCTTTGTAGCTTTTTTCACATATGCTTCTTTCGCTTTCATCAAATTCTTTCTACACAATAACCATAATCTAATAAATTTCATAAACAGAGCATTAAAAAAATGAAATAAAATTAATAATTTAATTCCTTTTCTTGAATGGGTGCTTTGAAACTCATAATCAAGTCTTAGAACCCTTACAATGAACTTATACGACCAATCAAATGATCAGCAAAGTTACATACGTACCATCTTAAACATGATGGATCTCTTGTCCAGAAAGATTAAGAAGTTGAGACTTGCAAATCATGTACATATCCAGTTGGTTACTAAAACCGACTGAACACTAACGACAAACCAAATTAAAAAGTTAATAATCAAGGAAACAAACAACAAATTTGCATACCTTTTTTATTCTTCTTGCAACACAACAACATCCCTTTTTCGCGAGTCACCCAGCTCCACCAATCTCCCACTATCACTTGCCGAATTAAACCCTAACCCTAAATTATTAAATTAACTATCAAGGTTCAACCTTTACACAAAAACAATGATGGATTTTCTTTATAACAAAAAATTAAACCCTGATTCTAAACATACCAAGGACAACTTCAATAAGAAATCAGGATCAGAAGTCTGCATCATGGTTGTTGTACAGGAAAAACCCTAAATAATCAAAACCCTAATTCTTCCACAACTGTTGCACCATAGTATGCTGCAATCGATAACCAAATAACACCCAACAATCAAATGTGTTAAGTGTATTCCGGAAGATTCAAGATGTGTGTGAGACACAACACCGTACGCAGGTGTGTGTTTTGATGGTATGTTTGTGAAGATTCTGGATTTCACTATAGTTATGTAAGTTTTGTTTTCTTTTTTTGGGACCGAAATGCAGGCTAACTTTTTTTAGGCTGGGCCATGCATTTTTTTGGCAGGAAAGGGCGGGGCAAAACGACGTCGTACTTTTTGTGTTTTAATATATATTGTTAATGAGGAGAAGGAAAAATATAATATAATAATATATTATATATTTTATAAATGAGTATTTTAAATATTGTTATTGTAAAATTAAAAATAAAATTCAAGATGGATGGTAGTGGTAAAATATGGGCCCACAAAAATGATAATATAACAAAAAATAGGCAAGTTACTTGAGTTTTGCACATGGATACATATTTTGTATTCATCCCCACTTGTGGGACCCGCACAAACAAACCAAACGACATTTTTTTGGCAATAATGTCAAATCCTAGGGTGCGTTTGGTTCGCAAGTGGGATTGAATTTGGATTTGGGAAATGTTTGAAAGATTTGGGAAAGGTTTGAGGAAAAAGTAGGAGAGAGAAAATATATTATTATACATTATTTATTAATTTTATATTGTATTTAAATATTATATTTAAGGAAGATGTGTGTATGGTGAGGCCACATGGAGCTGGGAATCGTCCAAAGATAGGTTCATTGAGTTGGCCAACTTTAATTCCATTACTTGACGTACCAAACAATTGATATCGACAATCAAAGTATTACTTGAAAGTAAAAAAAGGCAACCAAACGGGCCCCTAATCTTACTCCCTCAAACAAAATGGACCCTAAATATTATAATATATATATATAAATTTATAAAAGAAATTATTTATTTAGCTAAATACATTTTTTTTATTATTTTTTAAACTTGTTTAGCTCTCATACATCAAATCCAAATCCAAATCCAAATTATAATCCAAATCCTAATCTTAATCGTGAAACCACCTACAAACCAAACGGCCTTACATTCGCGAAAGAAGTAGTAAAATAACTAGGAAGGAAACGATTTCAAATAAAAAGATCTTTCCCCCTCCTCTCTCCTACTCTCAGCCGCGGTCCTTAATATCCGGCTACCATAACACAACCACCACCGCCTACTGTCACACCACTGAGCTACAACACACCCTGTCTCCACCACTACGCGCCACCAACACCATCTCTCTCTCATCACCGTCACGTCATACGCCAGCATCAAGACCAAGGAAGTTGTAGATTGGGGTTTGCTCTTGTTCGTGTTTTGAATCGTAAACCACACGCTGCCACTCCTCTATCGTCTGGTAAGGCCGCCATTCTTTTCATCTCTTTCATTTTCGTTGATTATAAAATAGCCTTTATTGCCGAAAGAGGAACTTTTCGTTAATCCATTTCTTGCAGTTTTCATAGTATAAGTGACTCCTATTTATCCTAGTATTCAAGAGTCGGTGATATGGAACTCTGGGATTAGTCATCATCTAAATAGGTTCGATTTAATTAATAACGCCTTTAATAAGGGTTATTAATCAACAGTATAACTTTTCCTTTAGCAAAGTTGTGACACCTTCATATTATTGTTTTTTCCCTTCTGCTTTCGTATGTGCCGCCATTTGAAAGGTACAAGGCATACATGGAAAGAACAAAGTTGACCATTTAGATAAAGAAATTAGTTTTCGGGTTTGCATAGACTGACTCTATAAATTAGTAATTTAATTAACTTCAAATATAAGTCAAGGAGTTTCTGGAAGAATGAATAAATTGACCTGAATATCTATGTTGGGAAAATGTTGTATGTAACTTTATCCTACCAAACATGGTTGATCTTTTTAGCATACGCGACCTGAATCATTCTTAAGATGACGCTTGGTTGATTTCTAATAAGCGATCATCATATGTTTCGAAGTTAAAACGGTATTATTATCAAGATATCTTAGAAAGTGACAGGCTAAACTTTTCACCCCTTTAGATTTTGATCTTAAACTTAGAATGTTCCATGTTCTAGTATATGATATATCTAAAATGGGTTGTATCATGATTTTTTTTAGTACTTTTCTGGACGTAAATTACAAAGTGAAAGTATATTTATATAGAGTTTTTTTCGCTGCAGAATTGATAGAAGATACGAAGAATGGTGGCTTTTTCATTGCCTCAGAACTCATCCGTTCAACTAAGAACTTCGTTGTTGCCTCAGAAAACACCGATTCTCAGCAGGTCTTCACAGTTACCTTTAAATGATGTTACCTTACGTGGTATGCGATCAAAAGGAACTAGAGTTGTCCAAAGAATATGCCTTGCCATCTCCGAGAAAGAATCTTCGGGATCAATGAGTGTCGTGGCCAAAAATAGCATTCCCATTATTGTTATCGACAATTACGACATCTTCACTTATAACCTTTGCCAGGTTATTTCCTCTTATTCTATTCTGCATATAGTTACTGTCCCACAATGAAATATTGGAAAGTGAATCTGATTTTGGATCAAAACATTAACGTGAAACTTATTTATAGCTGTTCCATGACAGTATTGATGGAATTTAGAAGAAAGCATGAATCAATATGTATGTATATCTGTTCCATTAAAATCATTTTATTTTTCTGGGTGAGTATTGGATAATTCTTGAGTGCTGCAAAATTGAATTACTAACATGATTACAGATATACAACACATATTACTTCCAAACTGTTCCAAGTGGTCAATTACTTGCACACGGCTGTTATTTGATTTTTATACTAATACCTCTTCTTAATCTGTAGTACATGGGAGAGCTGGGATGCAACTTTGAGGTATACCGAAACGATGAGCTTACCGTGGATGAACTAAGAAAGTAATTATTCCTATACCTTAATTTATTTTACTAAATTTTTCCAAATTTTGTATGTGGATTATATGTGATAGCCACGCTAGATAGACACACACAATTTATCTATTTTTTTTACTGATTTAAAAAATGTGTTATTGTATTTCATAGGAAAAATCCCAGAGGAATTCTTATATCTCCCGGACCAGGTAAGATCATGGTTGTGCCTATTTTGCGTCTAAAATTATACCTTCCTAAATCCTAATAACAGTGTAAATTCATATTAAACATTTCTCTTTTCACAGGTGCACCACAAGATTCAGGAATATCATTACAAACAGTCCTGGAACTTGGACCTGAGGTACCTCTTTTTGGTGTATGCATGGGATTACAGTGCATTGGCGAAGCTTTTGGAGGTGAGTTGTTATGACATTATAGCTTTGATTTTGTTTCTTGTGATTTAGTACCCTCAACCCGACCATTTAGTGTAAAATCTTATCATTCCTTGTGATGTACTATACTCATTAACTCGTTGAATGGATGGAAAGCTGTAAAGTAATTTGAGGTATTTAGAACTCAGGTAGTGTAGATGTTTAGGTTCAGTTAATGTTTGTTATACTGAGCAGAAATCATGACTATATAGAGTGCGTTAGATGGGTGCAACCTGACAAATAAGCATAGAAAAATTCATTAATCTCTAATTCTAGTTTTAGTTCTCTCGAGAGGTTGGAAGTGATGAGCAGGTCTAAGAAAGTTAACTTTTGGTTGTGTGAATAGTATGGCTAGATGTTGCGTATAATGAATCCCACAATTTTCAGAGACTTGAATACAGGACAAGGTTTTCTTGCAAGTAGTTGGTGGAATGCTAGTTGTATAATCAGAAACCTGGATAAGGTATCAATAAGATTCTTCTTTCCATGGTGGCTAGTTGACTACTTCAGTGCATTCGTTGTCTCTTTAATCAGTTGCTCCCATAAATGGTTAACTTATTGATTGTGTAGTCCTGAATAGTTGGACATTGATGTGCTACTAACTTCCGTTAGAACATTTATCCTAAAAATGAAAAATTTCATTTTGGAGAAGATTCTATCCCAAACTTGCATATGAGTAAAAGTTGCGAATGAAAATTATTGTGGCCTACAAATTTTTGCAGTTTTGTCTTATTAAGGGTATCTTAGCCTTTTAGGTATGTTATTGAGGGCCCGTTTGGTTTAAGGGAGTAGGATTAGGATTTGGCATTGCTGCTAAAAATGTTGTTTGGTTTGTTTGTGCGGGTCCCACAAGTGGGGATGAATACCAAATATATATCCATGTGCAAAACCTATCTAACTTGCCTCCTTTTTGTTATATTATTATTTTTTGTGGGCCCATATTTTACCACAACCATCCATATTGAATTTTATTTTTATTTTTACAATAATAATATTTTTAAAATTCTCATTTATAACATATATAATATATTATCATATTATACTTTTCTCTCATTTAATTTAAACCCCAAATCCAAATCTTAATCTAAAACTTTACACTCAAATCCAAATCCTAATCTAAACCCATCTACAAACCAAACAGGCCCTGAATTTTATTGAAGTGGGTCAAGTCAAATATTGCATCTTTCTTTTTAGGAAAAAGAGCAATATTTCTTCAATTTCCTACTTTTCATCCTAGACAAACTTCAGATATTTGGTTCTTTATTGGTTTCCATATCAACAACAATATTGCCGATTTTCTTTACTTTGCCAAATGCCCAAATCCCTGTGTTCAAATATCAGGATTGTGTATCCCTACACCTGTATCTTTGCAACATAGGCACTCTTTGAAGAGTCGAATTAAGATGTTTTTGAAAGGAATTACATGGACTTGCATTGCATCAAACTTCTGGCCAAACCCTATTGTTCATTAATGCCCGGTGGTTTAAGCATTCATTTCAGAATACTTTAGTTTTATTTACTGCATTTTTTTCTTCTTTCTTTTCAATCTTCCTGAGTAGAAAATGAACTCAATTTCGTAGCTATATAAATTTGGTTTTGATTAAAGTGTGATCTTTACTTTTTTTGAATACTACTTAAAGCAAACTCTTTTGCATCTGTTACTGTCTGTCCTTTTCTTTGTCTTTGGTAACAAATTAGAAACTTTTGCAGGGAAAGTCGTGCGTTCTCCTTATGGTGTTATGCATGGAAAGAGTTCAATGGTTTATCACAATGAAGGCGGTGAAGACAGTTTGTTTGCAGGCATATCAAAGTACGTCCAGCCATTAACACTCAGCTGAAGTAATATTTGCTTATCTTTTAGATGCCATTGATGAAATGTTACCATAACACAACATTTCTAGTATTGCGGGTGGTGGTCATTATGCTTTGCTTACTCTTATTTACATCACAATTTCTTGGCAGCCCATTTACTGTTGGAAGATATCATAGTCTTGTGATTGATAGGGACACCTTTCCTGATGTACTTGAGATGACAGCCTGGACAGAGGATGGACTCGTTATGGCTGCTCGTCACAAAGTGCATCACCATTTGCTGGTAAGTTTAGTTTTCTAATCTCTTGTGAGTAATAGCGTGACTGAAATGATAGAACTAGTCATTGAGAAAAAGCATGGTTGTAAAAGACGCTTGTCGGGCGGTCGACTACCTTGTAGCTTGTAATCGGCCTAGGCGGGGAGTAATAGGATTGATCGAGTTTTGACCTTGTAGCGAGTAATCAGCAATTAATCGGTCATTGATCTTGTAGCGAGTAATCCACGATTACCAGGCCTTGTAACCCTTGTTTTACAACAGAAAAGTAATACCAAAACCGCATTATTAATTCCTTCATGCTATTTAGAATTTAAAATGACTTGAGCCAAACATCCTATTGACAATCTTTCCCTTGAGAAACTTGTTTTATACAATCTTATTATATGATGAAATTCTCATTGTTGTGTTATCTTGATTGCAGGGTGTGCAGTTCCATCCAGAGAGCATTATAACAACTGAAGGCAAGACCATTGTTAGCAACTTTATCAAACTGATTGAGAGCAAGGAAGCTGTTTCTGGTAACTAAAAAAAGGTTCCAGTAAATTATCAAGAGTGGCTACAATAGGATAAAGTTGGCATCTTATACACATTTTTCCGTGAGACATGGTTTTCAAAGGATTTTTCTTTTTTCAATTGGAAAATTTGTTTTTGGTAGTTTTTAACTTTTTATACCATTCTGGCTTCATTTTCGATAGTTTTATACAAGATTTTGACACCATATTTAGTAGTTTCATTTTTTTTGGGGGGGGGGGGGGGAATCTTATTAGTTATATGCTGAATAATAACCAGAGTTAATTACATTAATGGTTCCTTTTGTTTCTGAGTCTTATGTATTTGGTGCGTTGTTGGATATTTTTACGGATTTAGTTCACTAACTATGGTTCCTAAACAAAAAAGCACATCCATTAAAAGTTTAAAACATAGTAGTGGACAAAAAGGCTCATCCTTTAGAAAAAAAAACCCAACCAAGCTTTTATGTTTCAATAAAGTACAAAACAGTGTCAGCCCAACACAAACACTTGATCTGATCAAACATAAGATAAACAAAACAAAACACCACCCACCAACCACCACCATGGCCTCCCTATCTTTCCTCACGCGTCCACCACTCTCCACCTTCCGCTACCACACTCTCCCCCACTCTCACCCCCCCACGCGCCACCTCACCATCAAAGCCTACTCAGCACCCTCACCAGTGCAGCCCTTAACACAAGATGACCTTAAAAAACTAGCAGCATACAAAGCAGTAGAATATGTCTCCTCAAGCATGGTCCTGGGCTTAGATACAGGCTCCACAACAGCTTTTGTAGTTTACAAAATTGGCCAGCTTTTAGGTTCAGGTCAACTTACCAACATTATAGGAGTACCCACCTAAAAAAGAACACAAGAACAAGCTGCTTCATTAGGTATCCCTTTGTCTATACTAGATGATCATCCTAAGCTTGATCTTGCTATATATTGATGGTGCAGATGAAGTTGACCCTGATCTTAACTTAGTTAAATGCAGAGTGGTGCTTTGTTAACAGAGAAAATGGTGGAAGCTGCTAGTGATAAGTTTAGCTATGCCTGTTGAAGTTGTGCAATTTTGTTGCAAGAGCTGTTTAAGAGTGAAGGATGTGATGCTAAGTTGAGGTTAGATGGTGATGGGAAGCCTTATGTCACTGATAATATGAATTATATTGTGGATTTGTATTTTAAGACGCCGATTAAGGATGCTTAGAGTGCTAGTAAGGAGATTTCGGCTCTTGAAGGGGTTGTGGAACATGGGTTGTTTCTTGATATGACTACTGCGGTTATTATCGCTGGGAAAGATGGTGTGAGTGTGCAAAGTAAGTGATGGGGTTCTTAATTTGGTATATGGAAAATCTCGAAAAAGTTTTGACTTTATATGGATTCTTGTGGAAGGATTCTGTATTGATTTGTGCAAACACTTGGGATGTTAATCTCAGTAATGTGTTTAGGATATTTATGAATGAATGTGAGTTAGCACGCGGAATTTACTAAAACACACTAAAGGAACAAAGGTGGTGAATAAGTAAATGAGAAAGAACACAACATGAATAACACAAAACGATTCAATATTATTGATGAAATAATATGGGTGATCTTAACTATCACCAGGATTACAAGTGTAACCTTGAATCTTTGATATGTGAAAAGGTTAAAGGTAGAAGTTATGCATGGGAAAGCTATGAAAGCTGTATGAAAAGATATATCTAAGAAGGTGTCTTAAGGGTTCCTTTTATAGTATAAGGAGCCCTTGTTACAAGTGGTCAAGTTGCTTAGTATATATAATATACTAGAGGTTTATCTTATCCTAATATTACACCTTTCAAGGTAAAACACTCCATTATATCTACTGAGACTTCTGTACTACTTCTACTTAACGTATAACTTTGTATAAAGACTAATAATACAAGTAAATATCTCTAATTAAAATATAGCAACTTGTCGTGAAAACTGGCAGGACCTTCTTTAACTAGCAGTACCTTCTTACCCAGAAGGTACTGTTAGCATATTTTCAACATCAGCAGAACTGAAGAGGCAGGCTTAACTATCACTAGCAGGCTCTTCTGGCAGACTCTTTACTTTGTGCATTTTATTCCCAACAATCCTCCCCTAAACTTGTTATTCCCATATAAAATAACCAAGTTTCTTTGTGAATAAAATTCATACCTTGAGGATTTGAGGGAACTCTTCCAAAAACCTTATCTTTTTCTTCTAAGGCTTTCATACTGATCAAGTATGCTCTCCTTCAATCGTTTGACTGCATCAGTCTCTTCTTCACACAAAAGCTTATTGGAGATCAAGACTGATAATACTTCATAGCTTAAAGGATACTCCTTCTCACCTAGCATAAAGAGCTCTATTCCACTCTGAGTGGAAAGATGATGAACATGACTCATGCAGAAGTATTCCCATGTAACAGATAAATCATAGTAAGGAAATTTCCAATGAGTATCAGTTGGATTTGGATCATATAATCTGCTGAACTCAACCCATAGCTCTTGCTCCTTTGCATCTGGCTTATACTTGGTTTTCAGCTTCTCTTGAACTAATACCCATAATTCATCTAAATCCATTCTGTTACATGCTCTAAGAAGATTTTCAAAGTTCTTGAAAATCTCAACCTTGTTTCCAACTCTTGTTATCTTCCATGCTTTGCCAAACTTATCATTGTAGATTTCCCAATCTATGACTGGATGCCTTGCATGTAAAGGTTCAGCAAAAATAATTTGTGGAACATGGACAACCATTTCTCTTGTCTGAACAGAAGGCAATTCTGCTTTCTCTGCTTGTTCCTTCTGATCATCTTTTCTTCCTTTGAAAGGTCTTTTTTGTGTATCCATGACAAAACTGGTTTTGTTTCTTCTGTAAGCCTCTAAGTATAGAAGCTTCAATTCATCAAAAGATTTACCTTTGAGTTGATGATCTTTCATGTTCACTTCTCTTTTCAGACATATCTTGAAGAACTTCTTCTGATCTGCTTCAGAATGTGGCATTTTGAATCCTTTCTTCTGATTCTTCTGAATCTGCTGATAGACATCATCCAATGCTTCTTGATTGTATTTCTTTGTGATGAAATCATTGAGCTTGATTGTCATTTCATCTGAGCTAAGAGATTCATCACAAATCAGGGTATAAGCTTCACCTCTTACAATTGGATCAATGGAAATGATGTATTGCAGCTGAGCATCAAACTTTTCTTGCAGCATTCTTGATTCTTCTTCAGCCCTCAATACTTCTTCTTCATGAAGCTTTTTGGACAACTCTTCATATACAGCCAATGGTACTTGTTCTTTCTGCTTCATCTTTTTAGGCTTTGGTTCATCTTCAACCACAATTTTCTTGCCCTTGTCTTTTGGTGATGATACTGGACTTGGAGCAGCAGATTGTTCATCAGAAACAAGAAACCTCCCCTGAGGCTGTGATCCTCTCTTTCTTTTGTAAGACACTTGATCAGATCCTTTTAAATTCATAGCTAATAGCCTCTGAATCCCAGCAGGCTCTTGTTCTGCTTCAGCAGCAACTTGCTTTGCTTCAGCAGTATCAGTTTCAGCAGTATCTTTCAAGCTAACAGGCTCTTTTTCTTGAGTAGCAGGCTCTATTTCTTGAATAGCAGGCTCTTCATCAAACACTGGAGTTCCTTCATGAAACTGAAATTGAATCTCTTCTTCATTTTTAGAACTACCCATCCTCCCCTTTTTGGAAGAGAGACCCAAACCCTCTGCATCTGAACTTGAGGAACTAGAAACAACCAACTGAGTAGACTTTTTACCCTTCAGCAACTTCACTTTCAACTCTAATTTCTCAACCCTCTTAACTAACTTGGTGTTGATCTCTGTAAAATGTTTGTTTTGACTTTCAAGAGAAGTTTGTAAGTACTGCACTTGCTCCTTTAATTCCCTGATAGTCTGAGCATCTACACTTTGTTGTGGAGGAGATTGTAGTGGTGAGGTATGATGTGATAATGATGGTGATGTTGCAGATGGTGTTTGTGTTTGTTGATGAGATGGTATTGGTACTGGTGATGGTGGTGTGACTGATGGTGCTGTTGGTGTGAGTGATGGTACTGGTGATGGATGTGGTGATGAATGATCAGGTTCTTCAGAATGTTATGGTAACATTTCCTCAAAAAGTGGTATTTCTTCTCCTTGAAAGGTTTGTTTGGGGGAAGTAACAAATGTTTGGATTTGTTAATGAGGCACTGAATGAACCTTGGGTACATCAAAAACTTTGTTTCACTGTCCACATTTTTAACCAATCATTCAAAAATATATTTTGAAAAGTTGAATTTCTTGTTTGTTTCCAGGCAAATGAGAGCTGCAGCCATGTTACCACTAAATTGCTCCCATGAGGTTTTCTTTTGGCTTAAACAATGAAGGATGGTATGAATCAAAAATCTCCATTGAGGGGTAAAATGCTTTTTAAGAAATGTAAGCTTTGTAGAAGTTACATTATACCCCATTTTTGTCAAATTTTAGTATCAGGTAGTTGACTAATGCCATCTGAATCATCCAAACGAAGATGTCTTCTAATGGATGACTCGGTAAAAGTCAAGGTTCTACCATCCACTTTGACCATTAACTCTTGAATCCCATCCCTAAGAGTGTTAACTTTAGCAGTTTGCCAAAATTGTGAAATTTGAGATTCAAAAATAGTGGGATTCACGAGTAAAGCAAACCTGACATAAGAATTGTTTAGAAAATCCACTGCTTGATGAAAAGTTTCATTGTCATCAGACTTTTCCAAAAATGCTAATTGGTTGTGACGTTTGACAAAACTTAGACGAGCCATGGTGAAAGGTTTGATGAAAATTTTGATTTCGATGGTGGGATTTTATTGTTGTACTGGTAGAAGATGAAAGGTGAGTGTGAATTATGATAAGGATTGATTATGAGAGAAATGACTTTTGACCGACTATAAAAGTTATGGATAAGTAATTGAAGAGGCGGTCAAAAAGATCTTTTATTATAATAACTATATCCTTAATTCGAGGAAAACATGAATAATTCACAAAAATACCCTTTTAAAAATAACGGCTATAATTTAGCCTGACAGACTCAACGGCTATGTAGCAGTACCATTTTACTCTACCAGTACTAAAATTTGAACTACCAGTACCTTGTTATGAAATAAAACTTGGCAGTCTCTTTGAAATTTTAGAAAATATCCCTTATAGTTTTTAGCAAACTACCAGCTATCAACGGATTTGATAAGTCTTTACCAAGAGCCGTTTGCTTTGGACTAGTCAGTTCGTTTAAGTTTTTGAAACTGGGTGAACTGATTACCTTATAGTTTTTAGCAAACTATCAGCTATCAACGGATTTGAGAAGTCTTTACCAAGAGCCGTTTGCTTTGGACTAGTCAGCTCTTAAAGTTTTGAACAACTTGGTGAACTGATTACCATTTCCATATCCTGAATGTGTTAGCAAGCTTTGAGTAACCTGAAATGGTTAGTTGTAAACCAAAAGAACAGAGTGCAAAGCACTTGTTTTATAGCATTGTTAACATTTAAACATCAAGATGAGCAAAAACAGAGCAAACTTTGAACTAGCAGTACCAATTTTGTACTGACAGTACCTTATGACTAACTAGCAGTACCATGTTTAGAGTCCAGAACTTGTTTATTTATATACAAAACACATGTTTTTCAAAGATTTATCATACCAATACCTGCTACCAGGTATTTAAACCTACCTAAATCAAAAGCTTTGGTGAGAAGGTCTGCAAAATTATTTTCAGAATCAATTTTGACAACTTGAATTAACCTTTTCTCATTGCAATCTCTTATGAAATGGTGTCTGATTTCAATGTGTTTTGTTTTTGAATGTTGAACTGGATTTTTGATGATACATATAGTACTGCTATTGTCAATGTAAATAATGGTGTTAAGAAAATTGTACCCATAGTCAAGCAATTGATTCTGGATCCAAAGAACTTGGCCACAACAACTTGCACTTGCAACATATTCTGCTTCAGTTGTAGAGTTGGCCACCATTGTTTGCTTCTTGCATTGCCATGAAATGAGTCTGCAGCCAAGAAATTGACATCCACTAGTTGTGGATTTTCTGTCTAGGGTTGCACCAACATAGTCACTATCTGAGTAAGCTACCAAATCAAAAGATGATTCCCTTGGGTACCACAGACCCAACTTAGGCTCCCCCTTGAGGTATCTGAAGATTCTTTTGACTGCTGTGAGATGAGAAACTTTTGGATTGACTTGAAACCTTGCACATACACATACTGAGAACATGATATCTGGTCTTGATGATGTAAGGTACATTAGGGACCCAATCATTGATCTGTAGTTGTGCACATCAACACTTCACCCTCAGCATCTTTGTGTAACCCCTTTTCTGGATCCATTGGTGTACTTGCAACCTTTGAATCTGCAAACCCAAATTTCCTTAGGATCTCTGCTACATACTTATCTTGGCTGATAAATATGCCTTCATTAGATTGTTTCACTTGGAGACCCAAAAAGAAAGTAAGTTCCCCCATGGAACTCATTTCAAACTTACTATGCATAAGCTTTTCAAACTCTACACACAATTCCTGATTTGTAGATCCAAAGATAATGTCATCAACATAAATCTGCACCAGCAAGATGTCTTTCTTGGTTCTTTTGATGAACAAAGTTGGATCAATCTTGCCTCTTTGAAATCCATTTTCCAATAAATAGAAAGCCAATATTTCATACCATGCTCTAGGAGCTTGGTGTAGACCATAAAGAGCTTTGGTAACCTTGTACACCATGTCTGGATATTCTGCATCAATGAAGCCTGGAGGTTGAGAAACATACACCTCTTCTTCAATAGTACCATATAAAAAGGCACTTTTGACATCCATTTGGTAGACAGTGAATCCTATGAAAGAAGCATAGGCCAAGAATAGCCTAATTGCTTCAATTCTTGCAACTGGAGCAAAAACTTCTTCATAATCCACTCCTTCTTCTTGAGTATACCCTTGGGCCACCAATCTGGCTTTGTTTTTGATCATTATTCCCCTTTCATCTTTCTTATTTCTGAAAACCCATTTAGTTCCAATTGCCCTGTAACCTTTGGGCAAATCAACCAGTACCCAAACCTTCTGCAGTCTGAATTGAAGTAGCTCTTCTTGCATTGCTTCAACCCAGCTTGAATCATCTAAGGCTTTTGTAATGTTTTTGGGTTCTACTTGAGAGAGAAAGCATGAAAACAGGCATATGTGGGCAACTTCATGGTTCTTTTCTTCATACACAGCTAGGACAAACCCATCTTTGTCTGAAGATAAGACTTGAGTTCTTGTTTTAACACCAGAATCAATGCTGCCAATCACATTTTCAATGGAGTGATCTTTGAGAATTCTTGGGTTGTGTGTTGTAGGAACATCATAGGAAATTGGAAGGTTTCCAATCCCTATATCTTCTGGTAAGGAATCATCTGATAGAACATTTAATGGTTCAGCAGGACCAATTTGTGAACTGGCAGTACCATCTATTGAACTGGCAGTACCATCTTGTGAATTGACAGTACCATTTCCATTTTCAGAATTTTTTTGATTCCCTTGATCTTGAGTTCCATGATCATCTTCAACACCTTCATTTGTTGTATTTGAAGACTCTCCATGACTTGAAGATGAATCCAATCCTGTCCAAATTGGCATCAAGATGTAATCTTGATCCTCAGATGCTTCATCATTGTCTTCAAAACCTGCATTATCATTAGTATTTGTACCTGTGACAGGCACATAATTCATAGATTCTGAAAGCTTATCAATGTCAAAACACCAATCTGGTCCAGTGCCTGCAACATTTGGTTGTTTCTCTTGGAACTCTATGTGCAGGTTTTCTTCCACTAGCCTAGTGCATTTATTATACACCCTATAGGCCTTACTTTGCAAAGAATACCCTATCATGTAGCCTTCATCAGCTTTTCCTTCAAACTTTCCTAGATGATCTTTGGTATTGAGAATAGTGACATGGCATCCAAAAGGTCTCATAAAACTTAGAGATGGTGTTCTACCAAACAAAAGTTCATAAGGAGTCTTTCTATGAGGTTTAATCACAAGAACCCTATTCTGTACATAACAAGCAGTACCTACTGCTTCAGCCCAAAATGAAATAGGCAATTTAGAATCTACTAGCATTGTTCTAGCAGCCTCTATAAGTGTTCTATTTTTCCTTTCTGCTACTCCATTTTGCTGTGGGGTTCTAGCTACACTATATTCTCTTTTTATTCCTTTTTCTTTGCAAAATTCATCCATAACTCTATTCTTGAATTCTGTCCCATTGTCACATCTAATTACTTTTACTTTCTTATCAATTTGGTTTTCTATCCCTGTAATGTAGGACTTAAGGATCTCACTTTGTTTCATCCTTAGTTTTTAAAAAGAAAACCCAAGAGAATCTGCTGTAATCATCAGTAACTACAAGACAATATCTTTTACCATTCAAGCTATTCACAGAAGTAGGACCAAAGAGGTCCATATGAAGCATGTATAAAGCTTGAGAAATTGAGTTATGGGTCTTGGGCTTACAAGAAGCTCTATGTTGTTTGCCTTTTAGACAATCAACACAGGTTTGGTCATTTTGAAAAATCTTTTTGGGTAAACCTCTAACCAAATCATATTTTGCAATTGTATTGATTGTTTTAAAGTTTACATGACCAAGTCTTCTATGCCAAAGCATAGATTCATCCAATGAGGCTTTTGCTACTAGGCAGGTTAAGCGCTTTTTAGGAACAATGTTCTTTAAATTAACAATGTACATATTGTTCTTTCTAGGGATTTTAAGAAGAATCTGACTTTCATCAGGGATTTTAAAATCAGGAGAAAGTACAATGCATTCAGTGTCAGTAAAAAGAACTTTGTTCTTTGTGTCACACATTTGTGAGACACTTAAGAGATTAAACTGTAGTTCTTTCACAAAGTACACATTTTCAAAATCTAATTTACTGGTTTTAATTGTACCTTTACCTGTAATCTTTCCTTTGATTCCTCCCCCAAAGGTAACATATCCTTCATCAAATGATTTGAAGTCTGTGAGGTAAGACATGTTGCCTGTCATGTGCCTTGAACATCCACTATCTACATATCCTTGATCTGCAATATCATTTGAATGTTCCTGCACATGTATACACATATTAGTTTCCTTGGGGTACCCAAGCCATGACTGACTTGGGTTTGCCTCGTGCATCAATGTAATCAAACCTTTTTAGGACTGTTGATGCACCATTTGGTTGGAGAGGTTTCCAAATCCAACATGCTGAGGACTTAACAACATTTTCATTTTTGACACATTTTGTGGCTTTTGGTCTGACAGTACCAATTTTGGCAGTACCATTTGGTCTAGCAGGACCATATGGTCTAGCAGAACCTTTTGGTTTTGGTTTCCAGTCTTGTGTTTTATCCACAAAATCCCTTTCAATATGACTTTTCACAACTTTTGGTGTATGTTTGAAAGTATTACTTGCACCCTTAGTAATGAATTTTGGGTAAACAGGCTCATTTGGTCTAACAGTATGATTAACTTTTGTTGTGTTAGATTTCACAGAACCTTTTCTGGGGTTTGTTTTACTTGTTTTAAACCTTGATGTATTCCCAGAAACCCAATTGTTACAATAAGCATGAGTATGATTAAAACTACCACTGTAATAGCGTGCTTTATTGTACAAAACAAAGTTATCACCAAGTTGATGTAACTTAAGATTGTTCCAATTTCTCTGACTACCTCTAGGTTTGCTATTACATTTAGCACAACATTCAACTGTTTTTATAACAACTTTAGTCTTTGTTATACTCTCTACACTTTTAGGACTGATGAGTCCTACTTTGTTTCCTTTCTTAGAAACAGTCTCTTTTCTATTCTCATCAGATGTACAACCTTCAATAGTTGTAACATCTGAGCTCTTATCAGTGAGCACCTTTTCTTTGGAGAGAGAAGTATTACTTGTACTCTCAAAAGGTTCACTATTTTCTACAGGTTTTACCTTTTCTAGAGGTTTATTTGTGAGTTCATGTAAACCTGATTCAGCAAGATCTAAACCTGGGGGACAAGGAATTCCTCTGTAAGGAGGTGGACATGTGTTGTATCCAATCCCAGATTTGATTTTCTTGTTCATTTGGTTCTCAACTATACTTTTAGTACAAGCAGAAGCATTTTCTAATGTTGTAACAGTTAGTTGAATATTATCTTTTGCTTGTTTCACTTTAGCAAACTCAGTTCTTAACAGGTTTATTTCAGCATCTTTAAGAAATATGTCTCTATTAAGAATAGCTTTTGTGTCTGAAAAGGTGAGTTCATTTTCTCTAAAGTGAATTATCTGTTTCTCAAGTTTGGACATACCACACTTATGATTAACTAGGTCTTGATGAGTTTTTCTTTGTTCTTCTTTCAGTTCATTATAAAGTTTTCTTAAGATTTCTAGTTCTTTAAAAACTTCACAAATAGCAGAACATTTAGTAATTTGTACCTCAGGATTGGAGAGAGCCATTAAGGCCATTTCATTTGAGGATGACTCTTCTTCACCTATAAAGCTCCAATCAAAACCCAGCCCATCAATGGCTACCATAGCTTTTGTTTCAGGGATGTCCACTTCCTTGCTCTTGTTCTCATTGTTTCCCCTGTTCTTGTTCTCAAAACCTCTTCCCTTATCACCCTGCTTCTTTGGTCTTCTACATTCTCTTGAGTAGTGACCCTTCATGTGGCAGTTGTAGCACTCCACTTTAGACTTGTCATACCCAGCAGGTTTATTGCTATTGATGACAATCTTCTTTCCAGTCCTCATCAAATATTTCTTAGCCCTCATGCTAAGAAGTGAAAGCTGCCATTTTATGTCCATTTCTTCAAGATCATCATCACTGATCTCTTGAAGATCTTCAAAGGTCAATGTGGAACCATTGTGCTGTGATGTTAGGAAAGCACAACCAATTATTTCATCTAAAATGGTTTTGGTACTGCTGGAAGTACTGGCAGTACCAAAATTTGTGTTGGCAGTACCTTCTTCTCCACCATCCTTTACTTCATCAACTTTCTTAGAAGTACCATGAGATGACATAAATGCCATATTTCCTGAGCTTGAACTAGTAGACTTCTTTAGTTCATGCTCTACTATTTTGAAGTTGCTGTAAAGATCATTGAGACTCATGGAATCAATATCTGGTTTGTTTTTCCAGACAATGACATGCATGGCCCATTCAGAGGGTAGACTTCTAAGGAATTTGGAGTTTAAGTCTTCTTGAGATATTATCACTTCATGAATGGCTAACTGACTAGAAAGTTTTTGTAGTCTATTGAACATGCTGTCCAAAGACTCATTTGGTGTGGCTGAAAAGTTTTCAAACTGTTGTTTTAAAAGTGTTTTCTGGGTTTTCTTGGTGGCATCATTACCACCAAATCTAGCCACAATAGCTTGAAAAAGAGTTTTAGCACACTTGTATTTGTTAAAGACTAGAAGCTGGTCATTTGGAATAGACATGAGAAGCATACTCCTGGCTTTAAGATCATTTCTCTTTTGAATTCTTTCTTCAGCAGTTATTGGATTTACTTGCACATTTGTGACAAGTGCATCATTTACTGTGGAGGTGGTGGTTGCTGGTTTAAATGAGTTTCCTTCTTCAATGATCTCCCAAAGTGCATAGTCTTGCACTTGGAAGTATTGTTCAACCCTCAGTCTCCACATCTCAAACTCATTATGTTTGAGTAATGGAAGTTTTGCAGCCACATTAGTTTGAATGTGCTCAACATCCATTTTTGCTTTGTTCTTTTATGTCGTAAATATCAGCCTTGCTCTGATACCACTTGTGGAAGGATTCTGTATTGATTTGTGCAAACACTTGGGATGTTAATCTCAGTAATGTGTTTAGGATATTTATGAATGAATGTGAGTTAGCACGCGGAATTTACTAAAACACACTAAAGGAACAAAGGTGGTGAATATGTAAATGAGAAAGAACACAACATGAATAACACAAAACGATTCAATATTATTGATGAAATAATACGGGTGATCTTAACTATCACCAGGATTATAAGTGTAACCTTGAATCTTTGATATGTGAAAAGGTTAAAGGTAGAAGTTATGCATGGGAAAGCTATGAAAGCTGTATGAAAAGATATATCTAAGAATGTGTCTTAAGGGTTCCTTTTATAGTCTAAGGAGCCCTTGTTACAAGTGGTCAAGTTGCTTAATATAATATACTAGAGGTTTATCTTATCCTAATATTACACCTTTCAAGGTAAAACACTCCATTATATCTACTGAGACTTCTGTACTACTTCTACTTAACGTATAACTTTGTACAAAGACTAATAATACAAGTAAATATCTCTAATTAAAATATAGCAACTTGTCGTGAAAACTGGCAGGACCTTCTTTAACTAGCAGTACCTTCTTACCCAGAAGGTACTGTTAGCATATCTTCAACATCAGCAGAACTGAAGAGGCAGGCTTAACTATCACTAGCAGGCTCTTCTGGCAGACTCTTTACTTTGTGCATTTTATTCCCAACAATTCTTGATATAGTTTTAGTAAGCAATGATGTAACTTTTTTTGGATTTTTTATGTGCTATCAATCTTTTTTGTTTGTGTATCAAGACTAAAGATTCAAATGTGTATCTTGATTCGATTTTGTGTTTGTACAAGAGCATTAATAAAATGGTATTTTGATATATATTTACAATTTTGTATTGATATACTCTGATCCTCAATTAGCTCTGCGGGTTTATGGGTTGTGTGGCTCTCGAGTATCACTTAAGGAGGAAAAGAAAAGGAAAAGGTCAGAAAAAGAAGAGTGATTTGGTTGATTTTGAAGTAAAATGTTTCCTCCCAAAATTAGGCTGAAAATATTTACTTCCTATTTCTTTACTTTTCCCGACTAAAAAAACTTGAGAACTAATGTAGATTCTTGATGTAGATGGTATTTGATGAATGTGGAACAATGGAAATGTTATAAATCTTTTTTGTTATGTATCAGGGCTAAAAACTTAAATGTCTATTTTTTGTTCAATTTTGTGCTTGTATAGATAGATAATAAGATGAATTGGTATTCTGAAAAGTGAAAGCTTTAGAAGTTTGTATTTGTATTCATGAATCTTGATATAGGTGATAGTAAATGATCGGT
Source organism: Artemisia argyi (assembly GCA_030686995.1). Lineage (NCBI taxonomy): Eukaryota > Viridiplantae > Streptophyta > Magnoliopsida > Asterales > Asteraceae > Artemisia > Artemisia argyi. The sequence goes on from CM060677.1 coordinate 207,716,285, forward strand.
TTTTGTTTGGTTTTGTTGGAAATGTTGGAAAGTTGGGAACTTAATGTGGCATGGATTCTTGATGTAATTTTAGTAAGTAATGTTGTTTAACTCTATAGATTGTTCAAGTTTACACTCTTTTTTTGTTTATGTATGATAACGAAAGATTCAAATGTATATTTTGCTTCGATTTTTTTGGTGGTTAAAAAGAGAAAGTGATGTATTACATGCTGATTTCTTTTGAAAGGAGCATCTTAGATTCTTTGTGTTTGAAGCTTGATATAGTTACTAAAACAGAGGCTCTATTTGGCCTGTGTTGTTTACATTAGGTCTGTTACGCAGCAATCAGGAATGGTTTGTGGCTAGCTTTTGTATTTTGGTTAGTTGTTGGCTTGTTGGAGGTTCTTGGTCATGTATGGTTAACTTGCTTCCTGATGTCATACCACTTTACACCATGATCATGAATAATTCGCATTATAAAGGGGTGTTTCGGAATTGGGATTGCTTATCAGTACTGTTGTCTGCATATTGTGTTCTGATATACCAAATAAGCAAATTCGGGATTGTTCATAATGTTTTTAATCTATAGTGCTTATATGATTATTTGTAAGTTATGTAAGTAGTTTTACAATAAGCAGTTTGAAGTTCGTTGTTGGGTTGTAGTTTGCTTCATCCAGAGCGTCATAAGCTTGTTGTTGGTTATTGATGGGAATCTGTTACTCCAATGACCTAGAAGGTTTGGGCTTTAAAAGTGGATCCGCTTTTCTAGCTATTATGGTGTTCCGGTTGATCATGTATGTTAAACAGCTAAATTATCTGTTCCTCGTCATGAAAACCTTTAGCCCTGATAACCAGCTAACTTATGCACAACATGTTGGTTAGTAAGGCCTTGCAACCATAGGTTGTGGGTTCAAGTTTTAGCGCAGACATGAATGTGAAGTATTTGGTTGCTGTTCAAAGTACATGGATAGCCAGCTTGTTCCATATGAAGCATATGGTATGATTGGTATCTTGACTCTCAAGCTATTACTTTTACTGGTTTTTCATAGGATTAGCACATTGACTACAGGTTTTTTGCAGCATTTTAGCAAAATTTATACTCAGAAGCTAAGAACCAGTACACTTGATTCCAAAAATGTAACAGAAGATGAGCTGTAATTCCAAAAAAGGTGTACATATGAAGATTATATGAAATGACAACTGAAGTTTCTCTTTTTTGCCCGAAATATGGTCATGATGGGTCGCTTGTTGAACCAGATGAGTGTCCTAGAACATATTCCCTTTAGCTGGCTTGAACCCCCTTCATGTTGAAGCCTTTGCAAAAGCACAAGTCTCCCTTGATACCAAACCTATGATATTAAGCAAACTTTATAGACTTAGGGTGTGTTTGTTTCATTAAGATGTTTTGGATCTGAATCTGACTACCACATCTTACTGGTAAGAGACGGGCATAAAGTCTAAATCTAAATGAAATAACGTTGTTTGTTTTTTATAATTGTCTGAATGATTTTAAATTCATTTTGTTAAGTATAAATTATTAATAAATGTGTTGGGATTGATAATATTTCACGGTTTCAAGGAGTTTCAAAGAATAGTCGGTAGATGAATGCTGTAAACTAGTATTATTATATTTTAATATATTTGTTCTATTATATTTTAAAAGTAGTTGTGGTACCCAATAAAGCATATCTTCTTTCCAACTCTTTCATTTTCTCATTTCTTCCTCCTTTGTCTCTTAAACCAGCAACACCATTTTTATAACAAAAATGACACCATTTTTATAAGAGAAGGGTTCATGAAATGTGAAAAGGTGAAGGGGTTTGAAGGGTTATGACAAAGTCAGACATGCACATCAACTCTCACTCGGTCAGATCATATGCATCTGACCATGTCTGACTCGCAAAAAAAAAAAAAAAAAAAAAAAAAAAAAGGTTTGACCGCGTCTGACCGGTCAGACTCAAATGCGCGCGATTCAGACATTTTTTGCAAAAACAAACACACCCTTAGATACTTTTGTCACACTATATATTTACAAAATCTAAAGTAGACCATACAATAACCAAAATAGTTAAAGTGATCAGAAGCGCCAGTTGATCTTCATTTGCCATGAACAATCCCGTTACGTCATTCTGGAGGACTGCCTACAACATCACAATATCAGCACACCTCTTCGGTATCTTAGCAAACATCCTTATGCTTATTTGGTTGCTGCATTATCGTGAAGGACTCGACCTTGATTCATCGAATCCATATCGTATATTCAATGTAAATCAAACTTATTTTCATTCATTAATTAAAGCTATCCAAGCTTGAACCTTTTTTTCATGGAATTGATCATATTTCTTTGCAGGTTCACCCTTTTCTCATGTTCTTTGGATTCATATTCCTCACTGGTGAGGGTATTATTATTTTTTCTTAAATTCTTTATTTGGTACAAAGCTATAACGTCGCATGCATGGTATGATAACGCTTGCTCAACGTTGGCCATGTCAACATAATGCCACCTCCGGCCTTATTGCACCGTATGCTCTAACTGTGAATGTATGGGATTCTTTACCTACAAGAAAGCTCACGCGTCAAAACTATTCATTAGGACATGAAGGCGAGCAACAATTTGGACAAAGAGATGAACTTAAAAAATTTCAGATTTTAAAACAGCTAGACTTGTTCGAGGCAATCAAATGGAAGCTGCCGCCATAAGAATCATCTGAACCTAGTAACTTGAAAACATTTCCTACTTCGGATATATGTTTGCTAAACTAATCGCCATAAAGAACATAATTATTCCCTTTTCTAAAACTTTACACAAAAAGTTTGTTTCATCTAATGTCGAAATATATAAGTAGTACATGGTGGCAAACTTTCGTGTCTCATAAATTACATAAAACTTAGGGTAAATTGCAAAAATGGTCCTTAACGTTCCACGAATTTGCAAAAACGGGACCGAGACAAAAAGTAGCGCAAAAAAGACACCAACGTTCCACATTTTCGTAAAATCGCCACTGAGAGGCCTTTTCCGTTAACTTCCGTTAGTTTTGCTCTTTAAGTGCAGTGAAATGACTAATATACCCTCGTCTTCTTCCCCATTTGAATTTCTTTTTAATTTGCAATTATTTTTAATCTCAAATGAAGAACATCAAGAACACCAACCCCAGAAATGCGCAAAAAAAAGAAAAAGAAAAACAAAACAAATTTATTAAGTGTTCTTTGATTTTTTTTTCTCCGGTCAATTTTGCTCGAATTGTACCAGATAGAAGACGCTGTGGTACACTGGATATCATCAATTTTGAATGTAAATAAGCTCAATACCTGTTCAAATTCAATTATAGAATGGCCAAGTTGTTTGGCAAGATTATAGCCCTGTAATAGTACCAGGGTGAATTACAAAGTTAAATCCAGTTATTGTATGTTAAGATAGATACGTTAATGGGCTTAAAAAAGAAACCAGCTACCAAATACTCTGCAAGAACGAACAATTTTGGATAAAAAGTGTCCAGTATGATGGCTGTTACATACACATTTCCATAATTCATTCAAAACTCACTTGTTTCTTACAAAGTGCAGTGCTTATATTGCGTTTTGTAGAGACTGGTAAATTATTGCAACAAAAAGCCAAGTCCAGTGATTCGAAAAGTTATAAGCTCTGTCTTGTATAATTAAAGTAAACAGCGCATAACAAAATTTTAGAATTTGAACCAGCTACCACATACTAATACTACCTTCAGTTTTACCCCAACATCATCACCAAACAAGCATATAACTTGGACCAGAAACATCACAAATTCGAGATTGATCCTATTTTACAACATCTACTTGACTAAAACATGAGTAACCAAAATCTTAAAGTTATCAGAACTTATAATCAAACTTATCACCAAAATTTTCGACTCAAGCCCTACAACTTATTTTGGTTGAATTCACGATTTGGTTACTCACCCAGGCCTGCACAAATCAACACCTGAGCATCAGCTCTACAAGGGACAGCAGAATAAACTCAAATAGTATCATCAGTATCAACTATACGTAGATGTTCTTTGAAATTTTAGATATTATTTCACTCGAATAAGTCGGCATACATAAACATTAAAAAAAAGTCCAGCAACCTTTGCCAAAACATAAGAAACCGTATTAACAAAATGATATGCAAGTTTTGAACGATTCGGTATGTCCAAGAATCACAATCAATTCAAACACTTGCAGATGGATTAGTAAGCAGATCAAGAGATTTCTTGAGATAATCTACAGCAACGAAAACGTCATCAAACGCCAATGCTCCAACAGCAAACCTTGCTGCCTTGTGTGCCTCTGCAATCTTCTCAGGAGCGAGTTGGTAACTACTGTCATACTGATACGACTCTGAAGCAACTGGTGCAGATTCTGGGACCGGAGCTGGAACCGACCCGTTGCCTGCACTTGGCTTGTACTGACCTGTAGATGGATAATCTGTTGGTCTAGTAGAAGGAGAGTAGGGTTGTTCAAAACCATGATAGTAAGACGAGGGGTAATGAGCTGGTGGTGGTGGTGGTGCTGCTGCTGGAAGGCTAGTTTCAGAGAAACTAGGGTAAGATTGGAAATTGGGGTAATTGTGTGATGCATCTTGAGAAGGGTAATTTTGGGGAAAATGATTTTGAGGTTCTTGCGGGTAAGATGATGGATGGTGATAAGTTTGATTATAAGTTGGATTATCTGAAGGATGTTGATAGTTATTAGATGGATAATCATCAGAGTTATTGGATGGATAATCATTAGAATGGTATGAAGGTGGTGGTGGTGGCGGGATAGTTGACGATGGTGGAGGGAAATTTGAGGGCGGTGGCTGGTTGTTTGAAGGTGGCGGCGGCATATTGGAAGATGGTGGAGGTGGGGTGTGTTCTAATCCCATATATTGTATGTAAAAATGAGACGATGAAACCTTAAGATGGTTATTACATGTGACAAGTAATGGTGTTCTTGATGTTCTTCATTTGAGATTAAAAATAATTGCAAATTAAAAAGAAATTCAAATGAGAAAGAAGACGAGGGTATATTAGTCATTTCATTGCACTTAAAGAGGAAAACTAACGGAAGTTAACAGAAAAGGCCTCTCAGTGGCGATTTTGCAAAAATGTGGAACGTTGGTGTCTTTTTTGCGCTACTTTTTGTCTCGGTCCCGTTTTTGCAAATTCGTGGAATGTTAAAGACTATTTTTGTAATTTACCCTAAAACTTATTAATACACCATGTTGAATGTTTATGCTAGTAGCATGACTACGTAAAATCGTCCATAAAACAGTCCATAAGATAACAAGTTGCAAATTTAATCCTTTTAGTTTAAGATTGGTGTACTGATAATTATATAAATATTCAGTACAAAACTAAATTTTAAAAGATTGAATGACCATTATATATACGTATAGTTAATAACTTAATGACGATTACTATAAATAATTTGCATTTATGTTGTTCTAACTTAAGTTTTAACGTTCAAATCAATGTGTACAATTACAAATACTTGATATATAGTTATAATGAATAAATATTACTCGTATTAAATTGAATATTTATTATTATTATTAAAAAAAAACTTTTAATAATAGCAAGTGTAAGCATAAAAGTTTCAAAACTTCAAAAAATAAAAATTCTAGATACTTTTATATGTAACTCGGTAAGAGATGATAAATCATCACGACTAGAAATTTGGCACTTAACAAGTAACAACACTTAAAATGCGTTGCTTCAAAAGTTGTTATTCAGTTTTCATTAATATCAATATTAGTGGTGTTGAAAATAACCCCGATGCTAGTATCATTTAGCATCTGAAAATTCTTATCCAATAACATAAGCAACCTAAAAGTTGTTGGCATTTTTCCATTTGCATTTTTGGCATGCAAAATCGATACATTACATTGGTAAATTGTAAAAATTCCCAAACTTAAATGATAACATTTTATTGCTAATTTAGTTGGAAATACATAAACTTAGTAACGGATTTATGGTCGTAAATCTTCACTAGCGTCATGCTTATCCTCGAAAAGGAAATACACTTATAAGCATTTAATACGTTAATTCTTGGACAGATTACTTAAAAGAATATCGATTTTCAATTTATTCTTCCATTTCTGTATTGTAAAGATATGAGGGGAAAATACACGTTTTGATCCTTCTTATTTGGACCATGCATGCATTTTAATCCTTAAATAGTTAACTTCTTGTTATTAATTTGAATTACCGAAAGAATCTTCAATTAGCAGTTGCCATTATAGAGAAAGAAACAAAAATGTTGTTTATAATTGACTGATTTTATTAAGTAACAGAACCGATCATTAATTAGTATGTCATCGATAGTTATTATGTCGTTGCCAGCTCATGATCAAAAGATTAACTGTTTTATTTAAGTGATAATTAGTTTCTTAAAGTTGGATAAGAAAATTTTGTTACTCAAATGTACATACAAAATTTCGATAAGGATCAATAAAAAGATGGATATTCTCATCCGGGGTTTGTTTCTTTTTACAGCCTTAATGTTTACATGTTACGAAACAACTGCCAAAAATAATTTATGGGCACAGGCTTGCGGTGTCTCCGGCAACTACACACTAAACTCAACCTACAAAAGCGACCTTGACAATGTACTCAACTCCTTGGAAGGGAGAGACAACGGGTTCGGCTTTTACAATTCCACATCAGGACAAGCTAACGCCGCTGCCTTTTGCCGTGGAGACTTGGAGCCAAAAACCTGCCTGAAGTGTGTAGTCAAGGCTAGTCACTGGTTACCTCTACTTTGTCCTTATCAATTCGATGCTGGCATATGGTTTGAACATTGTTTATTAAGGTACTCAAATCAGCCTATGGGTTACGGAATTAATGATTCATTTTGGGTCACCAACAATTCGCTTTGGATTTCAAACTCTAGCTATGATCAATGGAATCAATCAATTGAGAATATGCTTGGAGAGTTGCGACCAGAAGCCGCTGCTGGTGGGACACTTCGGAAATACGCTTCCCGCAACATAGCTGCAAATGGATCAGTGCCACCTATAGATGGCTACATGCAGTGTAGTCCTGATTTATTGTCAACTGAATGTGATTATTGCTTGGTCAAAGCGACACAACAGGCTCGAACATTCGACAAAAGTTTAGGAATACAGGTTTACAATCCTAGTTGTATTGTTCGATATATGAGTGACAGTTTCTTAAATCCAACGTGGTATCCGCCTCCGACCCCTTCAGGCAAGTTATTTTTAACCTTTTATATTTCATTAACGGTGAGAAAGTAATATATTGGAAAAACTACAGAGAATCTAAAATTAGAATGCACCAACAGTCTCACAACTAAAACACTGAACCTTAACACGTACATAACAACTCCCAAACAAAAAACTTCATGGTTTTCGACACTATATTGCCAGCGACAACATTTTTGCTTACTAACATCACTGGGCACTCGGCAGTAGACACTTTCTGTCACTCACAGTTATTGACTACTTTATGGTTTGTAACACTAAAGGTGTCGTTATTTCAACGCAATTGATCACCTATTAACAAGAACTTTCTGTTTCTCAGTGAAGTTGTTTCGTCACTGATTAGTGATTTTTTTTCCACCCAAGGGGAAATTAAACACACATATATTTTGGTCTCAAATACAAAAAATTGACTGACCTATAAAGATGAAAGACACCATCTGAGATTCGTCGTTAACCAAATTTAGTGATTGATTTGAAGCTCTTATTGGCAGATTTGATTGTGTCACTAAAATGGGTTTTTTTATTTTTTATTTTTATTTATTTATTTATTTTTTCTTGTCATGAAAATGGACACTCCATGAAATCGTCTGATAAAAGGCTAGAACGACATCCAATTCAGACTCAGAATCCAAATATTTTCTTAAACCACAATGAAAAATCATTATCTTTATTGGATAACTAATTAAAAAGTTGAATTTGCAGGAAAAAGGAAAAGTACTAACATAGCAATCATCTTTGGTCCAATATTAGCAATGCTTGTTGTGACTGCAATAGTGATCTTTATATATAAACAAAGACCTCAGAAACAGAAGCGAGGTATGACAGCCTCTTTTCCATCTTTTCTGTTTTGTGACAGAAGTAAAGGACTTAAAACCAGATCTCATATTCGGAAACGCAATGATTTGTGTGGGGACTGATTATAACTAAACCAGGTTCATTGTTACCTGAGTTGCAAGATGGGTTAAGCAACAGCTCACTTGAAGGTAATGAGCATGAAGGTGAAGATGAGGGAACACGAGAGATGAATTTATTTAAATTTAGGACTCTAGAAGTTGCAACCAATAACTTTTCAGCTGAAAATAAGCTCGGAGAAGGTGGTTTTGGTCCTGTTTACAAGGTAAAAGACTATTTTTTACATTTTATCGCGTGGACTTTTGTAGATTTCATATTCTCTTTTCAGGGTGAACTACAAGATGGAAAAGAAATAGCTGTAAAACGGCTATCTAGTAACTCCGGGCAAGGTGTCCAAGAGTTCAAGACTGAAGTACGGTTGATTATGAAACTTCAACACAAGAATCTGGTTCGGCTTTTGGGTTATTGCATTAAAAGAAGCGAACGACTTCTAGTCTATGAGTATATGGCTAACAATAGTCTTGAAACTTTCCTTTCTGGTTTGTCTTTGCTCGATCTCTTATCCCACGAGTAGTATAAGTTTACAAGTGTGTTTTTATTAATTGTAACACAGCTAATATGTTTCAGATAATGTTTTCTTTGGCAAAGCTTTTCATTATCAAAAACACTTTTTACAAAATGTTTTCATGAAATTCAATTTTTGGGTTTTGTCAATATGGGTAATGAATGTAACAGATCCTAACAAGTGTAAAGATCTCGATTGGGCTAAGCGCTCTAACATTGTAAGTGGAATTGCGAAGGGACTTCGATACCTACATGAAGACTCACGCCTCAAAATCATTCATCGTGACATGAAAGCTAGCAACATTCTTTTGGATTCAGAGTTAAACTCCAAAATTTCAGATTTTGGTACTGCTAGAATTTTCAGAACAGCTGAAATTGAAGCAAACACCAATCGAATCATTGGAACATAGTAAGCTAATAAGTTTGCTCCTCAGAAAGAACTATTAATGAAAATATTACTTCAAATATCTATTTGAGCGTTTTGTATACATTTGAGTGCTTGTTTTCTATTCTATTTATTAAAATCTGCAAGCTATCTTAAAGTGATCATATCGACATATAAAGAGAATCTTATTTTTAATTTTCTATCTATGACGATTGATGTATTGGACAGTGGTTACATGGCACCGGAATATGCATTGGATGGCTTATTCTCGACAAAATCAGATGTCTATAGTTTTGGTGTGCTTTTGTTAGAAATCATTTCTGGACAACAAAATAACAGATTTTATTTCGAAGATGAGCCCAGAAACTTCCTCTTAACTGTAAGCAAATTGCTTTAATTGTCTATATTAGCATAATTGTCAAAGTTTACAGTTTATATATAATTTAATCTTTCATTATAAACATTCGATCACTAAAGGTTTGGAACTTATGGAAAGAAAACAAAGGAGAAGAGTTAATAGATCGTTGCCTGATTCAAAATGTTCCTATTGCTGATGCTCTAAGATGGATATATATCGCGCTATTATGCGTCCAAAAAGACCCTCAAGACCGCCCGACCATGTCGACCGTTGTTTTCATGCTCGAAGGACAATGGTCTTCACACTTTCCAACACCATTTGAACCACGATTTTCATTTGCTAGACTTCCGACCGTCTTAGAACTAACTACGACAACCAATAATACGACTACAGACGCATCCATTGAGCCAAGTTCCGGCGTTGATTCTTGCTAAGTGGTAGTTGCATTCATGGTGTCAGAGTGCAACTTGAAAATTTCTTTTATTGTATCCATGAACTTTTATTGTATTTCTTTTATTGGCTAATCACTTCAAAATTTATTCTAACTTATCACATTTTTCATATTTTAATCATCAATTGTTGTATCATTTTTATACGAACCACCTATGAGGTATTACTTTTCTTAATATAAACACCAATATAACATGCATCTAATTTAAAATACAATCTAAAAAACACACGCATCACAAAGCCCTAAATCAAAAGTTTAATCAAATTATCCAGCTTTCATTGAATTTCTTCAGATCCTTACTATCAGATGATCCAGAACCCAAATCCGATCCAAATCGCACCGAAGAAACCGATGACGCGCGTCATTTCACCAGAATCAGAAAAGATGATTTTGAAAAAATGATTTGGTTTTGATTTGGGGATTTCTATTTAGCGTTTCGATCTAGGCTGCTATGGTGACTGCCACTTGGTGTTGTGGTGGTGGGGGTAGTGATGGTTAGAGATGGCAAAAAAACCCGAACCCGACGGGAAAATCCGAAACGTGAACTTGTTGGGGCGGGGTGGAGCGGGCTTATCGGGTTTTGGGGTCTTAACTGGGATTCTTATCGGGTTTGCCCCGTCCCCACCCCGCCCCGAAATATATTTATAAATATACATGTATGCATATACACAACATTAAGTGGAATGATAAATAGCACACGTACCAAAATGGTATATTTAAAAAATTACGTTGTCATTTTATGACCTAAACCTTTAAGAGAATAACAATTTTGTTGAGTTGTAAACTTTTGTAAACAAATCATTTTTTGGGAAGAATTACAATTTTTTTTTTTTTTTTTTTTTTTTTTTTGGCGTGTATAATTAATACCTGGGTACCTATTGACCAGGTAAAATAATATACCAAACTGGTAAAATTCAAAAGTTTATGATAACGATAAAAATAAATAAATAAATAAATAAAAAATAACTTTTATGTTCTGTGAAAAATATGACGAGTTGATACATTTTGAAGTGATTAGCCTATTCTTATGACATGTTCTTAATGTTAAAGCTAGATAATCAAACTCGCGACTATTAAAAAAAGTTACGTACGCATCTATAGAACATCAAAATTTATCAAGTCAATGAATTTTTAACCACCGCTCACCAAAGAAGATATGTATTACTAATATTTAAACTAGTGCTAAGACTATATCGACCACAGCCTAAATTTTTAGTATCACACACATATCTTTTTAATGTGTATAATAATATGGCAGAAGTACCATTTCTCTCATAAATGTGTTGAAAACCTGAAAATTGTCCGTCCAAGCATTAAACTATCTACATCATCAATTTGGACTTTGTCTCTATTCTTAGAAGCCACAAGTTTGATCAACTCCATAGACCAATTCATTTGATTCAAATCGTATTTAACTTGATATCAAACCATAAACCACTTAGTCAATAATCAAGCAGAAATGAATTTCCCCATCTTGGCTTTATGTTTATCAATCTTATTCTATAGTTTTGATATAACCGTAGCCCAAAATGATTTTTGGGGTCGGTATTGCGGCGACGAAAACTACACACAAAACTCCGCCTACCGACAAAGCCTAGACGACGTGCTGTATGACTTAACTGGAACAGATAACGGGTTTGGATTTTACAATTCGACTTCTGGACAAGCTAACGCGACCGCCCTTTGTCGGGGAGATATCGAGCCAGAAAGCTGTAAGAGATGTGTGGATGATGCTACTCGTCGGTTAAGACAAGTTTGTCCGAACGAAGTAAGAGCGGCCGGTTGGTACGATATGTGTTTCTTGAAGTACTCAATTCAACCTATGGCCAATGGAATTGGGAGTATATTTTATGACGTGAATAATGTTCCAAATTCTAGCTTTGATCGATGGAATCAAAGCGTTGTGAATTTGATTGGAGCGTTGAGATCGGAAGCTGCACATGGTGGACAGCTCCGGAAATACGCTTCGGGAAACATATCGGCAGGGTTTTCGACAGTCTACGGAATGACGCAGTGTACTCCTGATTTATCAGCGACGCAATGCGATAATTGCTTGGCCAGAGCAGTTGACTCGGTTCGACCACTTGAAAGACATTTGGGAGTTAGAGTTTATCTTCCTGATTGTTTAATTCGGTACGAGCGTTATCCGTTTTTCAATTCGACGTGGTTTCCTGCTCCTCCGGTTCCAACACCTACAGGTACGTTTGTTTATAGTCTTATGACACGCTGCGGCTGATGAAAATTTCATTATTCTTGCCAAAATAGTATTAAAGTGTCGCATTTGCAGGAAGTCCAAGTTCAAAAAGCACCAGCCTAGGAGTCATTGTCGGTCCAATATTAGCGGCGGTAGCGGTGTTCCTCGTGGTAGTCTTCTTCATTTTCTGGAGACGCCAGAAACAAAAGAGAAAAGGTCAGCACAAGAATAATTCAAAACAAAGGAATTTAGTTAAAGATTTAAAAAGACAGGATATTAGATACAAAAAACCAAGTCGTATTTTTTGGTAATGATGTTTTTGTCTAAATAGGTCCTTTACCAGTGGTTCAAGTGGGATTTAGCGACAGTTCTCCGGAAGGAAGTAAGCATCAAAGGGAAGATGACGACACCGGAGAGATGAACTTTTTTAATCTAGGTATAATACAGGTTGCTACCAACAACTTTTCGTTGGAAAATAAGCTCGGAGAAGGTGGTTTTGGTCCTGTTTACAAGGTACTTTACAATCCTTTAATATTGTCATGCATGTCTCTCGAATTTCTGTAGTTTTCTTTTATTCATAATTTTGAGCTAATTACAGGGAAAGCTAGAAGATGGAAAGGAAATAGCGGTAAAACGACTGTCAAGGAACTCCGGGCAAGGTCTTATAGAGTTTAAGACTGAAGTACAATTGATCATAAAACTTCAACACAAGAATCTTGTTCGTCTTTTGGGTTACTGCATAAAAGGGTCTGAACGGCTTCTCATTTACGAGTTTATGGCTAACAACAGCCTTGACACATTCCTTTTTGGTTCGTATTTTCTCTATTTTATCACAATTAGTTATTCCTTTGGAAATACATCCTTGGAAAATGGAATTAGTTTTGTGATGGAACTATTTGTGACAAACGTACAGTTTGTAACATATTTTTCTTATGTGTATCTTTTATCTGAAATGTTTAAAAAATCAATGCAACAGATGCTAACAAGTGCAAAGAACTGGACTGGGCTACACGCACAAACATTGTGATTGGAATTGCCAAAGGACTTCGATACCTACACGAAGACTCACGTCTCAAAATTATTCATCGGGACATGAAAGCGAGCAATATTCTTTTGGATAATGAGATGAACCCAAAAATTTCAGATTTTGGGACAGCTAGAATATTCGGAGGCAATCAAATGGAAGCTGCCACTAATCGAATCGTTGGAACTTAGTAAGCTCACAATCCAAGCTACTAGCTAGTAACGCATCATTGCTGCTAAAACCGTCACAAATACATTTGAGCACATAATTATCCACCTGCATTTTTTATCACACACACAGATTGCTTTTGTGAGAAAAAAAAAAAAAAAAAAAAAAAAAAAAAAAAAAAAAAAAAAACCTGCCATTATATATTTCTACTGACGATGAGCCTTGATGTGACAGTGGATACATGGCACCAGAGTACGCGATGGAAGGACTATTCTCAACAAAATCCGACGTCTATAGTTTTGGTGTGTTGCTGTTAGAAATCGTTGCTGGACAACGAAACAACAGATTTTCTTACCAAGACCAGCCCCAAAACTTCCTCTCAACTGTAAGCAGTTCATAGTTAATTCCCGTTTGTATAAATCCTATGATCTATTTGTCTATTGCAAATCTAATCAATCTTTAACGTTCTTGATAACTGAAGGCATTTTGTTTATGGAAAGAAAACAAAGGAGAACAGTTACTAGATAAGCGTATAATTCAAGATTTCTCCAGTAATAATGAAGCTCTTAGATGGATAAACATCGCATTATTATGCGTCCAAGAAGACCCTCAAGATCGCCCAACCATGTCCACTGTTGTATTCATGCTCGAAGGTCAATGGTCCGCGAACCTTCCTGTACCATCTGAACCACCAGTGTCGTTTGCTAGATTTGCAGCTGTTGTCTCTGAACAAACTACGACAACGGGTGACCAGACTGAACATCTTTCTGCCAGTGTAACAAGCTCCATGGCCGCTTCTAGATCGATAGGAAGATGAAATTTTCACGAGAACTTACATACATGTAGAATCATTGTTTTTGTGTATATGAGTAGTTGAAATTGATACTTGAATTTTCTAGGAACAAGCATGAAAGGATTTTTAGTCATAGTTAGCATGCTCTCATTTTTTTTCCTTTTTTACTCCCTCCGTCTCAAAATTATTGTCAAGAGAATACACAAAGTTTAATGAAAGTGGGGACACTTTAATTTTCAACAACTAAAATAGAATATTCTTCAACTAGATTTTCTAGTTTTTATTAAATAGTGAAAGTGGACAATTATTTTGACACATTATAAAATGAAAATATTGATAATAAATATGAGACGGTGGGGGTAATTTATTCATTGGAATCGTGTAAAGCTATTCATATATATCCTGGTTGATCATATTAATGTCTTTTGCTTTTATTATTTTCAAGGCTTTTGCTTATACTCAACGTAAAAAGATTCCGAAACATTAAAATATGATCCAAAACAGTCGCTTTATTGTTCTTTTTGTTTTTTTGACTACTAAAGTATACATTTAGCAACAGAGGTTTTAATGACATAATAAGTGTCAATAATCTAACATTTTAGTAACACTTTTTAAAAGCTTAGGGAAAAGCCTAAAGTTTTTAGGTTTAATGACACTTTTTATTAATAAAATGTGTCACAAGAGTCAAAAAATTATGTGTGTTACTGTATATATACTTTTACCTTTTGGACTTTTACGTACCAGATTTTTACCTGCATTTTTTAAGTGTGGGAGAAGCAAATAAATTTTTTAGTGACACATTTTTGACTTTTGGTGACATTTTTTTTATGCATAATTCGTTGACAATTTTCTTTAATGTATTATTGGTTTAAGAAAAAGCATGCTTTCCAAAAATAATAAAGAGCTTGATCGATAAGAATGTAAATGCGCAAACAAATTTACTTCGAGTTTGTAAAAGATTGCTGGCTTCAGAATTATAATTGTTTAAATTAATACAAAAACGAATGCAGGCAACATTTGAGGTTGATTTCTTTATAGTTTTTCACTCCAAATGGCAAGATTATAAGAAAGAATAATATATATTTATAAAAAGGACGTTCTTTGAAAATTCTTTAGAAAATTATGGACGGCTTTTTTTGTTTTATTTTTGGCACAGATTATTATCTCACGCAAGTCGTAACTTTTCCTATTGAAAAATATCGACGGCTTTTTTTGTTCTGTTACTGTTAACGTATATGTCCGGAGGAAATGATCCGGACACTGCAAATTTGACCGGACGGTAAACACTATCCTCCGGCAAGTGGGCCAGAAGGCAGGTCCACGTGCGCCGTTTTCCCATAAAATCAGCAAACATGTCTCCAACTGCTACTGACACAAGCCTAGTCCTAGGATAACGGCTACTGTTCATGAGATATCTCACTATTCACATGTACGATTACTATTCAAATAGTGTTACTTTCACTGTTCATCTGTACCCTCTTTGGGGTAGTATAAATACCCCCAAAGCCATTTATTGTAGGACACTTTTTTCTTCTCATAAATACACACACATATCATTATACCTTTCGGTCTTGAATATCTACTTATTTTCACGCCCGAGCTTGGTCCTGGGATAACACCCGGGGCGAGGCTAACGAGCGGTTGTACTTGTGCAGTGTTCAAGGCCGAAGGAATCACCAATCAGACATTCCGAGGGAGCAAAGATTTACTTCAACAAATTGGCGCCATCCATGGGACCCCTTATTTCACTCTACCAATCAATAGTATGACGGATCTCCCTCCTATCACTCCCCTTGCGGGAAACGGATGCGATGACACCAGCAAGGAAAATCCGGAAGGATCTAACCGGAACAACCGTGATTCACCCAACATACAGGATTTAATACAGGGGCATCTAACAGCTCTGAAGGAGCTAGTCAGAGAACACAACGCCCTCGGAGGGAGTGTCCTCAAGCCCATACGGTTGGACTTTGGAGATAGCGATGACAAAGTACCGGAAGACAATCAGGGGAAAAACCGACCCAAGGACGATTTAGAAAAGCCTTTCAAATCCGTGCACAAATCACCTTTCAGCCGAAGGATAATCGAGTTCTCCGGACCATCACACAGAATGCCGAACAACATCAAGTTATACAACGGTTCGACTGATCCAGATGATCACATAAACCTCTTCGCCGGAGCAGCTAATCAGTTCGAATGGCCGATGCCAATATGGTGCCGAATGTTTCAGCAAACGCTGGATGGTCCAGCACAAGGGTGGTTCAGTCGCCTCGAGCCGGGAAGCATTGACAAGTGGGAGGAACTGGAAGAACAATTTGTCACTCGATTCTCTCTTCGACAGAAGGGAGTCCGACACCCAACCGAAATTGCAAAAATAGTAAGAAAGGCGAATGAGACTCTACAAGACTTTAAGGAAAGATGGACAGATGAGGCAGCTATATCCCCGGAGTCCCAGAAGTTATGCGCATATCGTCTTTCATGAATAGCCATAAGTGTCCGGAATTAGCCAAGCGATTCTCCGATAAGGTACCCCTCACGGTAAAAGAAATGATGACGAGAGTGGACGATTTCGTGAGGTCGGAAGAAGCATACAAAAATACAGAACTTCCAAAGGGTGAAACACACGAGTATCCTCGCAAGAATTTCCTCCCGAGGATGGACAGAACGAGAGGGTTTCATGTGGATAGGCGGAAGAACGACCGCCGAGGAGAGTATCGATACAAGGAGTCGTACTCACCATACGTGCCGCCCAAGCAAGGTCTTCAACCGGGAGATTTTCGAAGAAAGGAGATAGGGAAGCATGATCATTATCGCTCCGGTTTGGCTGCTTTGATCAAACAACCAAGGGAAATACTGGCTACAGAGCATCAGCTCCGACTACCACCTCCGCCACCGTTGAGAGGAAAACCGAGCAGGGAAAATGCAGACAGATATTGTGACTACCATGGGGAAAGGGGCATTTCACTAACGATTGTCACCATCTTAAAAAGCAACTGGAAACGGCATTGGAGTCTGGGAAGCTGGATCACCTCCTCCGTATTGTGCGACAGCAGGGTAAGGATCAGCCAAGGGAAAACGGGCAAGGAAAGGCAAAAGTAATCCACATGATAGGCGTTGTTAGTTCCAAGAAAAGAAAAGGCATGGAACCGGAGGAGCCATGGATGCTGGTCCCAATAACCTTTCCCCCCATAGAAACGAAGGATCTATCTTACGAACCGCTCATCATCGAGGCGGAAGTGGAAGGCTACCTGGTTAAGAGGGTTTTCGTGGACGGCGGGGCGTCATTAGAAGTAATGTATGAGCATTGCTTCAACAACCTGTGTCCTTCAATAAAGTCAAGACTGAGAGAATGCGACTCCCCCCTGATGGGATTCTCGGGTGAGGTGGTCCAGCCTTTGGGAAAAATAGAGCTTCATGTATGTTTTGGTGATCATGGGTTATACCGGAAGACGAGAATGAAATTTGCAATAATCCGATCATCCTCACCATATAACATCATCCTGGGAAGGACATGATTAAGGGAGTTGAGGGCCATTCCTTCCACCGTACACGCCATGATAAAATTTCCCACACCAAAAGGTATAGCTACACTAGTTACCTGGTCAGCAGCAATGATGGAATGCAGACTCCGAGAAGAAGAACAGTTGTCGTTTGAGAAGGGCGAGGAAAGGTCAACAAAAAAGGAGCGCCGGGAAGTAAAAGCTGAAGTGGGTATTTCGGAAGAAATATCCGTAAACCCAGCCTACCCCGATCAGTTGGTAACAATAGGGGGAAATTTTTCAGATGAATACCGACGGAGGTTGATAGACTTACTAAGGCGGAACAAGGATGTATTTGCTTGGCAACCTAAAGATATGACCGGGGTACCCAGATCCATTGCGCAACACACCCTAAATGTGAAAATGGAAGACTCTCCAGTTGCTCAGAAAAGACGCACGTTCTCACAAGAGAAAAATATAATAATAACCATGGAAGTACAAGAATGGGTCAAGGCCGGGATAGTACGACCGGTCCGGTATCCAACGTGGATCTCCAATCCGGTACTAGTCAAAAAATGTGACAGGAGTTGGAGGATGTGCATAGATTTCAAAAACCTAAATTCATCTTGTCCTAAAGATTATTATCCCTTGCCTGAAATAGACTGGAAAATTGAATCCGTGGTGGGCTTCCGATACAAATGTTTCCTAGAAGCCTATAAGGGGTACCACCAGGTGCAGATGGCAAGGGAGGACGAGGAGAAGACGGCATTCTACACAGAGCAGGGGACTTTTTGCTATACTAAGATGCCTTTCGGATTAAAAAATGCAGGAGCCACGTACCAACGTTTGGTAGATTCGGCTTTCAGCTCTCAAATAGGAAGAAATCTGGAAGCATACGTAGATGACATGGTCATTAAAAGTAACTCCGAACAAGTCATGCTAGCAGACATTGCCGAAACTTTCGACAATCTCCGAAAAGTCAATATGAAGCTAAACCCAAAAAAGTGTTCCTTCGGAGTAGAAGAAGGAAAATTCTTGGGGTATATGGTAACCTCCGAGGGAATCCAGGCCAATCCGAAGAAATCTAAAGCAATTGCCGACATGAAATCTCCCGGAACTCTAAGAGAAATGCAGAGTCTCAGTGGGAAGTTAGCGGCACTTAATCGGTTCTTATCTCGATCGGCAGAAAGGTCGCTTCCATTCTTTGAAACCCTAAAACACATCACGAAAGAAAACAAGAAAGAGTACCGTTGGACACTAGAGGCCGAAAAGGCCTTTCAGGAAATGAAGAAGTTGGTTTTAGAACTTCCGGCTTTAACAACACCCAAGCCCAAGGAAAGATTATATTTATATCTAGCAGCTGCCTCTGCGGCGGTAAGTACGGTCCTGATCGCCGAAATAGGAGGGAAGCAGCTGCCGGTGCATTATGTTAGCCGAACATTACACGAAGCCGAAAGGTACTATGCTCCCCTGGAGAAACTTGCTCTTTGCCTGCTGCATGCTTCGAGAAGGCTGCGGAGGTATTTTGAGGCACATCCGATGACTGTAATCACCGATCAGCCTATCAGACAAATATTGAACAAGGCGGAAGCATCTGGGAAGATGGCGAAGTATGCCGTAGAATTAGGAGCATATGACATTACTTACATACCCAGAAATGCAGTCAAAGGACAGGTATTAGCAGACTTTCTCACCGAGATACCGGTAGAAGAAAGGGGTAGAAACATGGTCGGGGAGCTCAGTGAGCATGATGAATGGATACTATACACGGACGGGGCGTCCAGTAAAAAGGGGGCAGGAGCTGGTCTTGTACTCATTGGACCCTCGCAAGAGGAGTACACCTACGCCCTCCGTTTAAAATTTGAAAGCACAAACAACGGGGCAGAGTACGAGGCATTATTGGCTAGTTTGCGGATTGCCGAACAAATGAAGATAGAAGCTCTGGACGTAAGGGTTGATTCAAAACTGGTGGCCAGCCAGGTAAACGGAGACTTTGTCGCAACTAAGGACAGCATGATACGATACCTGGCAAAGGTAAAGGAACATGCATCCCGGTTCAAAAGTTTCAAAATCCGGAATATACCCAGGTCGCAAAACCAAAAGGCGGATGTGCTAAGCAAGTTAGCTTCGGTTGCTTTTAACTATCTCACTAACGAAGTTCTGGTAGAAGTTCTAGAAAGACCATCCGTCGAGGAGGAACAGGTACATGCAATAGTAGAAGAGGAAGGGGATAACTGGATGACTCCAATCGTCAAATTTCTAGAAGAAGGAGTGTGGCCGGAGAACACCAATGATGACAGAAGTCTACGGATGAAAATCCCACATTATATAGTACAAGACGGAGTCCTCTTTAAGAAATCATACTTGAATCCAATGTTGAGGTGTGTGGGTCCCCTACAAGCAAACTACCTGGTAAGGGAAGTTCATGAAGGGATTTGTGGCATGCACTCCGGACCCAGATCCGTGGTGGCCAAATTAATAAGGCAAGGGTACTATTGGCAAACTATGCACAGAGACGCCAGAGAGGAAATCCGCAAGTGTGAATCTTGTCAAATACATGCTCCGGTACAGAAACTCCCAAAAACACCCCTAACCTCAATCATGGCACCTTGGCCTTTCTTCCAATGGGGCATGGACGTGTTAGGCCCGTTTCCGGAAGCACCTGGAAAAGTAAAATTCCTCATTGTGGCAATAGATTATTTTACTAAGTGGATAGAAGCAAAACCGCTAGCCAAAACCACTGGAAAGGACATAAAAAAGTTTGTGTGGGAAAACATCGTGTGCCGTTTTGGGATACCGGGGATAATTGTAACGGATAACGGGACCAATTTTGTGAATGATCCATTTAAAAGCTGGTGTCAACAGTTACACATCAGACAAAGGAATACGGCGGTGGCACATCCGCAAGCAAATGGGTTAGTAGAAAGAGCCAATGAGTCTCTATTGAAGGGAATGAAGGCAAGGCTGGGAAAGGCTAGGTCCGGATGGGTTGACAAGCTACCAAGCATTCTGTGGGCTCACCGAACATCCATCAAAACAAGTAATGGAGAAACCCCTTTTAGTCTCACGTACGGTAGTGAGGCCATGATTCCGGCGGAAATAGGGATGCCTACGTATCGGACGATAATGTTGGATGAAAGCCGAGATGATGAAGATCTCTGGAGGGCGGTAGACCGAAACGAGGAGGAACAGCGCCTTTCGCTAGATTTGTTGCAAGAAAGAAGGGAAGCTGCAGCCATAAGGGAAGCCAAGTATAAAACACAAGTGGAGCGATACTACAACTGAAGGGTTAAGTCCGTTAGCTTTAAAGTAGGGGATTTTGTGTACAGCCGGAATGAAGCTAGCCGGGTGGAAAATCTTGGAAAGTTGGGTCCAAATTTAGAAGGCCCTTACCGGGTGGTGAAAGCATATGACAACGGTTCTTATAAGTTGTAGACGATGGATGACAAGGACGTACCTCGCCCATGGCATGCTGTGAATCTCAGGAATTGCTTCTTATAAAAATTGTTATTATTAGAATTCCTCACTAAATGTAATGACAATGGTTATTCTTTTTTAAATAAATTAAGTTGGAGTGCCCTTCCCAGGAGAAGCGGAAGGAGCACGTTTTGCAAGACAATTGTTATTTCCTTCCTGATGGCTGGCCCCCATCAGGAATGTAATACTGCCCGGATGATAATTTAATTCCGGATGCTCAAACAATAATTTTGTTTTGAATGCCCTATAACACTATGGATGCCCGGATGATAATTTCATTCCGGATGCCCAGATGGTAATTCCATTCCGGATGCTCAAACAATAATTTTGTTTTGAATGCCCTATAACACTATGGATGCCCGGATGATAATTTCATTCCGGATGCCCAGATGGTAATTCCATTCCGGATGCTCAAACAATAATTTTGTTTTGAATGACCTACAGCCCACAGACTTGTATGGAAACAAAGACCATAAAAAAAGGGGGAGAAAGGCCCATTACGAGAAGCACAAGTTTAAGCTATTAAAATATATATACACAGCAAAAATCACATGTTCCTTACAAACGAAGTACAAATATCCGAAGGACATTAAAATGTATTTACAAGTGATAGTAATCAAACGGGAGGAGTAACATTCTCCTCGACCGCTGGGGTGACTGTCTCAACCAATGCTGTCGAAGTAGGGCAACCAGTAGGGAGATCTGGGCCACCAAGCAAACCCTGGGGAGTGGAGGAGGCAGGAAAGATGTTCATAAGGTCCCCCAATGGAAGTCGGTAAGTGTTGGGATCATATTTTATTTATAAAAAGTGTCGGTCATTAACGTATAGTTATAGGTTGCTTTAGAATATCATTATGATGAAGTTTATGTGTAGTTTTCATGAATTTATAAAGTCTAAGGGCCATTAGTGTAATAATGTATAAGATAGATGATGCCCTAGACTTTGAGTATAAATACTCTTGTAAACCTCATTTGAGAGGTTGGTTCTCTTAGGTAATTACATTGTCTTTCATTTACATACTAGGAGATCCCATCCACTCTCTCTCTCTACTTACTTTCTCTCTCTAGGTTTAGGCTTGAATCAATAGTGAAATAGGTTGTTCTACGGTCCTACAAGTGGTATCAATCGCCTCGGGATAATATAGGTTGTTTTAGGTTTGATTTGATTGAAAAACTTGGTTTAAAAGTGATTTTTGATTCGAGGTTACTGTTCATCAGTTTTGTTTTCGAGTTAGACAAATTTTTTTGTTTTGTTTTCGAGTTAGGTGCAATAAGTTTTCGAGTTTGGTGTCAAGTCTTATCGAGTTAGGTGTCAATCTTCTATCGAGTTAGGGGTATTTGGTTTATCGAGTTAGGTGCTTAATATTACTATCGAGTTAGGTGTCTATAACTATCGAGTTAGGTGCTTAATATAACTATCGAGTTAGGTGTTCTATCGAGTTTGATAAGTTTTCTATCGAGTTAAGTGTTCTATCGAGTTAGGTGCTTGGCGAGTTAGCCTTTCCATTCCTAATCGTTTATCGAGTTAAGATCATTGTGACTCTAACTAAGGGGATACTCTGCCCAAATCAAGACAACATATCGAGTTAGAAACCAAAGCATGTATCGAGTTAGAAACCTTAATGGACTTATCGAGTTAGAAACCTACTTATCGAGTTAGAAACCTACTTATCGAGTTAGAAACCTACATGAACTTATCGAGTTAGAAACACAAGCCTTATGGAGTTAGACCAAAAAAAAAAAAATTATTTTTCACACGAGACTTAACGTTCAATTTTTACGCGAGATTTAAATTTTGGTACAAGGTTGAAAATTTTGGCCCGAAATTCAAATTTTTAGGCCAAAATTCAAAAAATTTCGGTAAAATTTGACGAAAATTTTTTTCAAAACTCAAAATTTTCTGGTAACCTTAGAATTGTATTTCTTTGAGATTTTCAAATTTTGAGAAAGAAAATTTTCGTATTCATTTTTTGGAGGGTAAATTTTGAAATCACAAAATATCAACCGAGAACGCTTTTCAACTTCACCAAATCATCTAATCTACAACAACAACCTTTGTTATCTTTCAAAAGATCCTCAGAACAACGTTTCACTTAGAAGTCAATCCATGGCAACACAACAAGATATTCATGCTGCCGGTGCCGAAAACCGACCTCCCATGCTGTCAAAGGGTGGATACTCACAGTGGGCTAGTCGTATGATGTGTTATCTTAAGAGCAAAGCAAATGGAAGTCTTCTCATCAAATCCATTGTGGATGGACCCTTCAAACCATCACAAGTACTAGACCCTGGTGATCCAAATGGTACCCCCCCCAGTACAACCATACTACAGAGAACAGAATGAGACTGAATACACTGTAGAAGACAGAAAACAGATTGAAGCTGATGATCAGGCATTTCATTACGTCGTTCTTGGTTTACCTGAAACCATTTATGCTACTGTTGACAGTGAAGTAAGTGCTCATGCAGTCTGGGAAAGAGTCAAGAGATTAATGTATGGGACAGACATCGGGAAACAGGAAATGGAAACACAACTGCTTAAGGAACTTCGCAAGTTTACTTCAATTCCTGGTGAATCCATAGAGACGTACTACCACAGATTCTGTAAGATCATGAATGATTTATCAAGACACAATCTCAGTCAGACAAATATTGCTAACAACACCATTTTTCTGAATGAGTTACAACCAGAATGGGGAAGATATGTTACTATTGTTTATCAGACAAAGAATTTGCATGAAGTGACTTATGATCAAGTGTATGACTTCTTGAAGCAAAATCAAGATGAAGCTAATGAAGTAAGAGCTGAATTACTAGCTAAAAAGCATGATCCTCTAGCATTAATGGCTGATACACCAACACCTGTACCAGTGAACACACAACGTCAACCATCATCATCTTCCACTCACAACTACTTGCAACCATCCTACATTCAACAACCAACACCGATCTACCAACAACAATTCTATCCACAGCAACAACATGTTATTCCACAACAGCAATACCCACATTTCCAAGAACCATAATTCACTGACAATGATGAAGCTACTGCAGCCTTGACTCAAGCGTTTGCTTTTCTGACAAAAGCTTTCCAAGGACGCTATTCTACACCAACAAACAACAACCAAAGGATTTCATCAAATACTCGCAACAGGCAGATCGCTCAGCCGAGTTTCAATATGGGCAATGGAGGCCACATGGTTAGAGTTTATGGGAATCAACAAGGATACGCTACTGGAATTAACATGGGTAATCAGAATATGCAGAATGCAGGTCAGTATGCAGGGAATCAGTATGGTCAGTATGCAGGGAATCAGATGGGTCAGCATGTTGGAAATCAGAGGGGTCAGAATGTTGGTAATCAGGCAATGGGTAATCAGAATAGGAATATGGCAGCTCCAGTTGTTGGGAATTATGGAAATGTGAATCAGGGTAATTCGGTAAAGTGTTTCAACTGCCAAGGAGTAGGTCATATGGCAAGGAACTGTCCTACTAAGCCGAACAAGAAAGATCTAGAGTATTTGCAAAAAGCAGTACTGTTGGCACAAAAAGAGAAGGCAGGGTTTCAGTTGAATGCAGAGGAACATGATTTTATGGCTCTTATGGATGATATGGAAGACAGAGAGGATATCGATGCGAACTGCATATTCATGGCGAATCCTCAGGAAGCTAAGTATGACACGGATTCTGACACACTTCCTGTTTATGACACCAGTGCACCATCTGAGGTATCAAATTTCAACACATGTCATAATAATGATATATTTGATATGTTTCCTCATGAGGAACAGCATTCTGAGAAGCAAGCACCCACTTATGATACATACCTGGACACGCCAAGTAGTAGCAATACTTCTTCTGCAACTCCAGATGTGAATCATAATGGAGGCTTCGTTTCACAGCATGCTGAGAATGATGAGGAAACACATGCTTTATTTGAATCATTATTAAATAATTGTGGTATTGAAATCGAGAAAGTGAAAAAGGTCAATCGCGATGTTAAGGCCGCGAATGAGAAATTGACCACTGAGCTTGAGAGATACAAGGAAAATGCAAAAAGTTTTCAAATTAACAAAGAACGCGAGTCAGAATTTGAAATTGGTTATAAGAAGTTACTTGTTAAAGATAGGGAATGGAAAACCAAGTTTGCTAATCTTGAAATAAGTTCAACAAAAACCATTAACTCTTTAAAACAAGAAATTTCTGAATTAACAAACCAACTTTCAAAACAAGAAACAGCTTACACCAATCTTGAAAAAGAAAGGGATGAGTTGAAACAGGACTTTGCAAAGAAAGAAGATAAACTTTTGGAAGAAATCGTAGAGTCAGAACACAAGATTGCACATCTAGAAGAATTAGTGGTTAAGTCGGGTCAGTCAAGTCAAACAATTAAAATGATTTCAAATCAAACTAATCCGATTTACCATACAAAACACAAAATGGCTCTTGGTAACAACAATCCTTGTAATCTCAAGAAAGCTCAGGAAGAACAGAACGTCTTGTATAATGGTAGTGTTTTTTACACCAAACATGATCCTCCCGTCGTTCGGGATTCTGTGCAAATGATAGAACATGTCGAAGAGAGCATTTCTAAAATGAAACAAAAGGATTTGAAACCCATTGATTACAACAAATTGAACAAACTTTCGGGAATTACTTTTGTTCCACAAAAAGAACCATCTGTGTTTTCCATAAAACGACCATTCTCAAAAATGTTTTCTAAAAAGGTAGTTGCTTCCAAATCGATTTCTAACATGGAACAGATTTCCTCAAACAACACTTTTAACACAAGTGCTGCACGGGGATATCTTGATGATCTTAAAACCAGAATTGGGCAACTTAAAACGACTTTAGAATCAAAAACGAGACTTAAT
Source organism: Artemisia argyi (assembly GCA_030686995.1). Taxonomy (NCBI): domain Eukaryota; kingdom Viridiplantae; phylum Streptophyta; class Magnoliopsida; order Asterales; family Asteraceae; genus Artemisia; species Artemisia argyi. The sequence goes on from CM060677.1 coordinate 207,742,105, forward strand.
GAGATCAACTGGAATTCCACGGTTCATTTACAGCTTAAAAAGATTCTCGAAAATGAATTTGCTCCTCAAATTAATAACATCCATGCTCGAGTAATTCATTTTGAACAAGCATTTTTGAAAGAAACAGCTGACTTCGTCACGGATCACAAATCCCTGATAAAGAAGGCAAATGAATCTTTTGAGCAAATCAATGTTTTGGAAAACCTAAATGATTCTCTCTTCGAAGCAGTTCTGTCTACTGATATTATGTCCATCATTTTACAAACATACTCTGTTAATGACGATGAAAGACTGAGAGCTGAGACCTCCGAAATTGTTTCAAAATATGAAAATGCTCTTATTAAGCTTGAAAAGGAAAATGTGACATATTTTAAATAACTTGATCGAAAAAGCGAAGAATGCAAATATGACAAACTGTCGTATGAGCATGAATTAAAGAAAATGAAAGAGCAAAATGACCTTTTGAGGGCTCAGCTTGAAAGTCAAAAAGGGAAGGGTGAGGAAACTAAGTTTGCAAAACCGTCGACTTCGGAGAAACCAAATGTTTCAAACACGGTTCAAAAACCAAAAATGTCAATTTCAAGGTTTGCTCCAAAAGTCGATGAGAAAAAAGATTTGACAAAACCAGTCACTCCAACACCCTTGCCCAAGAAAAGTGACAATGAAAAGATTGTTGATAAAGGAAAAGCGGTTGTCGAAACACCAAAAGTGATAGCACCTGGCCTTTTTAGGATTAGTCCCACTAATGCATCTGCCTCCACATCTAAGACTTATGAGGGCAAAAAGGATAATTCTAAAGAGTCTAGTGATGCTAAAAAGGACAACAATATAAATCCTAATGTGTGTGCCTCAACTTCTACAGGATTAGAAAGCACCTCTAGGAGCAGCAGACTACAGCCTAGGAGCAATACAAGGAACAATAGAGTCTCGCCTGCCTCTACGAGTAGTAGCAAGAATAAAGTAGAAGAACACCCTAGGAATTTATCGCTTTTTAATAAGAGACATGTTTCATCTGAATGTAATATCGAGAGTACTGGTTCTAATGCATGTAATGACTCTGTTTGCTTGACGTGCAAGAAATGTTTAATTAAGTATGTTCATGATGAATGTGTTTCTAAGAATGTGAATGTTACGCCTGAACAGAAGAAAGTTCCAAAAGGAACTAGGGCTAGATCTAGATCTACTGAAAGATTAGTTGCACGATTTAGGTCTACCACTAGTAGCCAAATGCCTAGGAACTATCTTAAGTATTGTGTATGGAAACCAACGGGTAGAAATTTCATTCTCCAGGATGGAACATTGAAAGTTGTTCAAATTGAACATGTTGAAACATTCTATGAGTGTGATATGGATTTTACTCCTAACCCAATGGAACCTAATTCAAAACGGTTTCCAAATACAAAATCTTCTGTTCTTCGCAGGTTGTCGAAATATGTCTTTGGATCGTCGACTCGGGTTGCTCCAAGCACATGACCGGGAATTTAAAGCTGCTGATCAATTTCGTTTGGAAATTCATGGGAACTGTACGCTTTGGAAATGATCATGTAGCAGCTATTCTGGGTTTTAGAGATCTTCAGTTTGGGAATTTTTTGATCACTCGAGTTTACTACGTCGAAGGATTGGGACATAATTTGTTTTCAGTTGGGCAGTTTTGTGATGCAGATTTAGAAGTTGCATTTAGGAGAAACACGGTTTTTATTAGAAATTTGGTTGGTGATGATCTCTTAACTGGTAATCGTGGTACAAACTTGTATGCTATCGACATCAACCAAATGACTTCTACATCACCAATTTGTCTTATGACAAGGGCAACCGAAACTAAGTCCTGGCTGTGGCATAGAAGGTTATCCCATCTCAATTTCGACAACATCAACAAGTTAGCCAAAGACAACATCGTCACCGGACTTCCTAAGTTCAAATACACCAAGGAACACCTATGTCCATCATGCGAACAAGGAAAAAGTAAAAGAGCATCATATAAACCCAAAACCGTACCTAGTTCGGAAGCAAGGTTACATATGTTGCATATGGACTTATGTGGCCCAATGAGAGTTGAAAGCATTAATGGGAAGAAGTATATTCTTGTTATTGTTGATGACTATTCAAGATATACTTGGGTAAAGTTTTTGAGATCAAAAGACGAAGCACCAGGCATCATCATCACCTTTCTGAAGCGTATTCAAGTTCTACTTCAAGCTCCAGTAAGGATTATAAGAACAGACAATGGCACAGAATTTACAAATCAGGAGTTAAGAACTTACCTCGAAGATGTTGGAATTACACATCAAACATCAGTTGTTAGAACTCCACAGCAGAATGGGGTAGTTGAAAGAAGAAACAGAACTCTTGTGGAAGCTGCTCGCACAATGCTAATTTATTCTAGTGCACCACTATTCTTATGGGCTGATGATGTAGCCACTGCTTGGTTCACTCAAAACCGATCCCTAGTACATCCAAGATTCAATAAAACCCCATATGAGCTAGTGAACAACCGTAAACCTGACATCTCTTACCTTCACGTGTTTGGCGCTTTGTGCTATCCGACGAACGACAAAGAAGATCTAGGAAAGTTGAAAGCTAAGGGTGATATTGGAATCTTCATTGGATATTCAGAAAACTCGAGGGCATTCAGGGTGTATAATAGAAGAACGAAAAAGATAATGGAGACGATGAATGTGAAGTTTGACGAGATTTCACAAATGGCTTCTGAGAGATACGCTCTAGAACCCGCGCTTAATCCTATGGCTTCTGAGAGATACGCTCTAGAACCCGCGCTTAATCCAATGGCTTCTAATCAAAACGGATTAGGACCCGCACCAAACAGTCAGACTTCTGGACTCATCAGTTCAGGACTCGTGCCTCAAGGAGCTCAGTCAACAAACACGGACAAACCTTCAGAACAAGAACTGGAAAATTTCTTCGAGTTAATGTTTGATGAATATTATGGTGGAACTTCGACAAATGCATCTCAACAACATTCCGCTGCACCCGCTCAAAATCAACCACCACCACCACCACTGGATGCATCTACAACAATCGAAGCTGAAGCACCAACTACCTCAACATCATCTACATCTACTCAAGCCACTCCAGTACTTGAAACTGAACTACCAAGAGTTGATGAGCAAAATCAAAACACAAATTTTCAAGAAGAACCAACAAATAATTCAAACGATGTTGCGTTAGAAGAAGGAGAAGAAGTATTTGAAAACCCGTTTGCAACAGACTCTGCTGAATCTTCTTCAAGGTTACAAGAACCGTCTAACACACATACGTTAAACCCAAGGTACCCTTCTACGTTTCAATGGACAAAAGACCATCCAATAGAACAAGTTATTGGTGAACCTTCAAAGCCAGTTCAGACGAGGAGACAACTTGCCACCGATCTCGAATTGTGCATTTACATTTGCTCAATAAGCCTCAAAGAACCAAAGAACAATCGGGAAGCAATGGCAGAAAACCCTTGGATAGAAGCGATGCAGGATGAACTTCTTCAATACCTGTTACATGATAGTTGGGAACTTGTTGAACGACCACTTGATAAACGCGTTCTTGATCTCAAGTGGTTGTTGAAGAACAAACTGAATGAGGAAATGACTGTAATTCGTAACAAAGCTCATCTCGTGGCTAAAGGATACCCACAAGAAGAAGGGATAGATTTCGAAGAATCATTCGCGCCTGTAGCTAGACTTGAAGCAGTCCGGATTTTCTTAGCCTATGCAGCTCACAAAAACATCACAGTCTATCAGATGGACATTAAGACAGCTTTCTTGAATGGAACTCTGAAAGAAGAAGTGTATGTGAGTTAGCCAGAGGGATTCATCGACAAAGATCATCCAGACTACGTCTACAAGCTTAAGAAAGCCATCTATGGTTTAAAACAAGCTCCAAGAGCGTGGTATGACGAACTATCATCTTTCTTGCTCAAAAACAATTTCACAAAAGGAACGGTTGATGACACCTTGTTTATCAAAAAATTCAAATATGACATTTTGATCGTTCAAATTTACGTGGACGACATAATTTTTGGATCAACCAATCCTAACCATTCAAAACATTTTGAAAATCTCATGAAAAGCAAAGTTGAAATGTCCATGATGGGGGAACTAAAATTCTTTCTTGGTTTACAAATACATCAATCCCCTCGTGGTATTTTTATCAATCAAGCTAAATATACAACCGAGATTTTGAAAAAACATGGAATGGAAAATTGTGATTCTGTTGGTACTCCAATGGTCACTTCACCAAAAATTGATGCTGATTTGTTTGGGAAACCCGTCGATCCGAAGAAATATCGGAGCATGATAGGTTCTCTCATGTACTTAACTGCTAGTCGACCTGATATTCAATTTGCTGTTTGTTTGTTAGCACGGTTTCAGGCAAAGCCTACCGAACTTCACCTCAAAGAGGTTAAAAGGATCTTTCGGTACCTACGAAGAACCATTAACATGGGACTTTGGTATCCGAAGGATTCGGGGTTTAATCTAACTGCCTTTTCAGATGCCGACCATGCAGGAGATCAAGTTACAACAAAAAGTACATCAGGTGGAGCACAATTTTTGGGTGAAAAACTAGTAAGCTGGTCGTCAAAGAAACAGGATTGTACTGCGCTATCAACCGCCGAAGCCGAGTATGTGTATCTATCTGCGTGTTGTGCCCAAGTTCTTTGGATGAGCACACAGCTCACAGATTATGGCTTTACTTTTGACAAAATACCTATGTATTGTGACTCAAAAAGTGCCATAGCCATCTCGTGCAATCCCGTACATCACTCTAAGATGAAGCATATCAAAGTCCGCTACCATTTCATCAAAGAACACGTGGAAGAGGGTACTGTTGAATTATTTTTCGTTAAGACTGATTACCAACTCGCCTCTCTATTTACTAAAGCCCTTCCAAAAGAAAGGTTTGACTATTTAGTTCGACGAATTGGCATGCGAAGCCTAACTCCTGAGGAGCTAGAACGTCTTCTCGAATCTTCTTGAAAAATGTTTTCAAAATCGCTTCGCTGTAAATATTTTGAAAAAAAAAACAAAATACAAAATTTGAAAAACCAACAAAAACAAAATACAAAAATATAAAATTTCAAAAAATACAAAAACAATATAAAATCAAAAAATCCAAAAATATTCTTCTCACGACATGTCTCTCGTATAAATCAATATTCTGTACGTTTCTAGAAATGTCATTCAACAATGATACGGACATGTACAGATGCTTGAGCGGGAGTTCTTTAAAATGTTTTTCTAAAACATGTCGTTTCTCAAAATTTTCTTCACTTTGGCTTTCGTATACTTCAGTACGAAACCCGGACCCGAATGATGACTTCTGATTATTTCAAATCACGGACTCGTATTTTCAAGGACGAAATCTTTTTCAAAAAGTTCGAGTCTAAACAAACGAAAAGGATTTCAAACATAAACTCGTTTTCAAACAAATTTCTTGAAGCACTTTTTAAAGATTGTTCAAAAGATTTTTCATAATCTCTCAAAATTAGTGCTCAAGAAAACTCCCTCTAAACCCTTAATTGATTTTGAAATGTGCTATCATTAAGGGGGGGGTACAAAAACAAAATGTTCCGAATTCATGCAAAATGAAATCTGTCTATCTCTCCAAATACTTTTTCTTAATCAGTTGATATAAAAAATATCACGATATGCTATTTTTGAGGGGGAGAAGACATGATTAAAATGTGATCAAAAGATGTTTAAAGCTTGTGACTGAATCTCAAAAGAGCTAGACTCAGAATGTACCAATGAATTGACGAAGCTTAAAATGTCAGTAATCGAAAGGACTTGTCCTGGACGGGTAATAATTTCAAGCTAGTCTAACTAGTGATGTAAGCGTGTCTCGAATAGGACTTGTCTTAGTAGAATGTACCGTATCGAGAGACTTTCTTTGAACTTGACCAGGACGGGTAATAACTTCAAGCTAGTCTAACTAGTGATGTAAGCGTGTCTCGAATCGGTCATGTTCAATGAAAGTGGATCAATTCAAAAAGTGCAAACTCCTCACGCATGTGCAAATTTCTTAAAAAATTCATGAGCACATGTGAAGGGGGAGTCCTTCAAAATAAACAAAAACTCTCAAAGTGTCAACAAAAATATGTTTATATTCATAAACACTTTGAGAGATTTTCAATCAAAGGTTTCATGGCAATTATAGGATTCATGGAGTTATAAGGTGACTAAGGTTAGGGAAAACCGTCCTATGATCCGCCAGAGCCGGAGGGATCTACCCAAGGACAATTCCAATAGATTAGAATTAGAAGTCCTTAGGTATGATTGAAAAAAGGAGAAAATGAGAAAGGAGAAAGAAGGGGTTGAAGAATTAAAAAGAAAAGTTATGAAAAAGGGTGAAAAGAAATAGCCCTCCATATGTTCAACCTTAGGGCAGACACCGGGTTCAATTCATATGCTACTGGTTGTTACTAAGGTGACACCGGTATTGAAGATAAAGACGTCATGGACCCAGTGACGCACTGCACTAAACCTTCTAGCCACTCAAGTTCTCTTAAAAGAGCTTGTTTCATTCTCACGGGGAACCGGCATAATCTATTGACCTGTCTCTTAGAGATGGTTGATATTGAAGCAGGAGACCTCTCCCTAATCTCCGCATAGGAAACCAAATATGCACTTATCGAGACTAGAGCCCTGAGATTCATCAAAAGATCTCATAGGAACACATGATATTTCTACACTGGTTGTTCATCATTAAGGACGCCAGATGTAAACTTTAGAGTCCTACGCAGATCTTAGCAATCTGCCAGAACATTTATGAGAGGATTCACACTTGTGATTCTCAATGATTGAATGGAAATTCCTGCCAGGGTCAACATCAAGCAGCCCTGACAGCAGGTCACTTCGGTAATTCTTTATGGGTTACGCTTAGTGTTCGCGGTGGTTTCAAACGGTCTACAGTCGTGGAGTGATCCCCAGCGACTCACCCAGTCATTGAGCTACTTAGTAGGTCTCGTAAGCTCTTTCGGGAGTATCTGATATGGGAACGGCCATGGTAAGGGTTAGAAGGAGTCTCCACACTATGCTGTTGACGATCTCTAATTCCTTATCTGTAAGTACCGGTTGTTTATTGCTAACTGTTTACCTGCAGCTATACATCATCTCCATGGCGAAAGATTCCACATGCTCATACATGCATCACAAAGTCAAAGGAAAGTTCTCACAAAGATCAAAGGATAGCAACAGTCAAAGAAAGATTCTACGCCAAAAAGAAGAATCTACAAAGTAAAATGACAAAGATCAAAGTGAAAGAACGGAAACAACAAATGCATGTATTACAAAGACTTAAGACGTATGAGCATGTTGGAATGGCAGACAACCACCACAAACACAGAAGTGACGAAAGGCAGATGACATCATTGGATCACTTCATCAACAATGAACAAGGAACAATGAACAATGTACACTGACTCATCTAGTGATTCTTAAAAGACATCGAGAGCTATGAATGATAAAGTTTAAAGACAAAGATGATGACGTCGCGCAACCTCAATGACCAACACTTAGGGGGAGATTGTTGGAATCATATTTTATTTATAAAAAGTGTCGGTCATTAACGTATAGTTATAGGTTGCTTTAGAATATCATTATGATGAAGTTTATGTGTAGTTTTCATGAATTTATAAAGTCTAAGCGCCATTAGTGTAATAATGTATAAGATAGATGATGCCCTAGACTTTGAGTATAAATACTCTTGTAAACCTCATTTGAGAGGTTGGTTCTCTTAGGTAATTACATTGTCTTTCATTTACATACTAGGAGATCCCATCCACTCTCTCTCTCTACTTACTTTCTCTCTCTAGGTTTAGGCTTGAATCAATAGTGAAATAGGTTGTTCTACGGTCCTACAGTAAGAATCAGCAACCCTCCTGATAAATGGATACTCAAGGGAGAAGACCTTGTTGAATTCATTTTTCCAGATCGACGGAGCTTCCAGGTTAACCTTCTTTGAAGTACAAAGGATTTTCTCTACCTCTTCCGGTTTCCGGGCAAGACGAACCCCATCTAACCAACCAGCTGAATATGAGAGGCTCAAAGGTTTTGCCAAAGACTTCTTATATTCCTCGCTGTCCATCAACCGGCGAAAAACGGTGGGGACCAAGGATTTGACTGTGTTTTGACGAACGACCTCTGCCTGCCCCAGATTCACGGTCAGATCTGAGTTATCTGCCTTCAGTTCGGCAACCAAATCTTTCGAGGCGGCCAGTTCGGCTTCTAGCTGTTTTATCTTTTCTGATTGCTGAGCCTCTGTATCCAACCAAACCTCTTTCTCTCTTCCCAGCTCCTCCACTTTCTCTAGTAGTGTTTTCTCTCTGCTTGCACAAGCTTCGAACCGACGGCAGACATCTTCATGTTCAGCAGAAAGTTTGTTAAACCTCTCAGCGTGAGCATCGCGGTCCTTCTCGGCCTCCTCTAACCTGGCAACCTGTGCAGAACATTGGCCGTGAATATGGTCCAGCTCACGAAAATCAGCATTCAAATGTCTGAACCTTCTCAGCACCTCCCCCTGGGAAATGATGCTTGTGCCTAGCTGCTCATATGCCAACCGTGCCAAATCAATGTTGTTTAACTCTTCTAAGGCGGATTGTTCGGCGGGAGTGGGCAGATTGGCAATCATTTCGCGGCAAGCCCTATAGGAGTTAATTCGGACATCATCACGGAGGGACCAGGCCGGAACAAAAAAGTTAGCTTGCTCCACGGACCGGTCTGCAAAAAAAAAAAAAAAAAAAAAAAAAAAAAAAAAAAAAAGGAAAAAATAATTATCAAAGGCAGTTACAAACACTTCCCAAGCATCTATAAATAATTAAAAAAAAAAAAAAAAAAAAAAAAAAAAAAAAAAAACGGTCATACCGGACTGTTCGGAAGGAACCACATGAACAACCGGACGTTTAGAAGGGCCTGAATGGTGCGCAGACATCGCTACAACAAACAAAGCATAATATGTTAGAACAGGTGAGCAACGCAAAACATTTGATCAAATACAGAAAATATACTAACCATCCGAGGCACGTGGTTGTTGATCCCTATCCGGAGAATTCAGATGAATAGGAGGAGTGTTGCCGCGAACCGGGGGGGGGGGGGGGGGGGGAACGTTCATTTTCGTTAAATCCCCCACCCAAATTCTCCCCGACTCCATGATTGGCATTCTCCTCCCCAGACAAGTGTGGAGCAATATTCTCCTCGGCGTTTGCAGCTACCTCGGGGTTGGGCTGATTATGAATGGCTCCACCGGACGGAAAAGCTTGATTTATGGGGGTGGCATCCTCCGTCTCAGTCAGGGAAACCATGCCCTCAATGGCATTGGGATCTTTTCTGATCCTCTTCGGCATTGCTGTGGAAGGCGCTTCCCCGGCTTTGGCTTTCCTTTTAAGCATCTCCTACTCCTTTTTGTGACGAGCGTCAATTACCTGTTGGCAGGGTTTCTCGGCCAACCGCATCAAATTATCCTTTGGGGGTAATTCTTTGCCGGCCTCCAGAAATGGAGCAGTTCGTTGGGGTCGCTCTTGACCCGCGGGTATCTCTTCTCCCTCGGTCACCTCAGTACCCTCCCAATCCGGCAACTCAAGGAATTCGGCCATACTCAAAACTACAATCAATACCGGAATAAATAAAGAGAAGGAAAAATTGTAAGGAAAATCAAAGTAATAATGAATCGGGTATTACCATGCCCCTCGGCATCCTTTAGAACGACCTGAACATTCTTGGTTTCCCACACGGTGGAAAGCCCATACACCCAAAACAGACAAGAGGGCACCTCCCTCAGTTTGATGATTTTCTCACTAAGTCTCTCGGCCGATTCCTCTGGATAGCTGATAGGAAAGGTATCGGAAATCTTGGAATCATTATGTCTCCAAGCCATGCCATCCGGAATCGCCCTTCGGTCAATCAGAAAAAACTTTTCTTTCCAGTGTTTCAACCCAGATAGGACTTCGATAAAGCATTTCTTGGCTTTCTTCTCGGTCCAGCTCTCAAAAGAAAACCAATGTCCTTGCTTGCATAACCTATAGAACACCCGGAACAACGAGACGGTCGGCTGGCAGTCTAAACTATAACAACGAACCTCGAACAAAGTAACCCGGTTCAACCCTATCGGAACCAATTGTGAAATGTGTACCTTGAAATCTTTTAGCACCGCAAGGAGAAATTTGGAAAAAGGAACCCTAACCCCGCCTATGTCCAGCTGACGGGTATAATGCCAATATTGCCGGCGGGTAGCTTGTTCATAGTCATGTTTGGGTCCGGAAGCATAGGGTGTAACTCCGCCGGGATATTATAAGTAACAATTAAGTCATCCAGCTCTTGTTGTGAAAGCTTGGATTTATGAATATGCATATCAAACTTCGGCACCACGGCCGCTATAACTAGCGTTTCGGCCACATTCTCCACCCGGGCGTGTTCAGACATACTCTAAAGGATGGCCGGGAGAAATGATAATAAAGCTAAAAGAAGAAGGATAAGAACTCACCTCGGTAGTCGCTTCGGTAAAAGAAAAAACGCTCGGAGTAGCAGTGGTGAGAATTAACAACTGTGTGTAAAAATGAGAAGTAAAAAGGGGTTATATATATAGGGAACGCATGGGGTGAAGCGAAACATCGCATCTGTCAGAAGTGATGACGTGTCTCAATCCTGACCGTCCACGATCAAAGAACGGGGTAACATGGCAAGAAAACACTGTGACAGGCCCAAGCCAAGGCCCATGGACCAAATAACTCATTGGGTCTATGATGGCCCAATAAACGTAAACTTTCCTCTCCAGGATCGCGCCCTTGCGTATGAGTATTGAATCACCGATAAATAACTCGATAATTCAATACTGGGGGGGGGGGGGGAGGCATGTTGACGTATATGTCCGGAGGAAATGATCCGGACACTGCAAATTTGACCGGACGGTAAACACTATCCTCCGGCAAGTGGGCCAGAAGGCAGGTCCACGTGCGCCGTTTTCCCAGAAAATCAGCAAACATGTCTCCAACTACTACTGACACAAGCCTAGTCCTAGGATAACGGCTACTGTTCATGACATATCTCACTATTCACAGGTACGATTATTATTCAAATAGTATTACTTTCACTGTTCATCTGTACCCTCTTTGGGGTAGTATAAATACCCCCAAAGCCATTTATTGTAGGACACTTTTTTCTTCTCATAAATACACACACATATCATTATACCTTTCGGTCTTGAATATATACTTATTTTCACGCCCGAGCTTGGTCCTGGGATAACACCCGGGGCGAGGCTAACGAGCGGTTGTACTTGTGCAGTGTTCAAGGCCGAAGGAATCACCAATCAGACATTCCGAGGGAGCAAAGATTTACTTCAACAGTTACCTGTATAGTTTCGGTGTACTGTTGTTGGAAGTTGTAGATCGTCAAAGAACGCAACAAACAAAAACAATCAAACAAATGAAACGAAAGCTTTATTCAAATCACAAAGCCAAATACAAAACCAAATTCTAATTCCAAAGATACCAATCACTAATTCAAATGGTACAAATTAAATAATTCTAATGCCAATGATTCCTATTTATAGACAAAACTAACCGTCATAGATTAGTTTCCAAATTTCAAACAAACTTTTAGAACAATTCACACAAATTATCAAATTTACCAAAAGCCCCTTAGAGTTTAAGTCACTTTCTAACAATTTCAACCGTGACTTCAACTCCATTCGAAACTTCAAACCAAACGAATCTTTCGTCTTCAAATTCAAATTTTCAAATTCTAAATTCCAAATGCTAAAGATACTAGCCTAATTCAAAGCAAACGACCGATTCCAAAAAGCAAACCAAAGCAAAATCGATCCAAAGCAAATGCCGATGAGTTCAAAATGAACAATCAAACATTAACCAACAAATTAGAACACGGTCAATCAAACAAACGAATCGGCTCAAACGGTCTTCAACAAAGACTATCAAATTTAGGCAACCAACTTTAAAATCTCGACAAACAAAGATCCAAAATTTCCAACTAACAAATTTCAAACGATCTAACAAATTCCAAACGACTTGAACAAAGTCTTCAAACGCCAAATCGATCTTCAAAATTCAAATTCTAATGACTCAATTATGTAATAAGAATTACGGTCCAAATTCAAACTTATTATCCAAGTATCAAACTAATACAAGTTAATTAAATAACTTGACGAACGGGCTTTAATAATTCAAACACCCAAAATATGATACGAATAATAATTCTAATGACCCACTTATATAATAAGTATTATGGTATAAATCTTTTATATAATAAAAGAATTACATCATTTCGGATTGTTTTTGCAAATCCCTTCTCATTGAAAAAAAATTGGACCAATAGCAGAGCTCGATTTTGCCATGTAGGCGAAATCGAGCAACGTGATTGGTCAAAATTAAATTGATTTTGGTCAAACTTAATAAATTTGGTGGAGAAATTTGATTAAGAAAAAAAAAATGCATAAAAATATAGGTGTCAAATTTATAAAAACAAAAACTTAAAAAAAGAGGAAGTAATTAATAAAACTTTAGTGATTGAATTTTAAATAATTTATATAGAGTAAAGTGTAAAATTACAAGTTTTCATGTTTTTTAATAACTTTATAAAAAACACAAATAACCCCTTACACTTTATACCCCCTGTACTTTATAATATTAATTTTGTTTAAAATTACATGATTATTAGTATTAGCTTTTAGACTTTCATCCATTAAAATTACAAAATTTGGTAAATATGTGAATTAGTTTTAATATACGTTAAATATTTTTTTTAAAGTAATGTTAGTTTTAAACTTTCATCCATTAGAATATTTTTTTTTAATAAGGACTCATGTTACTATCCAAATGTTTAATTTATGCGTACACGGGTTTAAAATACGGCTAAATTATTAGTAACGGGAATATAAATATCAAATGGTAAGCACGATACTGTGATATGAAAATAAATATACGCTATTCTACTTATAACAACGACTCATTAAATTGTTATTTAAAATTTATATATGGATATCCATAAAAACATTTTAAAAACTTTACGGAGCATATTTTAACTTCATCAACGCTTATTATGTGCTAATAAATTCACACATTTTGTACAACATGATATCAATAGTTAAAGTTAAACATCAAAATCAACCTCAACATGTCTGTCAGTTAAAAACGTTATACAAAGCTAATTATTAAAAAAAATAAATAAATAAATAAATAAAAACACACACACATGGGTTAGATAGTCATTGTTTAATATAGAAGGTGTTTTCCTTAAATTATATATAAAAAAAATGCACGCATCACAATCTTTATTTGATAACAATCACCTCCTAAAAAAAGTAATAGTTGGCTGTTGTAAACGAATTAAAAGTATGTACATGAGAATTATTCAGCAAGAATATATAGTTTTAATCAGCTTATTATGTTACTATATTGTGATAATGATATTGAGTTGGTAATTACGGATATGAGATACAACCATTATTCTATACTTATGATTTATGTGTAAACCTCTTTTTGCTTCTAAATAGAATCTGAAAGAGACATCAACAGAACTTTGGCTTATGCCTTATCTAGCTGATAGTATTTAGTAACTTTTTTTATGGTTTAACTTTTTTTGTTATACACTCCAACTTTTAGTAACTCTTTTTTATGTTTTATTGAAAACTTCTACACTTAATATTTGTGTTTTTACTATAAATACACTAAGCTATAATAGAATTAGTTGTGAGTTCGAGGGTTTTTCACTAAGCTTCTAAAAAAAGCTTATAGCTTTATCATACACTTATTGTATTATGGTAATTAAATAAGTCAATAAGCACCTTTAATAAGCATAACCAAACACCCATTTAGTTCTAATATGAAGTTTTCTTATTTGATGTTATGACTAACTTTTTTGTTATCTTCACTATAATGCAACATGTTAGTGGTTTTTGCAGTTTTATTATCTTATCGTATACACTAAAGTGTAATGCAATTTGTTGTGTGCGTTTTTTAGAGGAGGATTAAGTATCAACACATGATTGTCGTGGAAAAATTTTCTACGCCCGCTCAAGGTATGAATGTATAATTTAGTTGAGCTGCTGATTTAGATAATACATGGATGTATTTTAATTTACCAAAGATGTGTTTTAGTGCCTATATGGAGAATTTTAAGGTATTAATTCTTTTCGGAGTGTAATTTGTCTTTGAATGAGTTAAGAAAACTTAGCAGGTGTTTACTATCATTGATAACACTATGAGTGTCAACCAACGGTCTAAAATATGGGTGTCTTTTACCTTGAGGATTTAGGGCAATTATGAAGAAAGTTGCATTAAAGTGAAAGGTCGGTAAGGATTCAAACAATCCTAAAAGACTTGCGAATATAATCTTTATTATTTTTTTTATGCATTTATAATTTACTTATACAAGTAATATTAATTTCCTTATATAGTTCGGGCTTAGAGAAAAATTATTTTTATGCATTATACATAAACGTAAGATTAAATTTGAGTTCTACCCATTACATCTTTTCTCGTTTCTCTTTATGTAATAAAGAAGCTATAGTGTAAGCATCTATATTAATTTGGTAATTTTATGATCAAATATGAGAAGTAATAATAACACAAACTTATGAAAATACAACTTTTCAAACAAAAAGATACATTAGTAAAATTGATATGATAGTTATTCATAATTAAGGAAATGATTCAATCTTCAATGCTATCTAAATATGTTATATATTTTAACGAAAATATAAGTAAAAGAAATATCACAATTGCAAAACACATCGTAAATTGATAACACGGGTTTGCAAAACAAAAATCATATATCACTAACATCTCATGCACGATCACACGGGTTTGCAAAACTAAAATCATATATCACTAACATCTCATGCAAGTTAAGTGTCATCATGTGATTTTGCTTGAATAATAAAATATAATTTTTAATCCAAAAGCATTCTCATGATTTTTTTATTTTTAATCCACCAAATAAAACCATTTGAAATATATTAAGTGGTTCATTTCTTAATCGATAATAATACATAATTAAAATGAAATTTTAAAAACCCTGTGCGTGAACAGGTATTATAACTAGTTCAAATAAAACAAATACGAAAATCTCCGAATAACCAAAAAACCAATCCAAAATTCCAAAACAAAACATATGCCAATATACTCCTAAATTCAAAACAGATTCACGAATAATATATTCAAAGTGGCAGCCCAAAATTCAAATGTTAACCCAATCTTTTAATTCAAAACTTAATTCTAGTACAAAAGGGCCCAATAAAAAAAAAAAACTGGTCAATCCACAAATTAAAGCCTTATGTAATCCCAAATAACCACGATGCAAAAAACAAATCGATGTAGGGGTGTTGATCGGTTCGGTTTTCGGGTTATTCGGTTAATTCGGTTAAAAGTTTTTTTAAGGTCAAATTATGAACCAAACCAAACCGAATTCAAATTCGGTTTTCGGTTCGGTTTGGTTGAATTCTAGTTCGGTTTGGTTCGGTTCGGTTTAACTGAATTACACACTTTATTTTAAAAAAAAAGAAAAATATACAAATATATTTAGCCAAAAAAGTTATTTCAAACATAAAAAGTATTTTTTAATATTAGGATAAAATTTTATTGTTATATATATATATATATATATATATATATATATATATATATATATAGGGGGACTTTCTTACGAGAACCATTTTATCTGCGAGAACTGAGAGAACCACCAAAATCATACATGCACGCCTTTTAAAATAAAATAAAAATACATGCAAATCATCAATAAGCGTAAGCATCCACCTATGTTCTTCAATATCATTATGAACTCATCCTCTTTTTTCACAAAAACCGTACACACGGCCGCAATATTGTCGTTGCACGTCTTATAAGAACATACATGCACACCTTCAAAGAAAATTTTTGTATTTCCAATTTCTTATCAAATTCTTTAGAACAACTATGATTTTTTAAAAACATATCTGTTGTTTTTAAAACATGTGTGCAAAAATACAATTATTAAAGGCGTGCATGTATGTTTTTGATGGTTCTCTCAGTTCTCGTAGTTAAAATGGTTCTCGTTTGAAAGTTACACTATATATATATATATATATATATATATATATATATATATATATATATATATATATATATATATATATATATATATAGTGTAAGATTCTTTTCAGAACCAAATAAATTGCGAGAACTGCGAGAACTAATTTTAGCCGTTGATTAATATAATCAATGGGTGAAATTTAAAATGGCATGGTTGTAATTAAACACTTATTATTGTGTTATATCAAAAGTGGGTTAGGGGCAATAATTTAATTCAATAAAAATCAAACCACCCATAAAAAGTTAAATCTTGATAACTGTTCTAAATTAAGAGGACGTGGTTACTATGAAACCTAAAAACAAAACACGCTTCTTTTTCATTTTTTTAAAGCCGCCACTAATCCATTTTATTGCATCTCTCATCTCGCAGTGGTCGCTGGGATAAAATCGATCACGTATACAGCTTCTTTCTATACCGCATTATCGTAATTATCTTCATCAACATTTACAAATTGTGCCATGATCCAATGTTCAATGCTTGCTTAAGGAATCTAAAGGTAAGCTATTTTTTTGTTAATCTTTGTTGTGTTATATCAAAGGTGGAAGATTTAATCAAACACTGGACTTTTGTTTAATAATGGTGTATTCTTGTTGCCTTTTTAATTTAGGTAATCTAAATATTTTAATTCGGTATTTGGTCTCATAGATTGTTCATTGGAGATGTAACATTAAGATTAGCTTTTTTTAATAATATTTATGGCCACCGATTGTTGTTACTGACATTTGCAAATTAAACAAGACAATCATATTCCAAAAAGTGGGATTTGAGATTTATTTACGTATCATCAAACTTTCTATGAATTGTCCACCTTTGGTCCTTGTGGT
Source organism: Artemisia argyi (assembly GCA_030686995.1). Lineage (NCBI taxonomy): Eukaryota > Viridiplantae > Streptophyta > Magnoliopsida > Asterales > Asteraceae > Artemisia > Artemisia argyi. Next base: position 207,759,017 of record CM060677.1, read on the forward strand.
TGCGCTCCATCAGAACAAACACGCTTTCTATGAACATTTAGTTAGGTATAACATTAGTAATTTTGTCAAGATGCTTTTCATATAAATATTGTTATTCTTTATTGTTGTTAGGAACGAAAATATGCATTTTTGTCAATATGTACATGTGATTCGGTCAATATGTATATGTATTTTTATACAGTAGTTGGTTTATAAGATTAAGCACATGTATTTTTATACAGTAGTCGGTCAATATGCATATGTATTTGTAAATACACATGCTCTTGGAAACTGTGCACATATGTTATTCGAAGCCGTGCACATATGTTATAATAAATTTGATGAGAAATTGCAAAGACACATATATATATGTTTTTCGAAGCTTGCAAAGTTTAGATTGTCTTTTGATATTGTGCTAGTTTATTTACCAGGAATAACTTATAAGTAAGTGTGTATATGTGTTTTGCTAGATTATGCATATATGTAACACTACTTGTTATGATTAAAAATACGCGTGCAGATTTTATGGGTTCTTGAACCAGGCTAGGAATAAATGTGCACGCCTAAAAGATGAACCAACTGTTAAAGACATTGAATATATGTGCATATGTGTTTTAGAGTGTGTTTTATAGTTGGTATATGTGTGCATATGTGTTTTAAGTTTTGTGCACATATGTTTTTACAGCTAGTATCAATAACAAGTGTGTCCATAACTTTATTACAATATCTGATCCATAATTTTTTTGTATTATTGCTGTGAATTAATATTGGTTGCAAATATCCAGGATTATGATCAAGACGAAGAATACAAATGCACTAAAAATGATAGAGACGAAGAATGTACATGTGCATCGTACATGTGAATATGACGAAAAGTTTACATCAATGTGCATATATGCAAAAACGATCAAGTTAATCAAGGATACACGGATGCATATGTGCACACTAAAGACGATGTTGCAAAACATGGTGTTTACACATGTGCATCCTCAATTTTTATTTTATTTCTTTTCCTATTACTTAAGCATTTGTAATGAAGTAGAAATTTTAGCAGGTATTTGATTTTGTAAATCATTAACTAGTGCAATTTTGTGTTATTATTTATTTATTTATGTTGTTGATAAGTTTGTAGAGATGTTTAAGTTATAAGAGAGTTAGTTGCATGTGTGCACATATACTCATATATTAAAAGCCACATTTTGAAAATCATCTCAATGTCTATATTGAAATTTTAATTTATCTACTACAAGAGACACATATGCACCTTACTAAACATACATGCTGAAAATAAATATTATTCTTAAAATAAATAAATAAATAAATAAATAAATAAATAAATAAACTATATAATATAGGACTATAAAAACGTTTTTTTATTTAAAAATTAAAAAAGAAAATAAAAAAAGTAATTTTACCATTATACCCTTTTGAATTTAATAATCAAAATTAATATTTAAAAAAATATGATTGGTTGAGGTTGGTTCTCGCAATTTATTTGGTTCTGAAAAGAACCTCACTCTCTCTCTCTCTCTCTCTCTATATATATATATATATATATATATATATATATATATATAGGGTGAGGTTCTTTTCAAAACCAAATAAATTGCGAGAACTGCGAGAACCATCATCAACCAATCAAAATTTTTTGGATATTAAATTTTATTATTTAAATCAAAAGGGTATAATGGTAAAAATACTTTTTTATTTTAATTTTGATTTTTTTTTTACAAAAAACGTTTTTTTAGTCCCTAAATTCTAGGATTTTTTTTTTTTTTTTTTAAATGCTTGTTTTAAATAACATTATGTGCACATGTGTTTTGTAAAAAGAAGATTAACTACTAACTACATTATGCCAATTGTATTTTTCGTTTATGCATGTGTATCGTATTTGCACATGTATCTTTACAAACAAACAACAACACTTTATTAATAGATTTATGCAATTTCAAAATTTACAAATTGTCTTAATCAAGTTATATGATATTTAACTTTATCACAAATGTCATTATGTTTACACTTGTATTCACTTTTATTACAAATATATGAAGCGTGCACATGTGAATAATACAATGTCTTTAACAGTTGGTCCATCTTTTAGACGTGCACATGGATTCCTCATCTGCTTAAATAACCCATGAAATCTACACATGTGTTTTTAATCCTCGTGCACATGTGTTTTTGTTGTCTCGCTCATCTTAACTGATACATTTATGTGCTAACAGCCACAATGTCAAGTAACCTGCCACCAACAATTATCATTCGACATGTTACATAAATTATAAAATAGACTAGGAGCAAACTTACATCTCTACATGATTTATCCAATCTTGAATGCGAAAACAACTCAAACATGATAATCATTTTGAGAACACAAACACATATATGCAGTTTTAATACATTTAAACTCTGAAACTATAAAATACATATATGCACAGAAGGCATTAAATTCACAAAAACTGTAAACACACATACGCACAATTTGAAACATAAATGCATACCTCATTTCTTGATTTTATACAGATGCTAGTTCTCGCATTTTTAACAGTCATAAAACACATATGCACAACAAACACATATGCATACACTTCTATTGATTTTATATCAGTAATAAAACACATATGCATCGGTCTATTGATTTTATATCAACCAAAAAATACATATGTACACACTTCTATTGAGCTATAAAACACATATGCACGAGCCCATTAATTTTATATCAACCAACAAATACATGTGTACACACTTCGATTGCTTCGTTAAGCTCAGAACAGCACACAAAAAAAGACGACTTCTAACCAACTTTTAACCACAAGAATCAACCAACTTAATTTCAGATCCAAAAAGGTTTTAGCTTTTCATATCTATATTTTTTTTATATCCATTGTTAGTAGATAACCCAATTTGACTTGCACATGATGTTGGTATATTATCTCTAATGCAACTGATAACCCCACCTGTATCATTTCATTCAAAATTAATAAATTATTATTGAAACAAGTATATATCATATTTACAAAACTAAACATGTCTGAAGAGCTTTTAAATTTAGACTGCATATGGACCCACCCGTATCAAATAATAATAGATAGAGCATGAAGCAAAATGATATACCTTGCTAAAGATGCATGATCCTAAGAATGTGGAACAACACGTTAGACTTCTTGAAGTAGAACTAAATCCGATTTTTTTTAATCGAACCTCATATAAAAGAACTACGTATCCAATCATTGCAAGGGATTTTATTGATGGTGCGTCAACTTGCCACAAAAAATATAGATTGGTCAGATCTGGAAGAACGACACATTAGATGACAACGAAATGGAGAATAATTGTCTTCATATTATTATGGGCTTCATATGTGGATTAAAATAATCATTTTTTTTTCATTGCAAAAATCGAATCACAGATAACCAAATCAAATCAGTATTCTTAATTAAGGAAATGACAATTACCTTTAATTTTTATATGATGATGATCATAATGGCGGCCATGGAGCAGTTGGGAGAAAGAAATTCCGATCTAAGAATAATAGAGAAAATGATCGTAGGTTATGAGTATTAAAATCATGGGTTATGATCGTGGGTGATTTATTTGGTGACAGGCACTTATTTAGGAGTAACATTAAATCCCTAGAATGCCCTTGTATCACTTATATAATGTAGCCAAAAGTGTAAGTTTATTACATTTATGCCATCTGTGTTTTCAGCCATTGATCAAAAAAAAATGAAATGATAAGATTGGTTCTCGCAGTTCTCGCAATTTATTTGGTTCTGAAAAGAACCTTACACTATATATATATATATATATATATATATATATATATATATATATATATATATATATATATATATATATATATATATATATATAAATGTATAAATTTATATGAATTCGGTTTTTTGTTTTGATTACCAAAACCATATCCAAATCGAGAACCGAATTAAAAGTTCGGTTTGGATCGGTTTTGGCAAATTCGATTTGGTTATTAGTTCGGTTTGGTTATTTTCGGTTCTGTTCGGTTTCGGTTTTCGGTTTGTTCGGATATTTCGGTTTTCCTGCTCACCCCTAAATCGATGCAACCAAAGATTCTGATTATTCCCAATCACCTAAAACGAATAAAATTCAATACGATCTTCTATCTAAACAAACTTTTTTTTTCTTCTTTTTCTTCATTGTAAACCTAGCTCGGATACCACTTTTTGGTAATTAAAAGACGAAACAAACAAACCAAAATTGAACAAAAACAAATGCAAAGGTACCAACACAAAGTTCCAATTCAATAGGTACAAAGAATATCAATGCTAATAATCCCTATTTATAGGTAAAACCAACCTTCATAGATGAGTTTCCAAATTTCAAACAAACTTGTAGGACAAGTTACACAAATTACCAAATTTTCCAAAAGCCCCTCAGAGTATAAGTCACTTTCTAACAGAATTTGTTTCCGATAACGAAACAAAACAGAACTTTTCTCGAAGATGATCCACAAAACTTTCTTATAAGAGTTGAGGTGTGGTGCTTAAGGGCAGAAGACAAAGAACGTGCAACAGTTGATAGAGCTTTGCCTAATTCAAAACTTTCCGGTAAGTGAGGCTCTTCAATTGATCAATATCATGTTACTGTGCATCCAAGAAGACCATCAATCCGATCATGTAAAATTTTGTCTTCACTCCCCATGCCCGAAAATCAATTGTCCCCAAACCTTCCCACACCATCAGAACCAGAACAGTCATTTACTAGACTTGCAGCCCTCTCTTAACAATATAAGAACCAGTGACATGACTCTAAACAGTCCCATCGATCTAACAATTAATTCATGTTAATCTAACCACCAAAAATGTGGTTCTGAAAAATATTTTCACAATTCAACATAGAAAAATATACATAGCATTACAAGTTCTTATAATTACATTAACGTACATAACACTTTTAAAGGAAAACATTATCATTTTATCACCACAGACACCCCTATCTTTCGTTTATGACACATTAAATTATTGTTTAGACTTGTATGTAGCGATATATACTACATACATATATTCACAAAAACTAACTAGGTGTAATCTCAGAGATCGTAGCATCATTTCCAGAAGAATGTGATGATTCAGATCCCTTATTACATCCTTCCAAAACATCATGCTCATAAATGGATGGAAATACATGATCAACACTATCCTGAATAAAGAATGCGGGTTTGATGAGGCGAAAAATGAACCGTTTTTAGGGGGTCATTTAAGCCGGAATTGAAATTTATTTGATCAAATATTGCCCTAAATCGTTCCTTTTGTGATTTTAGGTACTTTGGGAGTGAATTCTGGAAAAGAAGGCATTTTGGACGTTTTTTTTAGCATAAAAGTGAAGAAAACGGCAAAGACTTAATTTTCCTTGCTGGGAACAGTGGATGACGGCGTCAAGAAGAAAATCTTGACGGCGTCAAGAGTAAAAGTGGTGACGGCCCAGAGAGAACGTGACGGCGTCACCCAAGGCCGTCACGTGTTAACTGGTCAAAACTTGTAGGCGGAGTAGCTGATATTGTTTTGGTCATAACTTTTGCATACGAACTCGGATTTAGGTGATTAAAAAGCCCACGTGAAGAGGACGAAGAGATCTACAATTTGGTGAAAAATGGTCGTGACGCCGTCAAGAGTAACGGGCTGACACCGTCAAGATGGGCCGACAGAAAATTAGCCTATAAATATAACATCATAACTTCACTTTTTGTAAGCCCTAAACCCTAGGGTCGATTCCTGGGTTTAGGTAGGTGTTTTTCCAGCAACTTAAAGGGTTTCAATCACTCCATAAACAGTAGAAACTCGGAGAAACGAAGATGGGACTATTTCATACCTGCTAACTCCTAGGATGAGAAGTGGGTTATTGGTTTGATGATTCTATCTCATCTATATCTTTCATTATTATTGTTGATTGTCCTTCTTTGATTATGTTTTGTTAAATTACCTTGTGTCTACTTATATTTATGTGAAACTTGTATATAACTGATTAGATCTTATTGATTCCCTGTTGATGTTTGTGTCTATCTTCATCAATTAGGGCGTGACACTTCGATAGATCTAATGGGTTTAGCTTATAATTCTTGATTCCTATTGTCTCTTGTTTGGTTGATTGTATTCGATGTTAGGCTTAAGAAAACTGGCAGATCTCCATTGTGTAACTTGCTTGAACGTCTTAAGAAATATGAACCAATGTGTACTAGGTTTTTATGGTTGTATTTAATGCATGAGCGAATTCTAGTGATCCCATGTTAGGAGCTTCCTAGCCGGCTCGACATAGGAGTGAAGTAGGAGCTTATAGAATTGGGGAAGTAAGTACGCCACCCCATGATTGGTATTAAGGAATACAACCCGTCAATTAAAACAAGGTGTGACAATTCAATATGTGAAAAACTAGAAGGGGGTTGAATAGTTTTCCCCCTCTTTTTGTTTTATAAAAACTTGGTTTTGCAAAATGTTGATTCAAATTTATTCAATTGTTTGTTTGAAAACCTTCAATTTGATTTTAGTATGAAAACAATATATAATCAATATGATCAATTATATATGTAGACTTTTGGATTAGTTTTCTAAACTTAGTTTTATGAATGAAGCTTTGGTCGATCTTTATGTGAATACGTTTTCCTTTTAAAATCTTAAAGCATTTTGTATCAAATTATCGATTAAGTTAAACTCAACATGAGAAGTGTTAATCATATATATATATATATATATATATATATATATATAACCCATTAGACCATATCATACAACTATATATCCTATCACAATGTTAACTTGTTACTACACCACAATCAATCATCAATATAAGCAACAATTAACACATATTTTCAAGCATAGATATAAAGCGATAAGTGCAAGAGTAAATGTAAAAAGATAAGAGAAAGAGGATGCAAACCGGACACAATGATTTATAGTGGTTCGGCTACAAGGACACCTTCCTTGTTCCTACTCCACTCCCCGAGTCACCTACTCGAGAGTTTTCTTCACTACTCAACAAGCTCCCTTTTGGCGGAGAAAACCGTACACAACTTTTGCTTACACCATTTAATGACACTAAGCTAAATGTCGAGTTCTAATAGTAGCTAGAACCAATCTCACAACACAACTTAGATCACTACACAACTTCACGACTTCTTCATGACTTCACAACTTCTTCACGACTTCATCACAACTTCTTCTAAACTACTTCACGGCTTCACTACTTCTTCACGACTTCACGACTTCATCACAACTTCTTCTAAACTCCACAACTTAATCACACACCTACATCTTCACAACTACATGTCTTCTCCACACTACTACTTCCTCCCACTACTTCTTACTCACTCATTGAATCACTACTAAGTAAGATCATCTTGATCTACTTATTACATATACCTAACTCACAACTTCACATAAGCACTAACTAGATCCTAATACATCTTTGGCTTTATGATAGGGATGATTCTTCTCTTGCACTTTGAATGATGAGAGATTGGATCACTTGAAACAAAGATTAATAATCTTATGATCAAAGGGTTTTAGAAGGATGTTTATAGAGAATTGGATCTGAAAATTTTTGTGCAAAAGGTCCAGAAAAATACCAGGTTTGAGGTGGTATTTATAGGGGAAGATTTCTGACAGAGGAGCGTGTCGGTCCCCTTAATTGTATGGCCGGTCCCCTTAATTATTAAGGGGGCCACCCATAATTAAGGGGGCCGCCCTACTAAAACGGCCAGAAATCTTTGTCTTTTCTGGTGAAAGTTTATTTGGTGAAAAACTAACTGATTTTGGTTAAAAATTTGAATTCATATATTTGTTATGAATTAAACATTTTCCTATAATTACCAAAATTGTTTTTCAAAAAATATATAACATGTTTATATCATTTTATAAACTTTGTAATGTTTAAATAAAATCCCTTTGATCATAAAATGTATTAGACATTTGTTTGTACATACCTTAAGTGATTGTTGAGGCAAACTCGAGACGTTGAGATGTCGAGGCTTGTTGACGTAAGAATGCAAAGATGAATTGTGATCACAAGTAACTTAAGCACTTTACGTTATATGTTGTAGTTTACATCTTTGTCATTATCAAAACATGAAGAGGATGTTTAGATTAAATATCGTAATATTCATGCCAACACAATAGGTAAAATTGGATAGCTAGCAAGGAGTAACATATCATAGGTAGACATGCTTCACATCCCTTGTAAAACCTTAGTTTACTTTTCTTGTTTATTAGTTTAATTAGTAGCTTTTGAGTTAGTTGATTAACAACTAATTCTGCCCCTCCTTCCAATACCCGAGAATTTTACTTGCTTTTCATAAAATATAAAAACACAAAAAGAATCATCCTTCACCTTTAGACCTAGCTAGATTAATTTTCAATCCTAACGACACTATTCCTGAGTTGAACGATCAATCCCCCGGTACTTGTCACTATACTATACTACAACGATCAGGTACACTACCTGGTGGGGGTTGTAAGCTTCTCGAGATCCCTCGAGAGGTAATGCCTGGTGCAATCCCTACGCACATCAAGTTTTTGGCGCCGCAGCCCGGGGAATAGTTATTGTTTAGGTTGAAATTTATTTTGATTAGGTCTACTCATTAGATTCCTTTTTAGTGAGATTTTTATTTTCTTTTTATTAGCTTTCTCGTAGTCTATCTTTTCTTTGTGTATTTGTTCGTAGAAACCTTTCCATTGACTCTTCCGTTCACCATTATGGAGAATGCCAATCCACCATACTACCGACCACGAAGCCCATTCACTCCTAATGACATCTTGATGTTCAACCAATATCGAGATGAACCTATCCAATGCATGGACTCGTTTTAAAATTTTACTTCGAATAGTCTCTCATCATGGTTTTGATCTATGGTACCTAACTCAAATCTTTTACTATAGTGTCCACCCGTATGACCAAAGGTACATTGACGATTTTACCAACGGGGACCTTAGGGAATTAAATGCTGAAGAAGCATGGGATGCCATAGAAGATTGTGCCCAATATTATTATAGAGTAGACAACCCAACAAACAACATCACAAATCAATCAATAACAAGTTTGAAGGAGCAAACAGGAAGTTTGTCTGGGGATGATTACTCAGGTATACCTGTGTAGATGTCACCTAAAATCATAGTACAAAACAAACACATAGGTAATCTAGGTACAATGGAGGATGAGGTGGACAATCCAAGCCCACAAAGTACCCTACAAGTCCTATCATCATTTGAGGCACATACACCGCCCGTGACTTACCCGGAAGAAGTAGAAGAAATTTTAGGAATTCTGATGGAGGTAGAACCCTTGGACCAGGTACCACGTGAGGATATAGGTTTGAATACTTGTAGTGATAACCTTACTCCTAGTTCTAGGGAATTTCCTAGTGTTGATGAACCGGAACCTCAACCTTTACACAACTTTCCATCCTTAGATATACATCTAGGAGACAAAAAAGGAACTGACCCACCCATCAACCAATATTATCCGGGTAGTAATTTTAGGATGAAGGAAGCCATTTACTCACCCCCTTCACCTCACGTGGCATATTTCCACCCTAAGGGTGTGTATCGCTACTTCCACTCGCACTTAATTTTAAGTGTAGGGAAAACCTCCCCTATTTCCGTTAAATAAGGGTAGAGTCAGGCTCGTGACTCGAACAAAAACAAGCGCCTGGTGGGAGGCAACCCAACCCATGTTTTTAATTGTTTAATGTTTTTATTTTATTTGTTTGTTTGTGTCATATATGCTTAATCATAGTTGTTTAATTTTCATGTTTCGAATAATTTGTGAAAATGCTTTATTTTGTTTTTAACCTCGTCTTAATTGCATATAAAGGTATTTTACAAAAAGATAAGTGTAGAGAAATTTATATCTTATTAAAAAGAACTAAATTCGAACATGAAAACTTCATAATTCATGATTAACATATATTCTATCTTATTTGTGTGTCAATAATTGTGGATATGTTTTATGAGTTCTTATTTGTAATTCATTACACAAGTATCCTATCCTTTTGTTGCTTTTTCTTGTTTCTATTTCTAAGTCTAGAATTACATCTAGTTGTGATTTTTGTTCGGTTTGATGCTTTGGTTTTTGTATTTGTTGATTACAGGACAAGAAGATGATTTATATTTTTGGAGGGAAGCTTTCAACGCTCATCTTCTTGGAGGTAGATTTAACCATGTTGTCACGTTATCCACGGTGAACGAATCAGGGGAGTATTAGTTTCTTTGATTCTTATTTATTTTTACTTTTACATCTTTTATCTAGAACATTGGTGACAATGTTCGGTTTAAGTGTAGGGAGAGTATATTAGAAACTATTACTCCACTTGGTTTTTGTTTTGTTTGATAGTGAATGTGTAATAAAACTGAGAGAAATATTTGTTAGGGCAATTTTAGCACAAAATTTAAAATTTTTTACAACATTTAGGAGTGAAACTTTAGCCTTAGCAAGCGTCTCATGGATAGGAGGTTGTATGACTAGCACAAAACCGTACCACTTAAAAATTTTTCCACCCAAATATGTGAGGTTCGCCTTTAGATTTGATAGGAGAAGCACTCATTATTAGTGCTTATGTGTGTACCGGTAGCATTTAGATTCTAGAACTTGCGTTTGTGATGCATCCCGAGACCGCTAGTGAGACTACATTCGAGTAGTAGGATTTACTACATGATAAGAGGCATTAGGATCACCCTTGTGTTAAACCCGTATCATAATTACTTGACCATTTATGTCATATTACTTGGCTAGTTAAGTCAATTAATTTTTCTCACACCCTTAGCGTTGTACTCATTTTTAGTACACGAAACCCCTAGTGCACCCCTCCAAGCCTATCTTTTCGTTTCTAACTTTAAGCATCTTACTTAAAGGAAGAATTTGTTATACCCCACTTAAATGTACAACCAAATCGCCTTAGTCTTCTGTGTATGTACTCATCTTTAATGTATTATTGTTATTTGTTTAAACCCTTAGTTAATTATCTAATTGATTACATGGTTGCTAAGTCGAGTCATATCCTTGTACATATTATTTTAGAACGATTGGGACTCATGGGTAAAGTACTTGTTTTATGGAGTAATGGGGAAGAACATTATTTATTACCCCCATATGTACGTTAATCTTAAAAGTACTCTAAGTGTTTTGGATTTTCTTAATTCGAGTCATTAGATTAGTTTATTGTAAAGTATGTAAAAATTCAAGTGTAAGGGGAATTCTCATTCCCTATGATGTATTATTTTGGATGGTAGGGTAAGAGTGTATGCACAAAAAAGAAAAAAAAAATCGAAACAATCAAGAAAAAGAAAAAAAAATAGAAAAAAAAAAGAAAAGAGAAAAAACATACGGACTACCATCCCTTTTCATTCTATGTTCATTTTATGTTTTTGTTATTTTTGATTTATTAGCTTAAGTCGAGTCTAGTCTTGGCTTAGCAACACCATATTGTACATGTAATTAACCAAGATGATTAACTCGCCACCAGTAAAGATTGCCTTTATCCAACAAAACCGTGTATTCCATATCCCTACACCTAACGTTACAACCCTTTAAAAGACCTCTTTGATAGTTTATCCTAGGTGCTTACGCCATGTGGTGGAGGTTTGATCCTTTCCCAAGCCTATGGTAATCTATTTTGCTATGACAGGTAGTGAGAGATGTTTTCCATTTCCATATTGTGATATTACTTTATTACACCCGAGAGATGTGAGTATCTAAACACTATTTGTGAGGTGCTAGTGTATGACCTCCGTGCTTGTCTTTGGTCTTTAGTGGAACGATTATTTGTTGTAATTACTTTTATATTAGTGTTAAATGACCCCTAACTTGTATTTTGACTAGAATAAAAGCGCATTTGCTTGAGGACAAGCAAATCTCAAGTGTAAGGGTATATGATGAGGCAAAAAATGAACCGTTTTTAGAGGGTCATTTAAGCCGGAATTGGAATTTATTTGATCAAATATTGCCCTAAATCGTTCCTTTTGTGAATTTAGGTACTTTGGGAGTGAATTCTAGAAAAGAAGGCATTTTGAACGTTTTTGGAGCATAAAAGTGAAGAAAACGGCAAAGACTTAATTTTCCTTGCTGGGAACAGTGGATGACGGCGTCAAGAAGAAAATCTTGACGGCGTCAAGAGTAAAAGTGGTGACGGCCCAGAGAGAATGTGACGGCGTCACCCAAGGCCGTCACGTGTTAACGGGTCAAAACTTGCGCGCGGAGTAGCTAGTAACGGGCTGACACCGTCAAGATGGGCCGACAGAAAATTAGCCTATAAATATAACATCATAACTTCACTTTTTGTAAGCCCTAAACCCTAAGGTCGATTCCTGGTTTAGGTAGGTGTTTTTCTAGCAACTTAGAGGGTTTCAATCACTCCATAAACATCATGTATTGGTTTGATGATTCTATCTCACCTATATCTTTCATTATTATTGTTGATTGTCCTTCTTTGATTATGTTTTGTTAATTTACCTTGTGTCTACTTATGTTTATGTGAAACTTGTATATAATTGATTAGATCTTATTGATTCCCTGTTGATGTTTGTGTCTATCTTCATCAATTAGGGCGTGACACTTCGATAGATCTAATTGGTTTAGCTTATAATTCTTGATTCCTATTATCTCTTGTTTGGTTGATTGTATTCGATGTTAGACTTAAGAAAACTGGCAGATCTCCATTGTGTAACTTGCTTGAACGTCTTAAGAAACATGAACCAATGTGTACTAGGTTTTTATGGTTGTATTTAATGCATGAGCGAATTCTAGTGATCCCATGTTAGGAGCTTCTTAGCCGGCTCGACATAGGAGTGAAGTAGGAGCTTATAGAATTGGGGAAGTAAGTACGCCACCCCATATTGGTATTAAGGAATACAACCCGTCAATTAAAACAAGGTGTGACAATTCAATAGGTAGAATTGGATAGCTAGCAAGGAGTAACATATCATAGGTAGACATGCTTCACATCCCTTGTAGAACCTTAGTTTACTTTTCTTGTTTATTAGTTTAATTAGTAGCTTTTGGGTTAGTTGATTAACAACTAATTCCGCCCCTCCTTCCAATACCCGAGAATTTTACTTGCTTTTCATAAAATATAAAAACACAAAAAGAAGCATCTTTCACCTTTAGACCTAGTTAGATTAATTTTCAATCCTAACGACACTATTCCTGAGTTGAACGATCAATCCCCCGGTACTTGTCACTATACTATACTACAACAATCAGGTACACTACCTGGTGGAGGTTATAAGCTTCTTGAGATCCCTCTAAAGGTAAAGCCTGGTGCAATTCCCACGCATCAAGGTTGTTTTAGTACTTGGAGATTGAGGGAGAAGCTATTGAACATAAGAACAACCGAGGACATGGTTGGTCTATCTACAACATTTACTTGAACGCATAATAACGCGATGTGAACACTTCTGATGATCTCATTTATTGAATATGATCCTTTCAACAATATGGGGTCAATAATATCTGATGCAGTTCCATCTCGTCAATTTCTATATGCCTAAAAGAGATCATAAAATTTCTATGATGTTACCATTAACAGCCAAAACATTGAGTTTGTTTTAAGACAAAAAAAATTAGGTACTTACATGGCTGAGAAGGTATACATGACTATTACCATTTTGGTAACTCGGATTTGCTTGACCTCTTATTATTTCTAATACCAACACTCCGAAGCTAAAGACATCCAATTTCACTGAGAACTCGCCATGCATGACATATTCTGGCGCCGTATAACCACTACAACATTGCATTGAGCGAAAATATAAAAAGTTAGCACTCGTTGATTATAATACTTCACCAAAATTGCTTACTATTTTTAGTTATATACTTGTTAAGGAAAGTGACCCAAACTGAATCATGATTCACGAGAGTGGGAAATTAACTTGGCCAAGGTCGTAGATGATTGGGATACAAGCTACAATATCATTGAAGGTGTTGCTCGAGGACTACTTTATCTTCATGAAGACTCGCGTCTAAGAATAGTCCATCGTGATCTCAAATGTTGTAACATTTTGTTAGATGCTGAAATGAATGCTAAAATCACTAATTTTGGCATGGCAAGATTGTTTAGCCCTGATGAAACTCAAGGAAGCAATGTTCGCATATCCAAATCTACATATATAAACATTAAAAACAAATATATGAAAGTAACATGCATGCATATAGCAATCAAGGAGTTAGAAGAGCTTCGTTACCAAATAAGAATTTATCAAGGCTTGCATTTGGCATAAGCTCATATATGTGGACTCTTTCACTTCATTTTGTGCAGAAACCAAGCAACCAAACCAAATTACGATGGTGAAGCTTAGCAACTAACAACACTTTGTTCTTGAATTCTCTTTCACCTTGTCCATAATCCCTTAATAACCTCTTCACAGCTATCAGGCATCCATCTTCAAGCTTACCCTTAATATTATATATCATATCATACATTTGAATACAATAGGCTTCATTTTTGTATTCTATTTATCAATACATGCATGATGAAATAATCCCATAAGACACAGTCGCTGAAAAAAATGTGTATGGATACCTTGTAAACTGATCCAAATCCACCTTGTCCAATCTTATTGTCTTCAGAAAAACTATTTGTTGCCAGACTCACAGTAGCAAAATTGTATTCCAAAGGTTCAACAATGCTAATGTCATATGTATTAGCTACAAGGGAAAAACCAACATCAATGCATAGGGTTTCATTCAATACATGAATTCGAAAACGTCTTAAGCCTTCCTAGCTAGCCGTTACAAAGAAGATACTATAGAGTAGTGAAATAGTCATGCTAAAGGTATCTACTACATTAAGCTTTAAAGATTGAAAATGAATAAATTAAGTGGTGATCGAGATATAAAGCTTTAAATTTTTTACATAAACTAGAGGTGCATTTAACGCTATGTGAAATATATTGTATGCCAAACCTAGAAACTTTAGAAAGTGTGATAGTACTTTAGAAATTAGAGATAAGTTTAAAATTAAAATTAAAAAACTTACTTTGCAAACATTCTTCGAAAGTTTTTTTTAGCATCCTCTTCTTTCGGAACATAGCAAAGGTGCATAGAGAAGCGACAATTACCATGATAGTAACCGTAGCCAAAATGATAGATGTTACAATGGAAGTTACGCGTGCATTTCTTCCTATGAATATAGAAGCGACAATTATCATGAAACTAGCCGTAGCAAAAATGAAAGATGTTGCAATGCGAGTTACGCGTGTATTTCTTCTTATGAATACATCATCTTCCGTGTACTAAAGTTTCTGGATTTAACCACTCACTTTCTAAATTAAGTGTTATTGACTTTTCTAATAACAATCTTATACATCTTTATCACCCATCACATTTGATCAAAAGCATATCCTATAAGAAATGTAGGACCGATAATATGTATGATTTATGTGATTCGGGAGGTCTTGGTTGATCAAACATGATGATTGTATACATGTTTTTAGTGAGAGAAAGTAGAGAGAGGTTGGATAAGAAAGGAAACTTTTATTACTAAAATAATGAATACACAATAACCTAATGCTTAACCACATACCTCATGGAGAGTCATGAGGGGTATTTATAGGCTCATCACACTACATATTTTCCCCATGTACATAAATAGTCCCTATGGGTGTAACTTACATCATATCTAGTCCAATTCACGTATGTGACGTTATCTTTATAAAAGAGTGAGGCTAACAATCTCCCTCCAAGATATCGTCACATGTGAATGGTTACAATGAGACCTATAAATACATAAACAAAGTAAATTACAATAATAATAAACAATGTTGATATTGTTGAAGCACAGAGTCTTTGCAGTCTAGATATTGAGGCAGACTTGAAGTTCTTCTCTTCCGAAGAACTCGACATTTGATCTTTGGAACTGAAGGCACTGATTCTTGTAGCTCTGAACTTCAACTGTAATGATCTAGTTAGGTTATTACTCCCTCCTAACTAGTGAGCCTTTTTCTTTCTTTTTCCTGCTCCCTTGTGAACCGACATCTTTTCTTCTTTCATTAAATATATTAAGTCTTCTAACACGCAGTGGAGAAGGTAGACACTAGACTATAGGACAATGGTTGTTGTTCGGGGAGCATCATAACAACATAACTCACATAAGTTTTCATTCCGAGTTCGTAATAAGCCCCGATGTACACATGCTTGGTACCTTAGTGGTTCCTGATTAAGCACAGTTCCCTCGATCAACCAAATTACTGAAGACAAAACATTACTTCTTTTGGCATGTTCTTCTCCCTCCTGATGGTTGCGAGTTATTAGAATCATGATAGTGTTGTGTACATGCCATAAATTACCTTGTACTTGATGCAATATTAAAGCCGTGTAAGCATAATTCCGTGAGAATATGTCGAAAAATACTCTCAATACACTTCTCTCAAACCAACCTTTAATCGAACCTCCTTTTAATTCACTGGCTAATAGTAATGACCACATATGGAGACAACCCGATATGAACAGCTTGAAAACGAAGTAAACATCCCATCTTGTGACTTAAAGTTTGTAAGATAGATGTGACTTAATACCTATTCTGAACACTAGAATGTAACTCCTTTAAGTATGAGGTGCACGAAATATTTGGCAATTGAATAATCCTCTGCTTAGTGTGACACTGAGTACTACAACGTAACTCCTTTAAGTGATAGCTATAAACTATGAGCACTACAATGTAACTCCTTACATCAATTATAACTAGATTATCAAGACTGAATTTCTATATGTGCAGATAAGTTATCTTCAATAGTCGTGCATCCAACCACCCCTAGACTTTGAGATAAATATGTACACTTTTTGAAATGCCACTTCAAAATCAAATCAATGATACCGTACAAAAACCCCGTAGTCATATTTGCTAAACCATAACAATTCTAGCCGTGAATAATGTATTCCCGTGAAAATTTTTACTTCCCAAATACCACTCTTGATACTATATATTATCAATAATGTTGTGTCCAAAAATAAAATTCGGAATATAACATTTTGATAGTCCATGTAATAATTTGTAACATAGCATCCCAGTTCAATAAATCATTGCAATTCAGCCCATTACCTTGTTAAGAAAAACGAATGGCCTAGTCCAACTCCCAAAAGGAATCTGATCCAAATCCAATCACATAATAAACGGTTATAGATAGGTCAAAGGTGATTCATTTCACTTCAAACCCTAAACACATTTGATGTTACGTCCGCCCCCATCTCTAATAGCTCAGTCGCCGAACCTTTTCTCTCTCATCATCTGCAAACCCAACGCCTCTATGATCCATCTATTCAACTAATCGAATCACCACAAACACAATCTCACAGCCGTATCGTGACCCTTGTTTCCTCATTTGTTACTTGTCTTCTAATAAAGAAGATGCATTATAGGCTTCAAGGTCCTTTGAAGGTTCTCAGGTAGGGTTGACTTGCTGTATTTTTGTTATTTTTGTTGTGACTAGAATGAACCTAAAGAGAGAGAGAGAGAGTAACACACTTGTTATTCCTCTTTCCTTATATTCGAAAAGAAAGAAGACAAACTTCTTATAGATCGATGATGTTTCTTTCTTTCGTTTGCTTGACCTTCAAAGATCTTGATTTATTTCTGAATAGCACGAAAGATGTAAGGCTGAGATCTTGCAATAATGTTTTCATATCATTACGAGTGTGGCCATAGATTGGAGATGAGGTGAAGGTTAGTTTGGGAGATGTGGACTGTGGATTTTGGTTTTGGTTTGTGGACAGGCTGAGATGCGTAGATGTTCTTCTTGTTATCTTTTCATTTCATATATATATATATATATATATATATATATATATATATATATATATATATATATATATATATATAGAGAGAGAGAGAGAGATAATTACCAAAATGGCTCGTTGCCCTGCGGTCTAGGCATTTTTAGCCTAATTTTTCAATAATCTTGATTTAAACCGGGTTGTCATGGGCAACAAGCGTATTGCCAACCGCATGATTACAAGTGTCCTCCAGTTGCCCAAAAAACACAAACATTGCCCAAAAACCACAAAAGTTGCCCCAAAAAATGGCAAGTGTCACCCTGTAGTTGGCTATGCGTTAGTTGCCCAGGGCAACTCGGGCTAAATCGGGAATATTAAAAAATCAGGTTAAAAATGCCTAGCTACAGGGCAACCGAGATATTTAACTATATATATATAGGGGGACTTTCTTACGAGAACCATTTTATTTGCGAGAACTGAGAGAACCACCAAAAACAAGCATGCATGCCTTTTAAAATAAAATAAAAATACACGCAAATCATCAATAATCGTAAGCATCCACCTATGTTCTTCAATATCATTATGAACTCATCATCTTTTTTTATAAAAACCTTACCCACGGCCGCAATATTGTCGTTGCACATCTTATAAGAACATACATGCACACCTTCAAAGAAAAATTTTGTATTTTCAATTTCTTATCAAATTCTTTAGAACAACTATGTTTTTTTTTAAAACATATGTGTTGTTTTTAAAACATATGTGCAAAAATACAATTATTGAAGGCGTGCATGTATGTTTTTTATGGTTCTCTCAGTTCTCGCAGTTAAAATGGTTCTCGTTTGAAAGTTACACTATATATATATATATATATATATATATATATATATATATATATATATATATATATATATATATATATATGTGTGTGTGTGTGTGTGTGTGTGTGTGTGTGTGTGTGTGTGTGTGTCAGATGATGTATATCATCAGTATATGATAAAAGTGAGGTCAACAACATGAGTTGGTATTTGGTTTCTGGTCAATGTCACTTCTTCTTCATCATCATCTCATCTCTATTCGAAAAATTATGACTATTCACAATTTTTTGACTATTTGAAAAAAAATAAGTCTATTCGAAAAATCAAAGCCAATTAGAAAAAGTGACTAATCGAAAAATCCTCTATTCGAAAAATTGACTATTCGAAATTTTGAGGGTTTTGCTATTCGAAAATTTCTTTACAAGAAATTTCGACCATTTCTCCGGCGACATTTCTGACCAAAAATTCCGACCAGCTTCCGATTACCTTTAAGACCAATATTTCGACTAAGTTAATGACCACCGTTCCACGGTTTAGTTTCCAAAGTCACGAAAGATGTTAAAAACGAGGTTTTGAGCCCGCGCGTTGCCGCGGGATGTCTGAATATATAAGTGAGGGTAATATGTAATGCAGGTGACAAACAACTTATGAAACATAGAAAATACATAAGAAGGTCAATTTCCATACATAAAGTTTATGTGCACTTGTGGCACAAATGTTATACAAAAGATTATGATCACAGCCAAGCATGGGTGCACAGTTAAAGTACATGTGCACTTAGAGCATGAGTGTTATACAAAAAGATGTAAAGACTGTGATACATGCATGTTTTGGCAGATATTTGTGAAGGTGGATCACAAATATTTTGCAAAACATGGTATTGTTTGAGAACGGCAGTAGACCGCTTTAATATTTACATTGGTGGGTTAACATTTAGTTCTGCTCCTTCTTTTTGGTGCTTCCGTTTTTTTTTTTTTTTTTTTTTTTTTTTTTTTTTTTTTTTTTTGCCGAAGTTTCCATTGTTGCTGCATTAGTAAAAAAACAAAAAAAATCCATTAGTTATCATCAACATTTTGAAAAAGATAGTTAATGTATAAATTTATATAGGATGTTGCAAGAAGCACAAAATAAGGAATTTCAGTTGTTGGCTGCAATGGTTGTTCTTATCGATCTAGCACATGAAGCACGTACCGAGAAACGCCGTCATGTCCTGACTATGGAGCAGTATAATTAAGGTGGGTTTCTGTGGTTTTAGGTGTGTTTGTGTTTCTAAGTAGGAGTGTATGTAGGTCTTTATTCCTGTGTAATACTATCGGCATGTGTTGGCAGTTAAAAGCATGTTCTTAAGCTTTGAATCCATCGTTGTAAGATATTGCTTCCATGAATAAAACCGGGTACTTTTATGCAAAATGACATGCAACTGGATAATTTAACTAATCGCTGATGTTAAATAAATGTGTTGGTCCTTTTAAAAGGAAATATAACAACTGTATATAACAACTGTAAGAAGTTGGTCCTTTTAAAAGGATACGTGGTTAGCAGTCATAAAAGGTGAAAAAGTAAATGAATTGTTTACCTTCATTGGACATAGATGGGGGAGTCGTATGGGCCGCGTGTTGTGACATGCTGCTGTTGCCTTTGCTTTGGTTGGCTGCACTTCGACAACGTCTATGACGTTGTGAAGAATGGGCTGTTGTTGTTGCTTGCTGTTGATCTGTATTAAAAGATCAAAAGAAAGCACAGGAACAAAGAAAAAAAATATTAGTAATTAATAATTTTTTAAGAAGGAATGTGTGCAAAAGAATGGCAAATGATAAGCAAGAAAGTAAAATGATAACCTTGATTGCAGAGGACATTAAATGCCTGAGCAGAGAACCCTTCACTGGTGCAGCCGACGATGTCATTTTGAACTCCATATTGCATAAGACAACCCTGGTTTGCAACACGGCGCCTTACATTTCGAATAACATCATCACCATGTTTAGCTTCATTTTGTGTAAGGTTGGATGAGCATCTTTTACGGCATTCAATTTTTGATTGCAGCAACGAACCATGGTGGATGCAAGGCTGTTGAAAAGTTTGGGCTACAAAAAAGAAAAAATCATATGAGATTTCAAATGGTCCTGTGCCGTGAACATAAGCCTAAACAAACACCTAGGTAGAAAAAGAAAAGATACAGGGTCTGGCATTATCCTTTCTTGAAGCAACTTTAGCCATTTAACGCGAAGAAAGTTTTTATTTATAACCCAACTTTTTTCTGGTGAGTATTCAAAATTTTAGCTTATCAGCTTTTAAAGAAATTTAGTAATCTTATAAGCTGGGAAAATAAGGCTAAACAAACACCTTGTAAAAAAAAAGATTCAACTGAATTTGTTAAAATGGTCTCAGCTGCATTTATATTTACAAAATAAGCGAATCCGAACACCATTTCATAAAGTACTTAATTTCAGTGGGCTCACGAACTTGATGTATCAGAAACAATATTCATTTGATACATCTACAATGATCACATAAGAAACTTGATATCAATTATAGAAATATTGTGAGACAAACCAATAGAATAGATGGGAAAAAAGGAAAAAAAAAAAAAAAAAACACATCACAGAGCTGGGCATCACATGTGGGTTACCTGCGCGTGCATTTGTCGGGCCAGCCGTGGTTGCTAATCGTGGTTGTGGAGCTGATATTTGTAGTCCAATTGGCATCACCACATTTGTTATCATTTGCGGCACACCATTTGTTTTTGGTACACCTATAATGACAATTACAAACAGGTTTAGTGTACAGGTAAGTAACAACATATCTATGTTGAAAAAGTTTGGGCTGCACACCTTGAGCAGGAACGATCTTTTCCACAGAAGAATGTAGATTATCAGTTGCATAGTAGGCTGTTGTACTTTGGCCTGCCACATTTTCATTAACAAAAGGTCCATGTGAACCATGTGAAACCATGCATTGCCTGATGTTCCGAGTAACATTTTGCATTTGTCGGTCACCATCTTGTGCTATATTGTGTAAGCACCTTTTCCGCCAAGCAACTCTTGATTGCAGAAAGGAAGTGCAATCCGGCGAAGGCGAGTGAGAAGATCCGCCTATAAAAAAAATATAGCAGAGTGAAGTATGAAACAGGTTGCTATTACTAACAATAGGTGCATAACCATTATAAAATGAAATTACCTTGAGTAGAAATGGCATGTTGCATTGAAACTTTTTTGCTCGTACCATTGTAAACAGACGGAAACGACTCGGTATGGGTGAGTGAATTTTGAAAGTGAAGATTTTGCAAATCACAGATAAAATCGGAGGGTGGATTCTGAGAAGTGTTTGATGGTTGGTGATTGGAAATTCTGGTGTTAATATTGTGGCAATTTTTTTTTTTTTTTTTTTTTTTTTTTTTTTTTTTTTTTTTTGTTTGATCGCATAGCTCAAAGTAGCAAGATACAGGCGTTTTGTCACAAAGAACAAAAAAATAAAAATTGGCAAATAATAATGATCTAGCATTAACAATAGCGAACAACAATGACATTGCGAATTAATAAGTTGCAATAGTTGAAAGCCAGGGAAACTTGTCAGTACCTCATATGAAATAATATGAAAGTTTTAAAGCAAATGACAACCCGTGATTAAATGGTTTTCAAACAATGTTTGAACATGAAATAGCACCATAACAACTGCACATATGGTTTAATGCATAAGGATAGTTTCGGTTCTCTTTAAATGACACGCAAATGGTATTGTTACATAGCTGTAATCAAAGAAACCTAAATAAATAGCATCATTTTAACAATATCATTAATACTTGTAAGATCTACCAACATGTTTTATAATTAAATGACAACAATACTAATTGAACTAATTGCAAAAGCATAAATGTAAACCACATTTATTTTTTGTAACTAAATGAGAGGCAGAGCAACACTAACTGAACTAATTGCAAAACCATAAATGTAGACCACATTTATTTAGGGCTATTAACCATTGACTTTATAAGAGGCTAAACACAGGAATTAAAAAAAAAAAAAATGACAACGCAATAAACTTCCCAAAAACAGAGAGCGAACTTAGGGGCAAGAATCAGCAATCAGAAACTGTAAAATAAACTAAAGCTCACGCACCTAGTAATACTGATTATACGATCGAAGACAGAGAAAGCAAAAGATAGATCTAGAAGAGTGTTTGAGGCATATAATGAAAAAAAGATGTGGCTGAGAAAGCAAATTACCTAGACCTAAGAACATTTGGCAAAAAAGCAGCCACAAATTGGTCATTCTCTCACCAAAAAATTGTACCCCATTTTAAAAAATATAGAGAAATTCAACAACTGTAGCTAATACTGTAGTTCAAGACACAAAAAGAACTGTAGATGGCCCGAATTCGTTTAAGAGTGGGTCGGAGTTTCGATTAGGTTTTGCTCCAATGGATCTCCGGTAGACCGGAAAATTGTGAGTGGAATGTGAGAGAGGAGAAAGTAAAGTCGGACCCGGGTAATAATAGGTGTGTTGGACATGGGCTGACCGAATAAACCAAATGGGCTTAGAAGGAACAGTAAATAGACGGCTATTAGTATTAAGATATAATATAATGACGTAACATAAAACTGTTTGGACAATAATATGACACATGACAGTTTTGTAAGCATGATAAGACATGACATTTTTGACCATTTTGGAATACAACAAAAAGTGTTCAGAAGACTGTTACCAAAGATATTGAAAAAAAATATCAAGATTTATAAAAATAAGGGGGAAAACATCTTAAAACATGATTCGAACACCACACAAATCAACAAAAACAACACCGTAGCTCTGATGTCAATTGTAGGACCGATAATATGTATGATTTATGTGGTTCGGGAGGTCTTGGTTGATCAAACATGATGATTGTATACATGTTTTTAGTAAGAGAAAGTAGAGAGATGGTGGATAAGAAAGGAAACTTTTATTAATGAAACAATGAATACACAATAACCTAATGCTTAACCACACCTCTCATGGAGAGTCATGAATGCTTAACCACACCCCTCATGAGGAGTCATGAGGGGTATTTATAAGCTCATCACACTACATATTTGCCCCATGTACATAAATAGTCTCTATGAGGGCAACTTACATCATATCTAGTTTAATTCACGTATGTGACGTTATATTTATAAAAGAGTGTGGCTAACAAGGTATAATAATAAAATTTTGTGATGTGAGAGCTTTTTGTCATCTCTCTTTTCTACTTCTTCCTAGTTTTTAATACAGTAAATTTCACTCCGGTATCATTTTGAAAAGTATAATCAAACTTTTGCCATCAATACGACATTCGTCCAGTGGTAAGGGCGTCGGTTTGTTGTAATGATGACCTGAGTTCGATTCATTCCGAGGGCAGTTTTTGCATATTTATTTCCTAGTCTCCATGTCACCCTTCCCATTGCCACGTGTTGCAGTTCCATTAGTCCAGCCGCCCAACGGTCACATTGGTCTCAAAACGGTCGGATCTCTGAAGGTTATAAATGCACAGCCAAGACACAAAGCGAGGACCTATGAGTTATATTTTCACAGCAGTTTTTGAAGTATCTTTCATTTAAGCTTCAATAACAATGAATCGAATGAGTCATGACAATGGGTTCTAAGAACGAAGCAATATTAATAAAAAGCAAAAGGCCATTTAATCGATTCACTAAGGATGAAAATAAATAAAACATAATAGACGAAAGAATCAATATTCCATATCATCTGTCAAGCGACTCATAACTATAAGTACTAGCTAAGAATCCATATGATCGTATTAACAAATGACAGAATAAGATCACTTATCCGTACCTCCAAGTGTGTCTAAAAGCAATCAAATACAAGAGATTCACTAAATGCCGTCCCAATATCCTACATCAAGAAATAAAGACTACAATTATAATTCAGTTATTATATATCCATATACACAGTTAACCTTAAAGTCTTAAACTAATTAAATAGCTTTTGAAACCACTAGATTTATTAATATGAAAACACAATGTTTCTGAACTTGCTTCGTAAGCATTGATATTATATAATAATATTAAAGGGTAATACCATGATACGTCTTTCAGATCGACTAAGCAAAAAATATTTAACATGCAGCTTGTTAGGTTCTTTTCCATTAACAGAATACATAGGCGTGATCAGTAAACCAAAAGTTGTCCTCCTTTCATTTTTTTTATTTTATTTTATTTATTATTTTTTTTACCCATGACCCGTTTAACAAACCGGTTCTGAAAACATTCCAGAAACGACTTAGTTACACAATTATCATGTAGAAATCATTTTCAAAATAGGTTTATGTAAGTATCTATAATGGGATACGTTAGTAAGGCTAGTAATTCGATCAAAGAGATTTTGAAATACCATTAAATATAAATATAGATTTTAGTGTTACCTTCAAAATCAAAATCAAAATCAAAACTGAATATCAAACGAGAAAAAGAACACGATTACGCAAACACCATGCTAATGCGAAGCCAACATAAACTTGAACTCGAGTATGCTATACGTCTCTCATAATCTTGTTTCCTAATTTTGATGTAGAAAACGAAACTCGGTGCCATATTTAGTTTTTTAGAAGTACGTGGTTTAGGATTTGTGATTTGTTTAGTTTGCAAATGATCCTAAGATAACACAAGAACAAATAAATAAGCCCACTATGGCTGATATCCCGGGTTACATGGTAACATGCATGTTTGACTGATTCCTATATGACTAGTTCTTCATTCCTTTCCTATTTCCATTTTCCAACTACATATATCCATTTTAATGTGTGGTAATTAACTTTTATAATTAACATTTCATTTATTATTCTACGTATGCAATGTCACATTTGTCTCTTTCTTTGTATCTAATAAAATAAATAAGAGCTTTTAAATTAAATGTCAGATATTACAACTTTTCTTGAAGATAATCGACAAAAGTTTCTTATAAGAGTTGAAGGTGTGGCGCTCAAGGACAGAATAAAAAGAACATACAACAGTTGATAGAGCTAGAGTTGCCTAATTCAAAACTTTCCGGCAAGTGAGGCTCTTAAATGGATCAATATCATGTTACTGTACATCCAAGAAGACCCTCAATCCAATCATGTTAAATGTTGTCTTCACTCTTCATGCCCAAAAATCAATTGTCCCCAAACATTCCCTCAACATCATAACCAGAACTGTCATTTACTAGACTTGCGGCCCTCTCTTAGCAAGATACAAACCAGTGACATGACTGTACACACTCCCGTCGATCTGATAATTAATTCATGTTAGTCTAACTACCAAAAGTGTGGTTCTAAGAAAAAATTTCACAATTCAACATAGAAAAAAAAAAAAAAAAAAAAAAAAACATGGCATTACAAGTTCTTATAATTACATTAACGTATATAACACTTTTAAAGGAAAAAAAATTATCATTTTATCATCATAGATGCCCCTATCTAGGTGTAATCTCAGAAATCGTTTATGACAAACATTAAATTATTGTTTACACTTGCATGTAGCGATATATACTACATACATATATTCATAAATTAAAAACTATCTAGGTGTAATCTCAGAAATCGTAGCATCATTTCCAGAAGCCTGTGATGATTCAGATCCCTTATTATACCCTTCCAAAACATCATGCTCATCAATGGATGGCAATGCATGATCAACACTATCCTGAATAAAGAATGCCGGTTGTTTTGGTACTTGGAGAGTGAGGGAGAAGCTATTTAACATAAGAACAACCGAAGACATGGTTGGTCTATCTACAACATTTTCTTGAACGCATAATAACGCGATGTGAATACTTCTAATGATATCATTTATTGAATATGATCCTTTCAACAATATCGGGTCAATAATATTTGACGCAGTTCCATCTCGCCAATTCCTCCATGCCTAAAAGAGATCATAAAATTTCTATGATGTTACCTTTAAGAGCCAAAACATTAAGTTTGTTTTAAGACAAAAAAAATTAGGTACTTACATGGCTGAGAAGGTATACATGACTATTACCATTTTGGTAACTTTGATTTGCTTGACCTGTTATTATTTCTAACACCAACACACCGAAGCTAAAGACATCCAATTTCACTGAGAGCTCGCCATGCATGACATATTCTGGAGCCATGTAACCACTACAACATTGCATTGAACAAAAATATAAAAAGTTAGCACTCGTTGATTATAACACCTCACCAAAATTGCTTGCTATTTTTAGTTATATACTTGTAAAGAGGAAAGTGACCCAAACTGAATCATGATTCACGAGAGTGGGAAATTAACTTGGCCAAGGTCGTAGACTTACTAGGTTCCGACAATCCTGCTTGTGTTTGCTTGAGTTTCATCAGGGCTAAACAATCTTGCCATGCCAAAATCAGTGATTTTAGCATTCATTTCAGCATCTAACAAAATGTTACTACATTTGAGATCACGATGAACTATTCTTAGACGCGAGTCTTCATGAAGGTAAAGTAGTCCTCGAGCAACACCTTCAATGATATTGTAGCTCGTATCCCAATCGAGCAATGTTCGCCTATCTGGATCTACGTATACAAACATTAAAAACAAATATATGAAAGTAACATGCATGCAGATAGCAATCAAGGAGTTAGAAGAGCTTCATTACCGAATAAGAATCTATCTAGGCTTGCATTTGGCATAAGCTCGTAGATGAGGACTCTTTCACTTCCTTCTATGCAGAAACCAAGCAACCCTACCAAATTGCGATGGTGAAGCTTAGCAACTAACAACACTTCGTTCTTGAATTCTCTTTCACCTTGTCCATAATCCCTTGATAACCTCTTCACAGCTATCAGGCGTCCATCTTCAAGCTTACCCTTAATATTATATATCATATCATACATTTGTGAATATTAGGCTTCATTTGTTTATTCCATTTCTCAATACATGAGGAAATGAACCCCATAAGACATAGTCGTTTTAAAAAGTGTGTATGCATACCTTGTAAACTGATCCAAATCCACCTTGTCCGATCTTATTGTCTTCAGAAAAATTATTTGTTGCCACACTCACAGTACGAAAATTGTGTTCCAAAGGTTCAACAATGCTAATGTCATTTGTATTATCTACAAGGGAAAAACCAACATTTATGTATAGGGTTTCATTCAGTACATGAATTTGAAAACGTCTTAAACCTTCTCAGCTAGTCATTACAAAGAAGATACTATAGAGCAGTGGAAGAGTCAAGCTAAAAGCATCTACTACATTAAGCTTTAAAGATTGATGAATAAATAAAGTGGTGTGTTTGAGGTATAGAGCTTTAAAAGTTTTACATAAACTAGAGGTACATTTAACGCCATGTAAACTATATTGTATGCCAAACTTAGAAACTTTAGAAAGTGTGATAGTATATAATTAGAAATTAGAGACAAGTTTAAAATTAAAATTTGAAAACTTACTTTGCAAACATTCTTCCAAAGTTTTTTTGAGCATCCTCTTCTTTCGGAACATAGCAAAGGTGCATACAGAAGCGACAATTATCATGAAAGTAGCCGTAGCCAAAATGATAGATGTTGCAATGCGAGTTCCGCTTGTATTTCTTCCTATGCATACAGAAGCGACAATTATCATGAAAGTAGCCGTAGCCAAAATGATAGATGTTGCAATACAAGTTACGCGTGTATATCTTCCTATGAATACATCATCTGCCGTGTACTAAAGTTTCTTGATTTAACAACTCACTTTCTAAATTAAGTGTTATTGACTTTTCTAATAACAATCTTAGAGCACAAGGTGTAGATGGCAAGCTACATCTCCCCATTCGGGTCCCACATGTGCCACATCACCCAACACTAGGGATGGCACCCGTGGGTAATGGGCACGGGTACCTCTACCCCGTCACCCACCCATGTAGTTTTTTTCTCACCCGTCACCCACCCGTCACCCACCAATGGGTACAATTTTCTACCCATGCCTTGCCCGCGGGTATTTGTTGCCCATGGGTTAGTGTTATGCAACAAAATTACAAAACGATGATATGAAAATTAACTATGAAACTGCGTAATAAGACACCAATCAATTTGCCAAATACAACTTTGATTATTTGATCTTTCATATTCTCTGTTTAGTCTTGAAACTCAAACAAACTTTTAGGTTAATGTGTTTTCTTAAGAATTGATGGTAACTACTAAATGTATACATGCAACATCATAAATATTTTAATTAGTATAATTAAATTTAACATTGGCTTATGGGTACACCCACGGGTATTTTGACGGGTATACCCGTGGGTATATTAAATGGGTGTCATAGGTTTACCCGCGATGGGTATGCCACATCCGTCACCCACCCGCCACCCACTGATTGGTACAAATTTTCACTCACGACCAACCCGTGGGTAAAAATTGATGCGTTTACCCACCCATTTATGGCGGGTACCCGCGGGTTGTGGGTTTTTTCTCACCCATTGCCATCCCTACCCAACACCTCAACTTCAACTCTTCACAACAAACTCCCTCCTCACCAAACAACAAACCTCAACTTCTTCATTAATGCCCCACCACTTACACCTTTATTTTTTCATTCATTTCATTAAATAAATAAAATTCATTTCACTCAAATTAAAAATACAAATAACATTAAAAACATAATATATATATATATATATATATATATATATATATATATATATATATATATATATAACTTCTTGCATCTCACTTGGTAAATACTACTAGTAACATACTATCTCAACTTGCATTAAAAAAAATGTATTAGAAGTTTACAAAAAGCCCACACAATTCAAAAAAGCCCATTTACATGAAGTATCCACCGGATTCATAAGCATTGCAATACAAATAACACAAAAGCCCACACAATTCACAGAAACCCTTTCTTCATCAGACGCAACACACACACACTTCACAAAACACACACCACACACACCAATCTTCTTCTTCTAAAAAAATAAAACCCAACAAAGAAAAAAAAATGTCAAAAACAAACCTCGCCGTGGCCACGAAGAACCATCCAACAAAGAGCAACGGCGAGGCAGTTGTGGTGTAGCGGCGAGCTTCGGCTCGCCGTTGGGCCATCCACGTCGGACGGCGAACCTCCACAACGAGCCTGCACCGGGTGCTCTTACACATCTTTATCACCCATCACCTTTGACCAAAAGCATAGCCTATAATAATACAATATTGTGTCGTGAGAGCTTCTTGTCGTCTCTCTTTTCTACTTCTTTCTAGTTTTTATACAGTATATTTTATCATTTTGAAAAATATAATCAAACTTTCGCCATCAATAGCACATTAGAATTAATTCTTTAGAAGTAGAAACTATTATTATTAGTATACATTTGGTACAAAAATATATATCTACTAGACGAGTACCCGTGAATATCAATTGGATTTTATCGCGACACATAATTATGATTGTGATATTAATTTGATTAGGTGTTTTGTATAACATTTATTCATAAAATGTAAAAAAAATTAAAATGTATCTGTAAATTATTGTAACATATTATGATTTTAAGTAAAAGAACAAATCTTAATACTCTCTCCGTCTCAAAATTATTGTCCGCGTTTGACTTTTTTGGTCTATCCTTTTCAACTTTTACCATATATATTTTTGCTTGTGTTAGATAATACTTGATACAAAATATATAATGGATTACGTGTTAAATGTATTTTCATTGGTATAAATTTATATCAAGTATTATATAACAAAAACATAAATATTCAATAAATGATATACATTAGTTTTAAGTTTTTTCTAAACGTTTCCAGCCTTCCATTTAATTAAAAGAACAAATTAAACCAAAAAAGTGTCATTAAATGTAATCTTTTATTGACATTTTTTTAAAAGTCATTAAAAAGCTTGAATTTTGAAATTTGATGACACTTTCTCTAAATAAATGTGTTTCCAACGCAAAATTTGAAACGTACCAGACGAAGATTGTTGAGCCTCAGGTGGTGGAGAATCTGATTGAGGAATACTCGGTGCGTCACTATAGAATTGATTATTTTCATACCTCATATTACACTTAGGCAAATACACATGCACCCCTATACTCCCGAAAATCTGATGATTAACCATTTGACCGACCGTACCATTTAAGCAACTTGTACATTGTTGCTTAGATAGATCTGGAGTACACTGCATAACCCCATACGTGACTTGGGAATTTGGCCTTGTCATTGCTTTTGCAGCGTATTTCCGTAAAGAACCACCATCAGCCGCTTCAGCTGTCAGGTTGTTAAGCAGGCTTAGCAAATCCCGATTAAAACTGCGAGCATCCTCTGTCACATTTTCTGCTTTCCAATCCGTTACCGGATTTTTCACTTCTGTTAACCGACCCAAAAGATATTCATCAGAATACATAACCATACAATCATCATAGAATATAATTCCCTCTTTTTGATTTGGGCAAACCTGTGTCAGATTCCCAATGGACCTACTCACACAAGTACCACATGGAATTGGTTCAATGTCGCCCCGACAAAGAGCGATGGCATTGGCTACATCGGGATTTTGCCCTGAAGATTCGTTAAAGAAACCGTATCCAGAGTTTGTTAATGGGAGATTAGCGAGGACGCTATTAAGATTTCTTTCGAAACTATTGTTTCTGGTGTAATTAGAACTGTTATCGCAAAAATAATAACGAAGTCCGGTTTGCGCTAAGATGAGAATATTTGACGAGAATTCGAAATAAAATGAGAGAAAAAGAAGTGCATATCTAATGAGCTTTGACATGATTGGTTGGTTGGTTGTAGTAATGTACGAGGTTGGTGAATGTACTGATTCTTCATGGAGCTTATATAAGCAAAAATGTCGGTACCCTTGTAATAGAGATAGAGTTTTGAGTCATGTTAAAAGTCTAAAACAGCTGCTCAACACTCTTATTCTTCGACGTGGTGGTCCAAAATACCCTTTGGCTTTTGAGAAAACGAATTCACTTTTGCTCTCGAGGCCAAGTATTGAGCTCATCTTTTTAACGTTGTTAAGCTTTATTCTTTAATTGAGAATTAGCAATAAGTATAAAAATTTGTCTCAAGTCATTTGAGTGGCTCGATAATCTTTATAATTGTCTTTCAAACACTTTGTAAATATTTTTCATGCTAAGATTTCTATAATATGTATATTGTTCGAAAAAGACAAATAAGTCATAAGTCTAAAACCATTTTGGTGCGTAATAATGAGAGAAAAACTTTAAAAAAAGTATCCGTCACCGAACATATAAACCATGACCCGATAAAAAAGGATAGTAACATTTTACATTACTTAATCAAAACTAGAAAAGGACTCCAATTAATTAACATAAAATTTGTTACGGTTTGTCGATTTCCTTTGGGGTAAAAGATGTAGAAAGACACGATAATACTTGTATACACTCCTTTTTGTTACTATAAACATTTTTGCTTAAGTTGCATTATGTGAACTTATCAAGGCAATTCACCATGACGTTGTATCTTTTATTAATATCGCTATATCCTCTCATTTAATCTTTCAAAATACATAAGAAGATGACGTGTGTAATTAATTCATAGGTTTTATTAACCGCAACTTATGAGGTTGTGTTTAAACATACTTTAATTAGAAATTTTGCTATTATATTCCATAATTAAACATATTTTTTCATTTTAAACATGTAATGTGATGTTAAACATGTAGTATTTAGTGTTCATTTAATGCAAATTTTTTAATTAAGTTATGTTTAAAAACAACCCCAGTTAACAAAACCCTTCATTCATTCATTTTCTTTCTTCGTCAATACAACTATTACTTTTCTATCTAATATAATAAACGCGAGTTTTGTACTACCCTTTAAAGTACCTTATACAATTAATTTTCTGATGTGTCAAAGCTGTGATTGGTAAAAAAAAAAAAACAGGAATGTACAACACCTCAATAACATTATACTTTCAATACACTCTCTTATCTTCCTCCCTACTCTTTCACACATATATAACTGGTTACAACAAATCAAATTAATTACAAAACAAATTCTAAAAATAAACCCTTCATTCAAAATAATTCATATTGTAAGAAATGTTCTATCCGTTTCGTCAATTACCACTTAATTCTAAAAATAAGACCTACTTATTTGCTATGATTCCAAAAATAAGTCCTCTAAAATTCCATAATTAGAGACAGTTAACAAGCCAATTATGCAGAGATAAAAGTAGACGACATAAGGAAGAATTCATACCTCACTCTTTCAGTTATCTTCAACAACATTTAATACAAAAAACCTTTCCAAAAATCTAAAAAACAAAGTCAAAGAAGGTTTCAAGCAATCTTCCTCTGTATGCTTCTTTGTTGTAAATCAGCATTCAATTTTCAGTTTCAATTCACCAATCAAATTCAATGCATTCAAAACAACGTCCAAAAATAACCTACGAATCGGTCTATATATCTTGGATTCAAGGATTATCATCAACCCTAATTCATGACTGAAAATTCATACTATTGAATCAAACTCCATAATTCGGTAAGTTTTAATTGTATTGAATCGATTTGGTTTGTATTATTAATGTTTTTTTTATGTTTATTATTTAAACCTGGTAATTTAGGTCTGGGATACAGCCAAGTATGAAAAAATGAGACTGAATCATGTAGCGGATATGATTTCGGTAAGTTGAATACTGTTGTTGTTACTAAATGTTCTACTCGATTTGATTTTTGGGTTCAACTCATCGAAACAGGTAGCGGATATGATTTATGAAGATGGAATAGAGGTATTGTAACCAAAACACCACCTGTGTTACTTTTGTTTAATTATGTTTTCTTTTGAGTTCATTTGTTTAATTGTGTAGGTTCATGTTTCATTCTGAGCCGTAGGTTTATAGACACACATAAAAAGGTTGTCTTTCACATATGCATTCTAATGGCCAAAATTAACACAATTAAAGGTTCGGTTAACCACAAAGTTATGGTTTATGCTTTTTTGTCTAACTCCAGCGTAATACAT
Source organism: Artemisia argyi (assembly GCA_030686995.1). Classification (NCBI taxonomy): domain Eukaryota; kingdom Viridiplantae; phylum Streptophyta; class Magnoliopsida; order Asterales; family Asteraceae; genus Artemisia; species Artemisia argyi. The sequence continues at coordinate 207,792,459 of CM060677.1, forward strand.
ATTTTTTTTGGGTAAAAGGTCAACGACCCGGTAAATATATTACTCCAAAAAACATTTAAGTACAACGGATATGAGTGAATCCCATATCTCAGCCCGTTACATAGGCGAAAAGCTTACATAACAAGATATTTCTTATTTTTTAGACAAGAAAACAAAACCACTACCACATAATATTGAAAGACTCGGACAAAAATATAAACTACTTCCTACGACCTTGGAGATTAAAGCCATAAATGACATTAAGAGCATCCAATTCCCCTGGAAGATCATAAATTTGCTTCGAGTAATCAGCATAGTCATCAAACTCATCTTCACGCTCATGACCTCCACCAAAAAGATTTGCTGATTCGTCGAACGTGTTAAGAACCTCATCCTCATCACTATCGGAAACCACAACATCACCCACCTTGGAAAATGGGTTAGCCCTCTTAGTGACAGAGGCAGACGGTATAGGATGACCTTCATCATCCACAAGAGTAGCTTTCCCATCAATAAGTAGCTTTTTAAGCTTACTAATTTTCTCAACTATAGGAGTAGAACCAACTTCCTTAGTTCCCATTGAATCACTCACAAGCGGTTCTTGTGATGTAGTACCAGTCTTAACCGACTCATCCTCATTAACTTCCATAGTACGGCCAGTATCCACATCCATATTGGTATCATAAGTAGGAATACCAAACGCATCCGTATCATCCATATTAAGAGCATCAAATTGGTTAGATGTAGAAATCTTAGTACCACTAGAACTAGCCACATCCGAAGTCTTCTTCTTAGTGCCACCAACTTTCTTAGATTCAGGAGGAGTCTTTTTGGGTAGATACTGAAACTGCTTACCCACAACAGGTTTAGTAAACCCCCTTGACCCGGAATTGTAGAACCACCTTGCTTTCCTTTCTTCCTGGGATTGACAGTCTTGAAACTATCATTAACAGGTTTAGTAGGCTGAACAGGAGGTATAACAACTTTAGGACAGTCAGTCAGAGTATGACCAAATATCTTACACTTGTCACAACGAGGTAGTTGCCACTCGTATTCAACCTGTATCTTCTCAATAGTCGAACCCGAACCATCAAGTAATGGTATCTCAACAGTGAGGCTGTCCCGAAGCACCTCATCCGATTTCACTTCTATCATGCATCTAGCAAAACTACTATGGCCCCACGATTCCTTGCACATTTGGCTTGTAAAAGCATCTAACTTTTGGGCGTGCCAATCAGTGTGGCAAGAAGACTGAGGCCATCATCAGAAAACATAGCAAGGGGAACATCATGGAATTTAACCCACACCGGGATGTTAGTCAAATCTTCTTTAAGTAGGTTTGTGTTCAAAGTCCATGGTTTAAGAATAATAGGAACATTTCTGATCAACCAAGGACTGTTTTCAAGCACATCATCAACACCTTTCTTCAAGTTGAATTTAAAGAAGAAGAACCCCTTAGTATTCATCATTACCTTTTGCACACCAAACATAGCCCATGCGTTGCAGACATAGTAATCAACAACCGGAAAAGCAAGGCATTGGCCAAGAAAGTAACCGTAGAGAGTATTCTCAAACCACGTGTTCACCTCTTCCACTACTTTCATTGGAACCGAAAGGTCAACATTAGCCTTCTTCTTGCTACATTCCAACCTACGGAAGTTTGAAACATGTTTCAGAGGTTCATTAGAAGTAGCACCCTCGTAAGAAACCAACTTTACTCCCGTACCATTAGTAGTATCAACCTTGTGAGCATTAGGACCAGAAGTTATACTCTTATACATATTCGCATTAATCCCAAGCGAAGGAGGAGTATTTGTAATATTAACTTCATTAGCTCCAATCTCACTTTGTATTTTATTCATGGCATCATCAAAATTCTGATGCGCATTATCAATCAAGTGCTTCACAGTATCAGCACTTGTAATCCGCTCGAAGTCGTCACCATGTGATGTATCTTTCGTAAGTGGAATCGGCTCCACTATCTGAGTACCATTCATAGAACAATCAAGTGCATCATCCACAGTCAAACTAACATTACTAGGGTTCATCATTGAGGGTGTACTCAACTCACCAAAACTAGTAGTGGCCTTTTGAATATTACCAAGTGAAACCGGCTCCACCAGGTCTTGTTTGCTCCCAACCAAGTTATTATCAATCATACCAGATTCAAGACTAGGGTTCTCCAAACGTACCTGTTGCACACCCAAATTACCCTCTTGTCCCTTAAGCCTACTCATACGAGTAGCCAATTCAGCGTTAGTACCCTTGTTCGCATCGTTTGAACCAAATTCATTAGTACCCTTAATCGCAGTCTTACTAGTCAAAAACCCCTTTTCCATCTCTCAATAACCCACTTCCAAAATCAGAACACCAAAAGCCTCACTCAGTTCCCAGCAAACATGCAAAAACCAATAACGATAGAAAACCCTAATCGCAAGATTAGGGTTTAAACTTAAAGCGCAAACAAACTAACCTGCTCCCATCATCAAAGGAGCACACAACTGATAAAGATAATAGAAGTATAGATCGAAAAGAATCAATACAACCACCAACCCACGTTAGATGAGAATGGCAAATACAGATCGAGTGGAAGGAAAAAACACAAAGCGAATAAAATAAAGGAATGATCAAGAACCAAATAATAACTTACACCGACCCACGATGGAGAGGAAGTAATAAATTAAAAGGGTACGATCGATTTTTGTGTAATGTTCGTATTCGCTTTTGTCGCCAGAGAGATATCGTTTAGAGTTTTCAGCGTAATGCATATTTGGTATTGTGTTTTTGTGAATGCAGGTGTCAAACATCTGTTGTTGATCAACGAATGGATATAATTGTTGGTGAAGCAAATAGCATCGACATTGGAATTTCACAAAAAGAGGTATATGATGTAAGTTTTTTAAACTGTTACAACTCTATAACATTCTCTTTTTATATAGTTCTACCTCACATTAGTTTAGTTTAGAGGATTATGTGCACTTTCACATTAGTTTAGTATAACGTAACATTTGCTAAAGTGTAAAATTAGCATCGTTATAGTATAAAGCTCATGTAAAAGGTTTGTGATATTTTAAAATTAACATGTGCTCAAGTATGTAACATCTTGAACGATTACAATATAAAGCTCTTACATGATATCTTAAAAGCCTAACACCCACATGTCAAGTAGTTTATGTAAAAGTTTCATGCATAGTTCTTATAGAAATGAAATGTGATCCAGACATCTGCAAGGTAATTTACTTCTTAGCTATTAGTACATCAAAGTAACTTATTTAGTGACTTATTAAACTAAGCTGGATCTTTTTACTATTTGATTAGAATGTTACTACGTAAAATGTTGGTACTTCAAGGAAAAAAAAATCTTCTTCGTAGATTGACAATAGACGTTTTCATTTCAATTTCTTATCAAATTTGATCCTTTATTTACTTGGTTAATAAGTCGTTCACATTGCGATCATGCATTTTTTTAGTTACGCTACTCTTATTTGATGATGACGATAAATTATATGAGAATCTAAGTTTCAATGCTAATCAATAAATAGAAGTGGGCCTCATTTTGATAAAGTATATGAGAATCTAAGTTTCAATGCTAATTATTTCTCATATTCATACTAATAGAAGTTCATTTGAATATAATCTTTCAATAGTATATACATTATAATAATAATAGAAGTTCATATTGGATAGTTATCATGTATGACTATTGTTGTTTCAATAGCATATACATTATAATACTAATTGGTAGAATAATTAGTTTTAAAGGAAGTGTGGATACTATGGTGAGTATTCTATTTAAGCTCCCTTTAAATAATCCGAGCCAACAGACATTATATAATTAATATTCGGTCATTATGCATGTAATCTATCGCAACACATATTGATAGACTTTGGCCACTAATTCTAAATTGAGGATTTATCATTACTTGGTTTTTTGTTTTTACTTAAAAAGAGATGCAATTAGAGTTAATTTTTTCTTTATTTTTGAACAGGGATAGTTTATTTTTGGAAGAAGTTACAACCACTTATAATGTGTCTTTGAAGAGGAATGGTGTCGAAGAACTCCCATATTTCTTCAAGAGGCCTTGAGTGTATGTTCTTAAACCTATTTAGTTTGTTGGTATAAAAGGAGAAAAAGAAGTTTGTTTGTAACTGAATTCTCCATAATGTCATGGCTGATAAGATTGTGTAGATTGCATTGTATAGATTTCTTAGGTGAAATGAGTTTAGATTTTCCACCAACTACTTTTATCTTTGAGACCATTAGGTTACGGGTTTGGTAAATGATATATAATCTCTTTGCAAATAAGGGAAGGGTTGTATTTGAACATAGGCATATTATTCAACCTATAAAAGAACATGAACAACCCCTAAAGGAAGAATACTATGATTCTTAAATGTAAGTTTTTATGAACATGTGTAACATACGTTGCTACTAACTGCAAAATAAGTTAATAACGTAGTAATAATTTCCACATATATTTTTCATTATTAGATATTAGATTTTGTGCGAGTATGCTCATATTGTAGGTAGTATTTAGAAATGTGATGTGTAGCTCAAAGTTTATTAAATAGTTCTTACACTTCCTCTGTTTCATATCTCATTTGTTCAACATGTCTCTCATCTTTTGTGGTCAACCCCCAGATGACCGATGTGGTTATAACGCTGCTTATCTATCAATATGAGAGAGTAAATAAGCACCTAAAACTGGTAGTTTGTGTTGGTACGTAGTAAATATGCACTAGAAAATAGTTATTTTGTTACCTGTTGAGCAGATGAAATATGCCGTTTCAAAGAAGCAATCTCACACTTCCTATAAACTTTGAACATATGTGAGCTATAATTCGTCATAGTTATCTTTTACGAAATAATATATTAAGAAAAAAATATGAGGAGTAAGCAACTTCCATAATGGTCATAGTTATCGTTTACGAAGTAGTCAACTTTATTCAACAAACACTTTTTTAGTCGTTATATCTTAGCTTTTTTTATGACTGACTAATTTGTTAATTATTTTTAAAAATATAGCGTATATAGATAATATCTTCAATCTATCAGTTTAAGCATTAAAAAGGTTGTATGCTCTAACAAATAGACTTTGAACATCGCTCAACCTGTTATCATTTAGTTACAACTTTTGATTTGACCCGTGTAATACAAGTTACAACTAAAATCTACCTATTTATAAAATTAAATCCCATTCAGTTACCTACCACGTCCTTTTTTCACACATGAACAACTATACGCTTCTGTTTCTAGAGATAAAGTAAAAGAGGTTTGAAGTTTGCCATGCTAAAGTAAAAGAGGTTTGAAGTTTGCCATTTGTGATCAGAATGATAACATCTCTAAGACTACTATAAATGTCGACTACAAAGAAGTACTTCAAGGTATATGAATAAGGTTTAAGAGGAATGTACAATATATACATATCACATGTTTTTTTACCATACTTTTAGTTGAAAATTTCATATATACCCAAATATGCATTAAAAAACATTGCATTATGTATTCAATACTTGCAATTTAAGTATATACTAAATTAATAATAATAATGAAAATAGGGTGATATATGAAATTAATCCTTAAATTTATAATAGATTATGAATCATAACCTACTTTTACTTACATTTTCTATAGACTATTAGGTGTTCACTGGATGGATATTTGATATTAATTTGATTAACGCTCACATACGTCATTTGCTATTCAAGACCGTCAAATTTGGAGACGACAACACATTGACGTTTATTATTTTAATTGTTACAAACTCAATTGATTATCGAATAATTCACGTATTATCTATTTTTTTTCATATATTAATCGAACATGTTTACGTTTGTTGTTTTATTATTATCTCATTTTCGTATTTCTTTAAAACCTCGTGAATCCACGGGTCTTTAAGCTAGTACTATATATAATGTAATTATGGATGTAGTTTCACTTTTCATTAGGATTTGAAAATGGATTTACATTCCCGTTCCGTTATTACGTAGTAAAAAAAAAAAAAAAAAAAAAAAAAAAAAAAAAAAAAAAAAGCCCTTTTTGTTTCAATATTTTTTTCACTTTTTTTCTTCTTTCTTTTGCAATACTCTTTTTTGTATAATTGACATTTTAGAATTAACATTTTACTTTGGTAATTTCCATAATAACTGTTTTTTTTTTCTAGTGTGAAGGTTTTATATATATATATATATATATATATATATATATATATATATATATATATATATATATATATATATATATATATATATATATATATATAAAGGATGCTTGAGATATATGTTTGGGATTTCAAATAAGTTTTACAAAATATGCTAAGCCAAAGAAAAAACACAAATTTTTGAATTTTTTTTCCTGATTTATCTAAGTTTTTGAATAACCAGTAAATTACTTTTTTTTCACTTAGATCTTCATTAACAATTCGGTTTTTACGAAAAACTTAGCTCTATAGATGTCGCCACAACATGTGATTTAATCTCGATTCAACACATTTATGATGTATATGAGTGAAAGCATAAGTAAGTATTAAATGTATGAGACTTTTATTTATTTATTTATTATTATTATTATTATTATTATTATTATTATTATTATTATTATTATTATTATTATTATTATTATTATTATTTGGGTTGCATCCTGTCGAACAATCCAAGTAAAGCATACTGATGCGATTTTTTTTCTTTTTTTTTTCCTGAAAATACAGAACGATTTGTTTAAGTTTTATTCAGATTAATCAATTTTTTTTTATTACACTAACTCAATAAAATGTCATTTAATTTACGCAGTATTTAACATTATCAATTAGAAATTAAAATAAATAAATAAATAAATAATTCAAACTCAAAGTTGATAGCGTATCATTATTAATGACAAAGTCTCATTAATCTCGTGCTCGGATCAAACCCAAAATAGTTCGTGAAGTCAACACTGTCAATAACAACATAAGCCCAACTCTGTTCAGGTAGCATAATAGGTGAGCAAGGGGACAACTGTTACAAGTGTCAATTAGGGGTGAGCAAATGGACCGAGAACCGAACCGGAACCGACACAACCCGAACCGAATTTTAGAACTGCGGTCCGGTTCTCGGTTCTTAGATATTTCAATTTTCGGTTCTCGGTTCGGTTCGGTCCGGAACCGCGGGTATCGGTTCCAGAACCGAAGAACCGCATTATTTCAAAATTCAATTATTTAAGTTTTTGATAATACATCAATGTATGTGTTTATTTAGTCATTATTGTGGGTTTAATTGTCTTGTTGTTATAAAACAACTAATTCAGCATTGTAGCAATTATATTTTAATTTTTGGTTGTCAAATGTGACATGGTATCAACAAACCCAAACATCTAAATTTAGTCTGAAATCTAGTGAACTAAAGTGGCATCATAAAGCCAAACATTTAACAAATGCAGTAATCTTGACATAGAAACTTCCCCAAAAATAATTACTCGTATTACAAACGGATTTTGATTAAAAGTTTCAAATCCACTCTTAGCTAAATCAAACAATACGGAAAAATATTCTAGCTTTCCAAATGTAACATAAGTACTTCCCATGTTCAATATTAACGTATTACTTGCGTTTAAAATTTTGGCTATTAGGTGCTACTTCATACTCCTTGAGTTTTATGTTTACTTATTTTTTAATAGCCACATCAAATATGGAATTTTATTTTGTGTAAATGAAAGCCACGACACGTATTTGAGTTTTGCCTACTAAATAACCAGTTGCACATGTACCCATAGAACATTATTAGTTATATGCAATGAAAACTTTAAACGAGAGTAACAATTGTCAAATACATAGGATTTTTATGGGATGTTTAACTTTTTTAAGTTCACGATTACATATTTAGTTATTTTTGCGGTTCTAATCGGGTAGAACCGAAAATACCCGAACCGGACCCGAGAATCGAACCGGAACCGAAACATGTTATGCGGTCCGGTTCTAGGTTCCTAAATTATAAGTATTTTGGTTCTCGGTTTTTGCGGTTCCGGGTCGGTTCAGAGCGGTTCCGGAACCGCGCTCACCCCTAATAAAGGTTAAGACGTACAAGTCTGACATGACATAATGAGACATATCAAAAATTCAATTTCTGTTATTGCCTATTATACCTTTAGAAGACAGTACACGTGGCATCTTGTGATTGTCTCCTGCCTTTTATTACAATAGCATGCATTGTCCCAAGAACTGATCCCTATGACGCTAATACCGAACTTCACGTACTTATCAATATGGAATATTCCTGTGACTTGCCGACTTAGACCAATTAAACATAACAAGTCGTAAAAATATTTGCAAGCGTTGATCTTTCCTTCTCGTGTTTTCTTTTGAAACTAATCTAATATCCCATCAAGACTTTGATAGCCTAAAATAATTTTTTGGTCATTCGATATTCATATGTAATATATGACTATTTATCCGACCTTTTCTTTTACAAAAATTTTAATTTTTTAATAAACTGCTCATTCTTTGTTTCGCACATTTTTTAGTATTTTGCGAGTTTAATATTTTGGTGCGAGTGGTTAAGGTTTTGGGAGAGTTTTCTATTGTTTTGTGTGAAGTTTTTTTTACCTGTAGCAACGCTTTTGGTTTAGTTCATCATTTTTTTGTTATATGCAATTTTATTGACGCTTATTTTACTTAGCATGTTGAGAAAGGAGTCACTAACAACCACACAAAGAGTGCCGCTAGGAGTTCAAATCTTTGGCTAATAAACTCGCACAAAAGCTTGAAAAGTTCACATGGTATGTGATAATTGAGTATTTGAAAAGTCCGTAAAATATTATAGTTGTGAAATAGGTGTCATGAGATTAAAATTTTTTGTCATTTTCCCGTTTACCCATGACTTAATTAACACGCCCTATTGACTTTGAACATATGTATTATATGGTGATCGATTAAGACATCCATCTACATTTCAATATTCGCTCTTTTTGGAAGAAGCTATTTTCAAATAATATTCACACAATAAAATTCACATGATGAGCTGTCAACTTTATTTGTACATTCAAATAGTTTCTCTTATTTTTTAATTGGCTTGAATGAAAAATGTACAAACCACACTTTTTTTTTCTTTTTAATTATGTGAACATACCATTTTTTTTTCACCTTTATATCAAACACGATTCGATCCTATGTATCTATCATCGTCATTTTTCAGGCCTTTGTTTTGATCCATACTATAGAAATCACTTTGTTATTATGTTTATCTCCTTGTTAGGCTAGACACAGATGAGAGGGTCAATCGCCCTCCTTTTATCTGCCACGTCAGCTTTCTCTCTCCAGCGACTTGCAGGCGATTCAGTACCCCAGTAAAGCCGATCAAGTTCAATTTTCTTTCTTTTTTAAACAATTTTAACACAAATTAAAATTTCATTCATAATTAAAACGTTACATATTAATTCAAATAAAATAAAAACATTACAATAGAATTAAAAAACACTACGATAAAATGACTAAACTAGTTCGGATTATGATGCTGCCAAATGTCTTCCACCAAATCGGCTTTGAGGCTAAGATAAGTTTTTCTATTGCATATCTCCCTAGTAATTTCCGGTGATTCCTTATGCGTTTTTAATGGATCATAAGAACGGTGCTGCTTCGCTGGAAAGAATTCGGGAGATATCGCCCCGCCCTTCGTCTAGAATTATCATATTATGTAATATGATGCATGTGTACATAATATGTCCAAGACGCTCTTTGTCAACCCCTTTAGCCGGATGTTTAATCATTAGCCACTTCCTCTTTACTACACCAAAAGCACGTTCCACATCTTTTCTTGCTGCTTCGTGCATCCTCTTATACAATTGAAGCTTGTCATCATGCGTCCCTGAATGTTTAATGGACTTCAAAAAAACAGAGTATTCCGGATATATCCCATCAGCAAGATAATATCCCGTTTATAAGGCACGCTGTTAGCAAAGAATTCCACATCCGGTGCTTCCCCATTTTGAGATCATTGAAAAGAGTGGATGCACGTAAAATATTTACGTGATTATTCATCCCGGAGACACCAAAGAACGCATGCCAAATCCATAAATCTTGAGAGGCGATCACTTCAAATAAAATGAAAGGAGTTTTGCCGTGATCACCCCTACAAAATTGAGCTTTTAAAGCATGTGGGCAATTCTCCCACGGCCAATCTATACAATCAATGCTTCCTACCAGTCCCGGAAACCCATGAAATAGATGGTGATGCTCATAGAGTCTGTCAACGTCAGTAACCGTCAGCTTTCTCAAATACTTTGGACCATATAACTCCATGATGACCTCACAAAATTTATAGAGACACTCACGAACAGTTGACGCACCCATTTGCACATATTCGTCAAGCATATCAGGATTGACTTCGTATGCAAATTGATGAATTGACGAAGTCTTAAATTCTCTCTCCCTTTGGAGATATCCGGCCGCCACCCTTAATCACTTTTCCGGCCAAGTTTCACCCCTAATTCGTCCTCTCTACTCATCTTTGATGGGTATGCAATACGATTAGGGCTGTTACTATTCTCTTGAGGGTGGTTGGTTTCGATTATCATGCTTATCTAATCGGATTTCTCCATTTATTGGTGGTTTTAACCCATATTCATTCATTAATTGTTTTTTTAAGGGTTTTAAACCGCCTATTTTTTTAATCGATCCCTTTTACCTTTGATGCATAGGTCGGTTATTCAAATCGATTATATATTCACAAGGGTCGATTTATTGCCTTTATTGATCCTAAGTCGAAACCCTAACAATTCCTTCATGCCTAACGATCACCTTTTTCATGGCTGTCGTTATTTGTATTAGGGTTTTGGCTTGTTATTGTTTCGATTGTGTTCCTCATGGTGCTTATTGTATATTTTTTGAGGAGGTTGGGGTATAGATATGCTGTTCTTGAATGATTTACGAAACCTTTATTTAGGGTTTTAATTATTTTGATCAGATCTGTTGGTGTTCTTTAAGTTGGCCACTCTTGTGGTGGTCGATTTAGGGATTCACTTATGCTGTAATTTGAACTTTGTCCATTGATTGGTGGAAGTAACCTTCGTTAAGGTTTCTTTGTGTTTGGATCGTGCACGTTTATTGGAAGTTGTTGATATCTGGTATGTATTTTGGACGTGGGTATTGAGAGAGATGGAAGTAACGTTATTGGATGTGTAGGGTTTTCGTATACCTACTGGTTGTTCAATCTAATCTTGCTGCTACTCTTTTATGTTTTTGGGGATTCAGATTGATATGGTACATCATGCACCTGCTGCTGCTGCTATGCATTAGGAGGTGTTTATGTGTTTCTATTCAGCTTATATGTTGCTACATGCTTATGGTGATGGATAGTAGCTAAATTGGTTTCTAGTCTAGTCGTGATGCTTGGACCTTTGGCCATCGTTAGTGTTGCTGGGGGTTGGTGGTGCACTCGCAGGTCAAGCAATATAGAACATTGAAGACGGAGTCGCTCACTGTGGAAGTGGTTCTATGAACCTGGTTTTCTTATATTTAGATTGTTTATTTAAATGTAATTTGGTTTCTATTCTGTTTGTTTAGCAGTGTAGGGTTATTTCTGCGCTTAGCAGATGTTTGTAGCTTAGTTACATATGTTGAGTCATATCGCCTATGTAACGGGCAGAGGGCATGGAATGTACGTCCATGTTAATTGTACTTTCATTGTTTTTTGGATATATTTATCGCGGTTTTAAGGCCCTTTTACCCAAAAATGAATTGACGAAGTAACTTTTATCAATGGAGAAATACCAAGTACGCTCGTACAACTAGGAGTTTGTTGTAAATAAGGTGAATGATCGGTTACCTCTCGTACAATTCGTGTGAATAGTCTTCAGCTCATTCGGAAACGATCATGGAATTGTTCATCGCCGTATGTTGGGTTAGCGCAGAAGTAAGCAGTCACTAAACGGTCATGAGCACCCACACGATCCCTAGTAACATGGTTTCGTGTTTCTTTAGGTTGTGACGCTTGATAAACCTCCCAACAATCTTCCGCAAACAGCAAAAACTCGGTACTAACTTCAATTTCATCATCCGAATCGGCAAAAAATATCTCGAAAGAATTCATGGTGTGAGAAAATATATAGAATTTTTGAAATGAGATTGTGTGAATTGAAGTGTGTTTATGTTGTGTATTTATAAGGATTTTTTTATTTTATTTTTTATTTTTTTTAGCTCTAACAGTAATAACATTTAGGGGCAAATGAGGATTTGCCCTATGAAACTCATCATGCTTTAAGCCTTGCCATTTCTTTTTTTTCATTTCGCATTTGCCCCATTGCGACTTATGCAACCTAAGCGAATCGTACAAACCAATATCATGTTGCCACATGTCCTCGTACCAAGTACACTTTTTTAAGTGTGTGTAAAACACAAGTACATGTGTGTAAGTGTCCTTTTACTTGCAACTAGTACTATGTGTAATTATAATATTATGCAACTTGTACAATTTTTGAAAATAAAATTTACATTATTTTTTTATGCAACTTGTACAATTTATTTCAATAATAGTAATTGTACCTTGAAATTACGTATTTGCCCTTGCCTACTGTTGGATCGTGTACACCTTGAACTTGTGTTGATAATGATACTTTGAGTGATATCACTAAGTATGCGGAATCTACTTAATGATACTTAGAAGATTAATTGTAAGTGAAACAGATTAATGTGTGAACAATGAATATAACAAAACAACTAGCTCCAATATTATTAATAATAATAATACGAGTGATCTGAGATATCACTAGGGTTACACCTTGAAGCTCTAAGAAAACGTATATCTAAGTTATCATCTAGGATCTCCTTTTATAGAACAAGGAGTCCTCTTGTACAAGATAAGTATAATACTAATAGAATAAGATATACACAAAATCTTTTCTATGTTTATCAATACGCGTTTCTCTAACAGCTAACAAGTGAGCAGTGGTAATATTTGTTCTTGCAGTGGTAATGAGTTTCCACTGCAAGTACAATCTTCTTGCAGTTGTAACTTCTTCACTAGCCGTGGTAACTGATAGAATAATTCCCAACAATCCTCCCCTAAACTTATGATTTATTAGTAAATCAATAAGTTTCTTCAAGTATACAATAAACCTGAGGATATGGGAATTCTTCCAAACACTTATCTTGTTTTTCTTAATCTTTTATCTGCTCTTACACTTTGATCATATATCCTTTGCAGCAAATCATCTATGACTTCAGTTCTTTCCCAACACCTAAGCTTCACAGTTCTCATTACATCCAATACTCCAGCTCTCAATGGATATTCTTTCTCAACCAACATAAAGACATCAACTCCATCTTGAGTAGAAACATGATGCACAAAACTTGAATCATAGAATTTCCACAAAGTTCTTTGATCATGAGCTTCAAATCTCCAATATCTATCACTTGGGTCAGGTTCATATAGTCTTCTGAAGTGAACCCATAATTCCTTAGCTTTGACATTAACAAGTTCTTCCTTCTTAAACTGATCTTGAACTATTTTCCACAAAGTATCCAGATCTTCTCTATCACAAGATCTAATAACATCTTCAAAATCTCTACAAATATTTGTGACACTTCCAGTTCTGATGATCTTCCAAGCTGAACCAAAACTATCAGAAAAGATTTCCCATCCAACTACTGGATATTTTGCTTGTAGAGGTTCAATATTAAGCACATCAGTTTCTATGAACAACATGTTTGTAACTTGTTCTTCAGTCAACTTGCTAGGACCTTCTTCTTCTTGAGATGGTTTCTGAGTCTTCAACTTCTTTGCTTCTTTTGATTCAAGACTCACTCCAGTCCTTTTTGTCTTCATAGATAATGGTTCTTGATTCATTGGAATGAATTTACTATCTTGTCTTTTGATTCTATAGTAAATACCTTCAATCTGATCATGTGACATTCCTTTGAATTGACTCATCTTCATATTACCAACATGACAACAATAAATCTTCATCTCAGAAATAATTTGTGCCTTTGTAAGTTTCCTTGGCACCTTTTGACCTTTTCTTGCATCTCCAATGATTTGATCAAGAGCCTGCTGATTTTTCATGAGAATGAAATCCTTAAGTTGAGCAGACCTTTGTTCTTCATTCAAAGTTGTATTAGCAATCAATTCAATAGCCTTCTTCCTAATTATTTGATCATTGTTAATCAAATAATCAATTTCTTCTTCTGTAGGCACATATGAAAATTCTGGAGGTTTCTCATACATAATTGTTGGAGAGATACTTGAAATAGGTTCTGCTACAACAGCTTCAAGTTTATCCAACCTTGTTGCTTCCATGAAACTAGCAACTTCATCTTCCTTGATCTTTTTAATTCTTTCATACTCTTCAGCTTGTTGTTGTTCAGCTAACTTATGATCATAGTCAATCTGAGCTTGTTCAAACTCAGAAATCTTTCTTGTCACTTGATCTGAAGCAATTTCAATAGCCTTTCCTTTAACTAAGCTTCTTCTGACAGCTTCTTCCTCTGCAGTGGTAATACCTTGACTAGCAGTGGGAATATTTTCACTCACAGTGGTAAGTTGTTGATCAGTGTAAACTTGTTCTACCTCAGTGGAAATTGGTTGAGCAGTTCCAACTAAATCATCAAAATTAAAACCTGCATCAGTATCCAAGTCTCCAAATCCCAATTTCCTCCCCTCAGGCTCAGTATCATCAACTTTTACTTGATCATCATCAGAATCAGGAAGCTCAGTAAACTCTTTATCCCAATTTTTACTCCTCTCCTTAAGTTCTGCATCTGGTTTCCTCCCCTGTTTGGAAGAAGTTCCCAAATCATAACCAGATCCTGTAGAAATACCATCATGAGTGGATGATGGAGAAGAAACCACAACTTGAACATGTCTTTTCTTCTTGAGATCCACAACTTCAGCCTGCAACTTTTGAATCTCAGTCTTCAATTGATTCAACTCTGTGGCATGTTGTACTTTGGTCAGTGCCAGATCTTTCTCCAGAGTTTGAACCTGTTTGGTTAATTTGGTACATAATCCCATCAATTCAGTTAGTGTCACACTGCCTTCATCACTTCCAACTGTGTTACCTGTTGGGAGAGGTGAATCATAAGGCATTGATTCAGGCTCTTCTCTAGTTGGACTAGATTGAAGCCTTGAACCACCACTGCTTGTTCCTAAACCATAAGGATCAGCAACATGCAATGTTGTCATGGAAGGAGTTGGCTGTTTTTGCCTCCTTTCATATGTGTGAGTTATAGCAGGAAAATGTTGAATTTGTGGAACAGAAATAGTGGGTGTGTGATGGGATACAACTGGGATTGTTGCATCTTCACCCTGTAGTTGTGAAATCTTTGCAAGCATGTTTGGTAAAAGAGGATGAGTCATTCCATCCCAAAGATCTGAAGCCTTACTCATGTTTTGAAATACTTTTGGCTTAAGATATGGAGTGTCATAAATCCTATTATGATTATGCAGTTGAAATTCATTTAACACTGCTTGCACAAACCTTGGATACATCAAAAATTTGTATGAACTTGTTACATTGCCTTTCATGTTATTAAATATAAACTTTGAAAAATTGAAAGTCCTATCAGAAACCAAGCAAACTAAAGGGTAAGCCATGGTTGATCCAAATTGTTCATAAGAAGTTTTCTTAGAACTTAGGCAATGCAACAGAGTGTGTATCAAAAATCTCCAATGGGGGCAAAAACATCCTTTCTTAAAGGTTACTTTTTGATCAGATGTATCATACCCCATCAGACCAATGTAGTGGAATATGTCTGAATTAGGTAATGTGATGATACCATTGAGATCATCTAATTGGAGAATGCTCCTCAAAGATGACTCAGTAACATCAATAGTTACCCCATCAACTGTGGCTCTAAGAGCTTCCACAGGTTCATGTATGTCTCCCTGTTCAAGTGTGATGGACTCCGCAGAGTTCCAAAACTGTTTGATTTGAGAAACAAAGATTGTGGGATTCATAGTTAAGGCATACCTTATATGAGTTGAGTTGAGAAAGTCCACAATCTGATGAAAAGTAGGTCCACTCTTGACATTTGACTTTTGTAGATAAGCCACTTGGTTGTGTTCATCTGCAAACTTGAGAGTCACAATGATTTTGTGATTTGAGAGATGAAAGTGTTAGTAATCGTGAGTAAAAAGCAAGCCGTATAAAATCAATTTATATTAATAGGGTTTTGAGAAAAACGCGGATGGATAATTATCTATAGAAAGATGTATCTTTTGAAGAAATACAATTTGGTAAGTAGATAATTTCCAAAAAAAAAAAAAAAAAAATTTAACCCTATTAATAAGGAAAGACATTTATTTTTGGTAACGGCTAGTAAAAATACGATTACTGACACACAGTTGTAACGGCTAGTTCATCAGTGGTAAAATTTACACTTTCAGTGGAAACAATGAACTTGCAGTGGTAAAAATCAACAAAATTTCAAAGAGCAGTGGTAAGTAAAATATGTAAAATGTGCTGCTCTTATCATAGTTTTTAGCAAACTATCAGCTATCAACGGATTTGATAAGTCTTTACCATGAGCCGTTTGCTTATGGACTAGCTGATTCTTATGTGGGTTAGACATGGTGAATCAATAACCATTTGTTGTGTGTCAATATTACACACCTTATTACTCCAATGATATGTAACATCACAAAATAAATCTCATCTTAACTCACAAATATTAACCCAAGTAACTTTTTAACTGAGTTACTATACACAAAATATCTTCTCAAAAGTCAAACCACAGTTACTCCTCAAACCAACCAAAACAGATGGAAGTAAATAATCTTCATTAATTATTGTAACACCTAACCTTGGCTTATTTAACCTCCTCCAAACACAACATCTCAGTCACCAACAATCTTTCAACCCTAATAGCCCACAACAAAATCTCAAAAACCAATTTGCATTCAAAAATCATGTCAGCAAACCCTGAGTCCTCTAATCAACACTCTTCTGTTCCAACATCAGAAGAAGAAGTACCACCATATCCATGGGGACTTGGAGGTTCTGATTTTGAGAAAGAAATAAAGAACCGATGGGATGTGGAAGACAAGAAATGGAATGCATACATAGAGGGTGAATCAAGCCATAATACAAATCCTGCTGAGCTTGTCTCTCCCTTCATCTGGACATCTGATGAAGAATCTTCAGAGGAAGATAATGAAGAACCAACCTTTCTTCCTCCTTCCACACCAGAGAGATCTCAACCAAGATCAAGTATGAGAGATCCATCTCTCCCAACATCATCAAACTTGATGGTGGATCTTCCTGCTCCAGAACCTTGTCTTCTGCATCAAGAACACATTGGACAGAGCAATAAAGCTCAAATCACACATAAGGGAAAGGAGAAGCAGAAGTAAATGATTGATGAATGTTGCCAAGGACCAAAGTTTGTGAGTATTTTCTTGACTTTGGTACTTGTGCATCTTCACAGTCTTCCTTCTCTTCTTTTTCCATTTTCAGCTTCAGCTTCTTCATTGTACTTGTCATAGCCTCAAGTATTATGTAATAATAGATAGAAGCTAGTAGTACACAAGTAGCCAAATGTATTAGGAATGATCTTTGTAATCCAATTGGAACCTTGAATGTAAGCTGTATCTTATGTCTTGAAATGAAAAGATCTTCATAATTAGCATAATATGTAAGACCTTCAGCATTGTTTTGTTTGCAATAGAGACTAAATACAGCTCATTAGACCACTTCCTTGGCTATATCTCTTGGTGACTGTAACACACATCTTGCAATTACATGAACATTTGCAGAACAGACATATATCAAACAACTTGAAACCATATTAGTTCAACTCAGAAAATATCATCAAGTCATTCATAGAAAACATTAATCTTTGACTGTCCCTGCACACATCATAAACAAATTAGTACCTTTTGGGGACCCAAGCCACAAATGACTTGGATCTGCCTCGTGTATCAATATAATTATATCTATCAAAGGTCATTGATACACCATTGGGATTGTTTGTTGTTCCTTTTGGTTTCCATTCCCAACGAGCTGAGGCCTTAACAGCTTTTCCCAAGTTTACCCTTTTCTTTTGAACATCAGTGGAAACAATTTGTCTTGCAGTGGTAACTGCATGCCTAGCAGTGGAAACTGCTGGATTAGTAAATTTTGGTCTCCACATTTGGTTCTTGTGATCATTCTTTTCAAAATAAGTCTTTTTCCCTGTTTGGTAAGATTTAACAAAAGAAGTAACAGGGGACTTAGGATAAACTCTGTTATTACTTCTGGCAGTGGTAACTGCTGGTCTAGCAGTGGAAACATGTTTAATGCCAGTGTTAAGCATAACAGACCTGGGAACCATTTTGCTTAGGGGATTTGGGTGAGTCATTTTATTAGAATTTGATCCATTCACCCTTGTAAAAACTTCCCTTCTTCCCATGTGGTAGGTACAGTCTTTAGCTAAATGGTCAAAGCTACCACATATGTGACAAGCCTTATTGTAAAACACAAAGTCACTACCAAACTGTCTAGTTTTAACATGATTCCAACTTCTCATGTTACCTCTAGGAGATTTAGGCCTATCCCTGTACATTTCAGCATACCTAGTAGTAGACCTAGTGAAATTTGACTGTGTTCTAGGCTTCTCTTTAACTTCTTCAGGAATGCTTTTACACTCCTCAACTTTAACATTTTCAGTAACACTAGTTTTAGACTCAACATTCAAACATTCATCTTTAAGAGATGAGTCACTAGCACTATCAAAAGTCTCAACCTCAACCTGAACCTTTTCAGTTTCAACTGGTTTAACAAATTTTGGTCCATAGGTCATGGGTGGATCCTGAAACTCTTCTAAGCCTGTGTGAGCAAGATCAATACCAGGAGGTGCTGGAACACCTCTTAGAGGTGGTGGAACAGTATTGTATCCAAGACCTGATTTAGCTTTGCTCACAATTTGGGCTTCCCAAATTTTGTCAATGCTCTTGGATTGATGGTCTAGAGTTTTCTTAGTAATCTCAATATTCTCACTAGCCTTTTTAACTTTCTCAATCTCTTCCCTAAGAGCTTTATTTACTTCAAGATAAAAATCTAAGTCTCTTTTTAAAACAGCAATATCATCTCTGAACTTAGATTCATTAGCCCTATAATGCTCTATCTGCTTTTCTAAAACACCTAGACCTCTTTTATGATTTGCTAAATTATAATTAGTATGATGTAAATCTAGCATCAGTTCATCATATTGTGTTTTAGAAACCTCTAACTCTTTAGCAGCCTTACAGTTTTTAGAACAAGCATTATCAGTATATACCTCAGAGTCAGAGAAAGCCATGAGTGCATGCTCAGTGGCTAGCATTGCAGATTCTGTATCATCTTCTCCATTCTGACCCATAAAGCTCCAATCAAAGCTTACTCCATCAATAGCCAATAGCACCTTTGGCTCTTCTGTTGTAGGTTCTTTGGCCTTTTCCTTCTTGTACCAAGTTGACTTATTGTCAGATTTCCTTGGTTTTCTGCATTCTCTTGCAAAGTGCCCCTTCTTGTGACAGTTATAGCACTCCACCTTCTTTTTATCAAAACCTACAGTCTCATCTCCACTTATATGAATCTTTCTCCCTGTCTTCTTCCAGAACTTCTTTGATCTTAAGCTGAGCAATGCTACCTGCCATTTGATGTCCATCTCCTCCATATCATCTTCATCAATTTGATCCAAGTCCTCATGATTGAGGATTGAACCACCCACATGGCTGGATATAAAGGCATAGAAAGTAGCATCACTTAGTCCTGCAATCTGCTTCTTTGAGCTCCTAGTGGAAACATTTCCATTACCAGTGGAAACAATCATGTTACCACTGTCATCATCACTGTCACTTTCATCATCAGAACTGTCATTACCTGATGATGATATGAGTGCAACTCCTGCAGAACTTGTCTTTAACTTGCCAGCTTTCTTAAGTCTTTGTTCAATAACTTTGAAGTTATTGTACACATCATTAAGCTTCATTGTCTCAAGATCTGACTTGTCCTCCCATACAGCAACATTTGTATCAAACTCAGCAGGTAAACTTCTTAAAAATTTAAGATTGAGGTCTTCCTTTTCTACCTCTATTCCAAAAGCAGTCAGCTGAGTTACAATCTTTTGTAGCCTTGTGAATATGCTATCAAGAGATTCATTGCTTGATGAGCCAAAATTCTCATAGGTCTGCTTCAGTAAAGTCTTTTGAGTTTTCTTGGTATAGTCATTACCACCAAATACTTCACATATCTCATCAAAGAGGGTCTTTGCATCCTTGTATTTGGTAAAAGCCTGGACTTGTTCTCTGGGTAGAGCCATCAATAGCAAACCTCTAGCCTTCAAATCATTCTTAAGTTGGTTTCTTTCATCATTTGTAACTGGACCAGCATTTACTTTTGTTACTGGCTTGCCACCAACTGTCTCAACAGTTGTACCAGGTTTGAATGAATTTCCACACGTTATGATCTCCCATAATGTGTAGTCTTGAACCATAAAGAATTGTTCAATCATAAGCCTCCACATCTCAAAGTCATTAATTTTAAGCTTGGGAAGCTTTGCAGCAATATTAGATTGGCTTGTTTCTGTCTCCATTGTATCTTTTGAATCTGCCATTGGATCTTCTAAATCAAAATATCAAAACCTGGCTCTGATACCACTTGTTGGATCGTGTACACCTTGAACTTGTGTTGATAATGATACTTTGAGTGATATCACTAAGTATGCGGAATCTACTTAATGATACTTAGAAGATTAATTGTAAGTGAAACAGATTAATGTGTGAACAATGAATATAACAAAACAACTAGCTCCAATATTATTAATAATAATAATACGAGTGATCTGAGATATCACTAGGGTTACACCTTGAAGCTCTAAGAAAACGTATATCTAAGTTATCATCTAGGATCTCCTTTTATAGAACAAGGAGTCCTCTTGTACAAGATAAGTATAATACTAATAGAATAAGATATACACAAAATCTTTTCTATGTTTATCAATACGCGTTTCTCTAACAGCTAACAAGTGAGCAGTGGTAATATTTGTTCTTGCAGTGGTAATGAGTTTCCACTGCAAGTACAATCTTCTTGCAGTTGTAACTTCTTCACTAGCCGTGGTAACTGATAGAATAATTCCCAACACCTACTTTAATTCAATATTTTCTTATCTTCCTGGTTAACTCTCCCTCTGTATATATCTGTTGGGAATAGACTTTATTATTTCAAGTGCCGGTCATTGAATTTTGTTATAGGTTGCATTATTTAGTTAATACGTTAGTTATTTTATATGTTTTATAAAGTTTTATGCTTAGTTTATATGTTTGGATAAAGTCTAAGGGCTAAGTATGTAATATTGTCTAAGTATGGTGAAGCCCTAATCCTTACCTATAAATAGTGTTGTATAACCTCATTTGAGGTGGTTGGTTCACTAGTAATATCATTAGTCTCTTATTATCATATTAGGTGTTCCTTCCACTCTCTCTCTCTACTTACTTTCTCTCTCTAGATATCTTAGTGATTGTGTTGTAAAATGGTGACCTAACAAGTGGTATCATTCGCCAAGGGATAATCTAGGTTGTTTTAGGTTTGATTTGGTAGAAAAACTAGGTTTAAAAGTGAAATTTTTAATATTCGGTTACTGTTCATCGTGTTTCTGTCGAGTACGAAATTGGTCATACCGAGTTTGGGGTGTATTCTTAGCGAGTTAGGATTGTTATAACTTAGCGAGTTTGAAATTTTTCTTTCGAGTTAGGTTTCAGTTCTATCGAGTTTGGAGATTCTTAGCGAGTTAGGTTTTAGTCTGTCGAGTTAAGTAACTTTTGGCGAGTTAGCCTTTACCTTATCGTTTATCGAGTAAGGTTCTTTGTGGCTAATACTAAGGGGAAACTCTGCCCAACTCAATTCACTTTACCGAGTTAGGAATTTCTTGATTTTACCGAGTTAAGTCTGCCTTAAATCTTACCGAGTTAAGTCTGCCTTTAATCTTACCGAGTTAGATAAACAACAAAAGTTATCGAGTTAGACTTAAAACAGAACATACCGAGTTTGACAACAAATCAGAACATACCGAGTTTGAAATATTATCTTAACATATCGAGTTACAGAACATACCGAGTTTGATATCAAGATTTTTCAAATCTAATTACAACCTTTATTTATCTTTAACGATCTAAGTTTACCATAATCACGAAAGATGTCTCGACCACCCAATTACTTCTTTTCTCATCCTTCGCAACAATCGTATCAACAACCGCAACAATCGTTTCAGCAACCGCAACAATCATATCAACAACCGTCTCAATCACACTTTCATCAACAACCGTTTAATCCACAACCACAATATCTCATGATGCAACAACATCAAATCATTCCTCAACAACAACCATATCAAATGTCTCAACAAAACACTCAGTTTTCCTCCAAACAACCTCACTGGTTTGACAGAATGTGTGAAGTTATTACAACTCAACAATCCCGACATGAGGCAGGATCACTTGAAACACCTCCAATGTTAACACCTGGGAACTATGTTCAATGGTCAAGTCGATTCTTACGATTTCTTGAACTAAAGAAACCTCATGGGAAATTCTTGAAACAAGTGATACTTGAAGGACCATTTGAGTGGCCAACAAGATTTGAAATTAGTGATCCAACTGCTGATCCTCCACGTCCTCCTGGAGATAGACCTCTTCCAGAATCTCAACTCACAGAAGAACAGAAATTACATCGTGAAGCTGGTGAGTATGCAATGGCTTATATACTTCAAGGTATACCTAATCCAATTTATCGAAGTGTCGATGCTCAGAAAACAGCCAAAGCTATGTGGGAACATGTTCATCTCCTTATGGAAGGCACTCAATTAAACAAAGATGATATGGAATCCAAACTCTACATGGAATACACTGACATCACAATTGAACTAGGAGAGTCACTTGAATCCTACTATCATCGTTTCACGAATGTGGTCAATGATTTGGAACGTCACAAAATCACAGTACCAAGGATCGCAGTAAACTCAAAATTTGTTGGTAGTCTTGGCCCGAATTGACATAAATATGTGACATTTGTTCGACAAACCAAAAATCTTCATGATGCTCCATATGGTTTGTTGTATGATTTCCTGAAACACCATGAACCTGAAGTGGAAAAAGATCAAGCTCTTCGAGGAGGATACTCACCAACACCAACACCAAATTCTTTGGCACTCGTAGCTCAATCTCCCTATGCTCCACCACCAATGTCAAATCATGCATATGTCCAAGAGCAAAACTACTTCAGTTATCCACAATCTTCTACCTCGAACCAAATGGTCCCTTATGATTCATCTCAACAGAATACTTCTACTCAACTTGTTCCATTAAACAACAATGATGCAGTGTATTACTCCAACTCCAATGAAGATGACAATGATGACTTTAATACGTTGAACCAGGGACTTGCTCTTATTGCTCGTGCTTTTAGCAAATTCTCAAACAAAACAAACAACCGTCAACGTTCATCTTCTAACACAAGGAATCAAGTTGTTGTCAATGATGGAAGAGTGGAAATTCAGAATCGTAACTTTGGTCGATCTGGTTCAGGAAGTTCTTCAGGAAATTTTGGGAATGGTCAGAGGTTTAATAACAATGGAGGGTTCAAGAACAACTCAGGCTCTTCTCAGCAAAGGTCTGAACCAGTTGCAACTAGGAACTCAAACTCAGGGAATGCAGTATGGTGTTATAACTGTAATGAACAAGGTCATATAGCGATAGCATGTCCTAAACCGAGAACTCGGGGTAGTAAGTTTCACAAGCAGGCATTACTCATGGCTCTTCAAGATGAAAAAGATGGACATTTCCCTGAACATGACAACAACTTCATGGCAAATGTGAACAATGACGATGACATGGAAGATCTGGAAGCCAATGCAACTATGATGCTTATGGCCAACATGCAGGAACTTCAGTTTAATGATTCAGGTCCAGTGTATGACACTGACGGCTTGTCTCAGGTACATGACCTCAATGCATGCCTAATACATGATATAGCCTCACCTTCTGCTTCTGAATCAGATATGGCGCAAGTTGTTCCATCGGACTCATCTTCATCTTCTCAGACAGATGAACAAATAAGCACAGTTGTCGTATTTGATGATGACACAATTGTTTCATTTGATGATCCTATTGAGAATGATAAACATGATCATATAGAACAACATGAACCATCATTTAATCCAGACCCTGACCTCATTTTGTTATCTAAACAACTGAATGCACAACAATTGCAAATCATAAAATGCAACGAGAAAAACAAAGTTTTAAAAGAAACAAATGCGTCACTTGCAAGAGATATTGAGTGTTATAAAATTCAACTTTCAAATCAGGAAGACAAGATTAAACATGCAAAAAGTTTTGAAAAAGCTTTTCAAGATTCTTACAACAAAGAGCAAAATCTTCAACACAAAATGCAAAATTTAATTGAGTCAAACAGGAAGTTGATTTCTAAACTCGAAAGTGAGAAGTGTGAACTGAAAATGCAAGTTGAACGTCTTCAAACAGTACTTTCAAAAATAGAAACAGAATTATCAAGTTGTAAAAAGGATTTTTGTGAACATAAAATACGAAAAAGGAAGTATATAGATAATTTACTCGGTGAGATTGTTGATCTTGAAAAACAACTCAAAGAATTTCGTAATCTTGTTTACAAACACGGGAACTCTGTTACAACAATTCAGAAATTTACTTTAAAACCGAGACCCGATAAAGGATTTGCACTTGGCGATTTCAATTCTATGTTTCTTCACACAGCATTCAAAGAAATTCCTAAAATTTACAGTATGGACCATTTGCTTGATAATACGATTGTGCGTGCTGTTGTTTTTGATACTGAGGAAGAAGAAGAACTTGAAGACGAGAGTCGATCAAAAATGAGTTATGTTCAATATTGGACACCATATGATTATTCAAAAGCTCCTCATATTTCTAAATCTTTTGTTCCTCAAAAGGAATTACCTGAGAAATCATGGTATGTCACTGAGTCATATGTTTCATCCTCTAATGCGGCCCCTGTCCAAACTGTAGCACAAATAAATGGTCCTTTACCATCATCCGGTGAACTTACACCTTTATCGAAAAATTGTCGTGTCTTAAATTATTACAAAACTTTTATGGAAGACTTCGAAATTTTGGAGGAAACAATTGAACGTAATTCTAAAATAAAAATTGAAACTTTTCAATCCGCTTACGAGCGAGAAAAGAGAGATATTTTTCAAAAACAAATGTTGCCAATTGTCAAACACCTCCGTCTCTGTGCTACACGTTGGGAACAGCAACTTCAAAACGAGGTCAAAACTATGATAAACGTTTTCAACTCAACTGAAAATGAGATTTTGGTTCAAAAGCAAAGAAATAGAGTTTTAAAAAATGATGCTGATCGACTCTTGGAACAAGTTCTCAATGCTGATATTTATTCTGTTATCATGAATGATCTCTATAAATCTGGTACTTCTATGCTTGTGGATAATCTTTGTGTTGATAATAACTTGTTGAATGTGGAAATCGAGACACTTAAACATGAAAATGACAAGCTGAGAATAAAGAATGATGATGTGACAAAACAATTTTCAAAAGAAATTTGTCTGCTCAAACAACGGCTTGAATGGTGTCAAGCTCAAAGTATTGAAACGGAATTGAAACTTCAAAGGAAAAATAATTCAAACTCTTGTCAGCTTTGCAAAAACAATGAGTCTTTAAAAAGTCTGTGTCTCAAATACGAGAAAGAAATTGCGGATTTAAAAATCGAAAACGTCAAATGGCAACAAAACCGCGATGATATTAATTATTGCAACGTGAAACTTGAGTCTGAAATTCAGGATAAAAATCACATCATCATTGATTTGAAAAAGAAAATTAAGCTACTTCAAAAAGGAAAGATGGTTGACACCACGGTGATAGCACCAGGATTGTATCAATTAGGCAAAACTGCTAAAGAAAATTTTGTTCAAAACACTAATGTTGATAACTCCACTTCCACAGGACTAGTCTCCACTAGTAGCGTTAGCAGACCAAAGCGAAAAAGTAACAAGAAGAATAGGTTCTGGCAACATAAAAGAGGACAACTAGAAGCTCAAGAAGTAGAAGACCAACTTAGGACTATGAATAAAACTCATGTTGCATCAGATTTAGATTCTAATCTGGCAAATTGTAATCAAAATCTAAATGTAACGAATGATGAATCTTTGAATGTTTTGAATATTAATGCATCTTGTGTGTTTTGTCGTAAAAGCGTATCATCTGGTGATCATACAAAATGTATAGCTAATTCTCTTCTTAATCGGCATAAGAAACGTAGGACAAGCATTCCTTCTAGGCCCACTACTGCCTCTAAGTCTATATTAGGAAAGCCGCCATCTACGGTTTCTAATGCAGTTGAAGTTACCCCCATAAGTGCAGAGAACAAATCTAGGAACAAGCCCATTACTAGTGAATTCACCAAAAAGAAAGCAAGAACTAGTTGGAATTGGCAACTTTGGTTACAATTTAAACCAGACTTTAAATGGATTCCTAAATTGTTGAATACCTGTGCTTCTAACCAACAGGAACCCGCACTTTCTTTGGGTTCCACCCTTACTTCTGTTCCATCCGTGTCGTCTTCTTGTGATGCAGGTGGTACAGATTGTTCTCTGGATTGTTGATAGCGGATGCACCCGACATATGACAGGCAATCTCAAACTGTTACACAACTTTGTCTCAAAGTTCATTGGTACTGTCAGATTCGGGAATGATCATTACGCTTTAATCATGGGATATGGTGACTATGTCAGTGGGAACATTGAAATCAGTCGTGTTTATTATGTGGAAGGCCTTGGACACAACCTTTTCTCTGTCGGTCAATTTTGTGATGGGGATCTAGAAGTTGCATTTCGTGAGAAAACTTGTTTCGTTCGTGACTTACAAGGAAATGATCTAATGTCTGGCTCACGTGGTTCTAATCTTTATACAATATCAATGTCAGATATGATTGCTACATCTCCGATATGTCTTCTCTCCAAAGCGGAATCGACTAAATCTTGGTTATGGCACAAACGTCTTTCACACTTGAATTTCAAAACTATGACTGAACTTGCTCGTCACAAACTTGTTGATGGATTTCCAAGATTCCGTTTCACCAAAGATCACTTATGTTCAGCCTGTGAACAAGGAAAAAGTACTCGGGCTCATTTTCCTTCTAAACCTGAGCACAGTACGAATCATGTTTTACAATTGATTCATATGGATTTGTGTGGCCCGATGCGTGTTCAAAGTATCAACGGTAAACGCTACATTCTTGTAATTATGGATGATTACTCCAGATGGACTTGGGTTTATTTTTTACGAAGTAAAGATCAGGCTCCTTCAATGATCATCACCTTTCTCACTAAAATTCAAGTTCAGTTACGCAACACGATACGAATAGTCAGAACTGACAATGGAACTGAATTTAAGAATCAGACACTTCGGTCATATTTTGAGAAAGTGGGAATTGAACATCAAACATCTATTCCTAGAAGCCCAGAACAGAATGGAGTTGTTGAAAGACGCAACAGGACGTTAGTGGAAGCTGCTAGAACTATGTTGATTAATGCTCAATTACCAGATTACTTATGGGCGGAAGCTGTTTCAACCGCATGTTATACCCAAAACCGTTGCATGATCACAAAACGCCATCGCAAAACACCTTATCAAATTGTTCACAAAAGAAAACCGAACATCGATTACTTTCATGTATTTTGAGCACTTTGTTATCCGAAAAATGATCGTGATGATTTAGGTAAACTTAAAGCAAAGGCTGACATCGGAGTGTTCGTTGGATACTGTGAAAATTCTAAAGGTTTTCGGATATGGAATCGTCGAACAAGAGAAATTCAAGAAACTATTCACGCTAATTTTGATGAACTCATACAAATGGCTTCTGAGCAACACATCTTAGGACCCGAATTCAACCGTCTTAACTCTCCGGACTCTTCAGCTGAACCATTGCCCCTCAACCGCAAAGAATTGGAAACCTTGTTTGCTCCACTGTTTGATGATACAATCGAATACCGTTCTACTGAGGTCTCACCCAATTCCGCTGCTCAACCTGATAATATTCCAGTACCTGACTCACCTCAACAAACAACAACAACTGTTGAGCAAGACGGTCCTCCAATTGCATCACCATTTACAGCAGAACAAACTGTTTCTAACTCCCGACAATCAGCTGAAGATCCGACACCACAATCAGTTCCACAACCCACAGAGCATGATCCTGATGCGTTCTTTAACTCGTTTGCACCGGCTCCTACCTTTCCTGATATAGCTGAGTCGTCTACACGCAATTTGGATCCTGCTAAAATGCGAGATACTTATCAACTACACCCTTCGACACACAAATGGACTAGAGACCATCCACTAGTTCATATTATTGGCCATCCAGATGCACCTGTTATGACAAGACAACGACTTCACACTGATGGAGAAACTTGTATTTATGCACTCACAGTTTGTCATGAAGAACCTAAGAACATTAAAGAAGCAATGACTTATGACAACTGGATTGAATCTATGCAAGAGGAATTTCAACAGTTCATTCGATTAGAAGTCTGGGAATTAGTTGAAAGACCTGACGGAGTCTTTGTCATCGGGTTAAAATGGATTTGGAAAAATAAGCTAGATGCAGAAGGCACAGTCATACGTAACAAATCACGCCTGGTAGCGAAAGGATACTCCCAACTAGAAGGACTTGATTTTGCAGAATCCTTTGCTCCAGTGGCTAGACATGAAGCTGTTCGGATTTTTTTGTCCTATGCTGCACACAGGAACATGGTTGTTTACCAAATGGATGTGAAAACAGCATTTCTTAATGGAGAACTCCGTGAAGAAGTTTATGTAAGCCAACCAGACGGCTTCGTTGATCCTGAGCGTCCTAATCATGTTTATCGACTCAAGAAGGCACTCTACGGACTTAAGCAAGCCCCACGGGCGTGGTATGACAAACTGTCTACTTTCTTGCTGACCAATAAATTTTCTAAAGGTTCAGTGGACCCAACACTATTTACAAAAACATACGGGGAGGACTTACTTGTTGTTCAAATCTATGTCGATGACATTATTTTTGCTTCAACAAAAAGAAGTTACTCTAATGATTTTGCAAAATTAATGAAAGATAATTTTGAAATGTCCATGATGGGTGAACTTTCGTTCTTTCTAGGACTACAAGTTCATCAATCACCCCGTGGAATTTTTATAAATCAGTCCAAATATGCTCTTGAAATTTTAAAGAAACATGGAATGATGAGTTGTGATACCTACAATACACCAATGGGCTATACCGCAAAACTAGATGCTGACTTACATGGGACACCTGTTGACCCCTACCAAATACCGTAGTATGATTGGGTCACTCATGTATCTCACAGCTAGTAGACCTGATATAGTATTTGCTGTCTACATGTGCTCTCGTTATCAGTCCAAACCAACTAAAAAACACCTCAGTGAGGTTAAAAGAATCCTTCGATACATAAAGGGAACCATTAACTTGGGAATCTGGTATCCGAAGGATTCTGGTTTTGAACTAATTGCTTTTTCAGATGCTGATCATGCAGGATGTTTAGACACACGTAAAAGTACATCTGGTGGATTACAGTTTCTAGGAAATAAACTTGTGTCATGGCAATCAAAGAAGCAGGACTACACATCACTGTCGTCAACAGAATCTGAATATGTAGCTATGTCTGCTTGTTGTGCTCAAGTAATCTGGATGAGATCACAACTTAAGGATTATGGCTACATATTCAACAAGATTCCAATCTACTGTGATTCCAAAAGTGCCATTGCTATCTCCTGCAACACAGTTCATCACTGCAAATCCAAACACATTGATCTCCGATATCACTTCATCAAAGAGCATGTTGAAAAGGGTACCGTTGAATTATATTTTGTTGGAACTGAGTACCAATTGGCGGACTTACTTACCAAATCCTTAGCACCATCAAGGTTTGCTAGTCTAGTTCACCAAATTGGTATGCGATGTTTGACTCCAGAAGATCTGTAAAAGTTTTTAAAACACAATTGATCGTCAAACATCAAAAATATCTTTGTAATATTTATCAAAAAAAAAAAAAAAAAAAAAAAAAAAAAAAAGAAAAAAAAAAGTTTTCCTTGTTCAAGATATGCCGTTCACAACGCTTTTCTGAAAATCATTATAAAATGCATATCTTGAGGGGGAGACAGAAATTTTTTTAAATTTCTTTATTTAAAATTTTTCTCATCACAATTAAATCTCATTCCCGACACCTCTTGAACCATTGCTTGTTAAAATTTTCCGAATTACTTCTTGAGGTTGGTTTAAGAGGGTGCCACATCCATAATTCTCGTAAGTTGTAAAGCTCTTTTAACTTGAGGGACTAAAATGTGAGTTATTGGTTTATAAGTTGATTGGTTAAACAAGTAGAGGGACCAAATGTGTCAAAACTTCAAAGTCTCATGTATATCATTTGGTTTCATCAAATCTGCTTCACTTTTTCAATCTTTCTAAACACCAAACGCGCCCCATAATATTTTCTCAAAATCAAGACTTTCAAGAATTAAGATTTTCAGTGATTGTGAGTGTTCATGTTCATAATTTTGTACTCCTAACACTTGTCATAATTTTTTCTTGATCGATATTTTGAGTAATTTGTTCCTAATCAAACTTTAGGGTTTATCATCATTGATTTTGGGGGTTTCTGTGATGAATTGCTTTAGAGTAATTGATTGTTATGGCCAATTGCGGCATGTCCTTAAGAACCTATGTCCACCTTTGCCTTGATTATTGTTGCTACATTTGATCGTATATTAGGTGTTTTAGGATTCATAAGCTCGACTTTTCTATGAATCCACTAGAACTTGTGCTTATTTATTCAATAGGTTTGTTAGGATGTTGCTCTTGTTAAATATGCTGTGCTTTTGGAGTTAAAAGGGTCAATATCTTTGCCACTTTCATATTTTGCGTTTCAAAGTTTGAATCATTGGCTGGTTTATCGAGTTAGAACCATGATATCTATCGAGTTTGCCTTAGGATTGTTTCATCAAGTTTGAACTTTGTAAATTTTTATCGAGTTTGAATAGAGTTTAGATATTGGATGCTTATCGAGTTAGATACTATAGGTTATCAAGTTTGAAACTTTCTGTGGCTATCGAGTTTGATGTGAGTATGCTTATCGAGTTTGCTTTCCTTATGCTTATCGAGTTTGGCTTTTACATTGAACTTATCGAGTTTGGCTTTTACATTTGAACTTATCGAGTTTGGATTTAACTTTGAGCTTATCGAGTTTGGATTTAACTTTGAGCTTATCGAGTTTGGATTTAATCTGGTACTTATCGAGTTGGGCTTTAACCTTGTGGTTATCGAGTTTGACATTGAAACTTATCAAGGTTTTTCGAGTTATGTCTAAAAGTTTTTCAAGTTAAGTCAAATTTTTTCGAGTTAAGTCTAAAAGTTTTCGAGTTAAGTCACATTGTATCGAGTTATGTCTAAAAGTTTTTCAAGTTAAGTCAAATTTTTTGAGTTAAGTCTAAAAGTTTTTGAGATAAGTCACACTGTTTCGAGTTATGTCAAATTTTTTGAGTTAAGTCTTAAGTTATCAAGTTACATACTTATTTCACTCCGAGTCAGGAGTTTCTAAATGGAACCATCACGTACGGGTTCTAGTTTTTTCCTTTTTTATGAAAAGAAATGCTGCCAAAATTTTTCAAAATTTATCAAGTTATGAGTTTCTAAATGGAAAGATGATCGCGTTACATGTTTATCTAAGTGTTGTGTTGATTCATCAAGTTATGAGGATTGTATGTGGCTCTTGGATTGATTTATCAAGTGTTGTATATGTGATGTTGGTTTTGTCTTGGGTGTTTGTGTTTTCGGATATTATTCTTTTGTCTAACACTAACGAGCTAATCACCACATGGCATTTGTTGGTTTATGAATCATTTCAGGTCTCAATATGGCAAAGAAATCAACACCTAGACACGAATTGATTCAAGGAGATGAAAGAGTAATCGCTAAGACAAACCATAGGATAGATCTTGATTCAATCACATGTCATCCTACTTGTGCTATCATCTTGGAAATACTTAAAAAAACACTTCATTTACAACCTTCTCACCATCACCACTACAGTACCTGAAGTCTATTTAACACAGTTTTGGGAGACTATTGAAATTAGCAAAGATGAAAAGTCATTGGGTGTTCATCTTGATCACAAACTTGTTGTGTTTGATGTACAAACTCTCCGCACTGTTCTCAATTTTCCGAATGCCAAGAAATTCTCTCCTTTGCCATCATTATCAGATGTTATCAGACTTCTTCGAGAACTGCAGTATGATGAATCAATAATCCAACTCAAAAATATATCCCACGTTGACAGGAAATACATTCCACAACCATGGCTCACACTTTACTCAATTCTCACCAACAGTTTAACGGGCAAAGAAACTGGACATGAGCATCCTACTCTAGAAATGATGCAGATTTTCTGGGGGGTTGTCAAATAAGCTAAACTTGACTATGCTCAACTAATTTGGGTAGACATGGTTAATCACGCAAGACAGTTTCATAAATTGCCTACCACAAGAATTCCATTCTACAGATTCACAAAGTGTCTCATTGCTCATCTCATGGAGAAATACCCAGATATTGATCGTAGATTGGAAGATAAGAAACACCCCCCCCCCCTCTGTGGATCATACATATTCTAAAACCAGGATTCAAAAGACAAACACTCAAAAACAAGGAATGAGAATTCCTGATAATCTTATACCTGATGTTGTTCGTGACACTGAGGCATATATTTTATATGATGAAGCTCAGAGAATTGACAAAGTTGGTTTGACTGAGACAAAGAAAGGGAAAACTTCTAAAAGGAAAACTTCAAAAGTTGCTTCTACAATCAAAACCATTCCCAAATCCAGAACCAAAAAGGTCACAACAGAGCCTAAGAAGAAAGTGACAACTATTCGAGATGAACCAATGGATGATGAAGGAGATGCTCAGCAGGGAACGAAAACTGAAAAGCTCACAAAGACTATAAGTAAGAAGGCAGATAAGGGAAAAGCTTTAGAAACTCAAGAAGAATCAGTCACCTCACCCATGTTAGAATCCGAAGAAGATGAACAACTGCAACTAACCTTAAGAAAAAGCAAAGAATCGGAAGAGGAAAGAATCGCAAAAGTTACAAAGAAAGGTGAAGGTTCTGGTACTCAGGAGCTGGTAAGCCCAACTCCAGAATCAGAAAGAGATGATCAAACCTCAGAAGAAACACATTCACAAACAGTATCATACTCTGAACCAGGTGATGATAACTCTGAAGATGAAGCTGAGTCATCAAGTTCTGATCCAAAAGAATCTCTCGATAAACCGGCTGAAACTGATGTTGAAGATAAAGCTTCAAAAGGCAAAGATGATGATACGTCCGAGAATGAAGAGAGTAGCGATGAGGAAGATAAGTCGGAAAGTGAAGAAGTTAATGATGAAGAAGATGTGAATGATGAAAGTGAAGAGAAATCAGATGGTAAGGGAAAGGATGAGCTACTTGAAACTAGTCAAGATATCTCTATTGACATTGTAGGAATTGATGAAGGACCATCAACAATTCAACCACAACAACAACCTTTATCACCTACACAAAGTCATCCTCCGCAAAGCCCTAATACAACTGTTGTTCACTCAAGCTTGTTGAAATTATTACATGATCAATACAACGCGCTCCAGAAACATGTTAACGAACAAAAGTGTGATGTTGAAGCGTTCAAAACTTATAAAGTTGATGAAGTAGTTGAACACGAGGTGAAACAGAGATTACCAAAGGAAGTTAAGAAGTATGTTCAGGAGGCACTTCCTTCTGCTGTGAGACACTATGTCACAAGGAATCTTGCAGAGATTGTTTCTCAAAGGTTTCAAACTACACCAATCACTGTTCAGACTCTACCTTCAAAACCTTCCGTAAGTGATCTCAAAGGCAAATTATTGGAAGCAATTGTGAATGATCCGGATGAAAATGATCTACGCAAAGCACTTATCAAGTCTATCAAGAAAGCTGAAAAGAAAAGCGAATCCTGCAAAAAGACTATTGCTACTAAGCGTCGACATGATGATTCCGACCCAGATAATCAGCCACAACCAGAAAAGAGGAAGAAAGTGTCCGGTTCCACCTCCAGATCTCCAACTAAAACCGCAACTGTTAACGTTTCTGCTGATCCAAACCCTCCACAATTAACCGAGGATCCACACCCCTCACTATCAACCGAAGATGCTGATGTAGATATGGATGACATCCCTCAATTTATCACCAAAATCATTACGGAACCGCCCAAGGAAGCTCAATTAATTCCAGCTCCTGAATGGATTAACCCCGATGCTCCTTCTTTTAACTGGTTTGATGAAATGGTTGATGCTCACCCAGATGACACTGAAGCTGAAGAAATGATTGAAGGATCTATTATAAGCTTCACAAAAAGAATTAAAAAGGTGATGCAGACTCAAAGACTTCAGCTTTCTGACTTGGTTAAGATTCGCAAAGCAGGGTTCACAGAGTTCAAAACATGCACAACAACTGAACTTGAGTTCGAATACAACGTGGATGAGGTTGCAAGAGCTCTGTCAGAAAACATTACTTGGGAAAAGAGACCATCTTGGGACAAAATCTATCATGGCACGGATCCCCTTGTTGATGAATTCAAATATCAAGATTTTTCTCAACCATTACCCCTCGTTGGTCCTCCAAGTGATCCAAAACTTCCCAAGCAATACTTCTTCAACAAAGATCTACAGTATCTTATCCATGGGAACACGGATCCTGATCACCGTTATGCTACATCTCTCACAAAGTTCAAAGCTGCATCATATCCTCTGGAAGAACTTGATGATCAAATGAGAGGATTATACTCTGATTCAGTCAGTAGCTACAACTTTGAAGCAGCTTTGTGCAACTCTCACTGGCCAGAGATGCGCCAATGGTTTTACAAATACAAGCTGTCATTCCGATCCAAAAACAAAGTCTTCTCTAATCGTCGCATTCTTACCATCACAGCCGTTCCACGTACACAGAAAAGATTTGGGTATAATTTTCTTGATGAAATTGAGGTAAAAAGAAACGATAATCAAATTTATAAATTCAGTGAAGCTGACTATCATCGGTTGAACCTCAATGACATTGCTGACATATACTTACTTATGGTTCAAGGCAAACTTCAGCACTTGCCCGGCAGCCTTCAGTATGACGTCATCAACTCCATCTTGCTTTTTATGCGTCAAACTATCATCAAAGCAAGAGTAGAAGATGCACTATTAGGAGTCGAAAGTTATCAGAGAGCCCTCAACTTTACCGCTCCACAAAAACTTACTCATGCCATCAAGAACCCTCGACCGTTAACCTTCAACAACAAACCCTTTGGGGTTATTTATCCGTTAAGGGATACATTCAGAATCATGAGATATGAAGAGGTTCATAAGTTTGGGGATCAGACTCTTAAGTATGTCAGAATTCAGTTGAATGAAAAGCTCAAACAACACAACAGTGGGATTAATGTGGGATGGAGTAAAAGAGATGTAAAGGAAGCACTCAAGTTCATGGCTAGGATTGATCATAAATTAAGGTTCAGGGATTAGATACGCAGATTGGAGAGCTTGATTGAAGCAAGGGAACCGATTCCTGACATTCTCACTGACCGCCGTCCGGATACTCCTCGAGCATGATCATTTTGGTATAACATTAACTTTGTTTCATCATAATCTTTCATCATCTATTACTTTGGCTTGTGCACACATAACAGTGTACAACCCGTGCTTGTAATTAAAGGACCCTGAGGTACGCATCAGTGCCTCAATCCTTATATAAAGAGCGAAGGCTTCTTACTTTTGAGTAGAATTAATCAAACATTTTCTGATTTTCATAATTCTGCTCAAAAGAGAAGTATTTCACCTCAATGAGTATTCACTTGTTGAAGGGGAGCACTTGAAAAATTCATCGTTTGAAAACCAAAAATTCTTGTTGAAATCTCCCCATAAGACTCAAAAAGCATATTTTAATCAAAAGTTTATCAAAAACAACATCTCATATGCTATTTTTGAGGGGGAGAAAAGTGAAAGCGATTAAAATATGAAAGTTAAATGTTACTTAAAAGTCAAATCTCATGCGAGCTAGACTCAGATTCACCCAGGAATTGACGAAACATAAAAGTTAGTAAATTCGAAAAGAGTTTTCCTTGACGGGTAATAACATCAAGTTAGTTACTAGAGCTAGTTGTCACTTAAAAGCTGACAATGGAACTCTTTAACTAGCCACGTAAGCGTGTCTCGAAAAGGATTTGTCTTAGTAGAAATGTACCGTTTCGAGAAACTTTCTGTGGACTTGACCAGGCCGGGTAATAACTTCAAGCTAGTCTAACTAGTGATGTAAGCGTGTCTCGAATCGGTCTTGTTCACTGAAAGTGGATCAATTCTAAAAGTGCTTGCTCCTCCCGCATGTGCAAATTTATTAAATATTTATGAGCACATGTGAAGGGGGAGCCCTTCATAAGTATACACAAAACTCTCAAAGTGTTAAACAAAAATGTTTAATAATCACAAACACTTTGAGAGATTTTCAAAGGTTTCTTGGCTATTATCGGATAATCATGGAGTTATAAGGTGATTAAGATAGGAAAAACCATCATATGATCCGCCAGAGCCGGAGGGATCTACCCAAGGACATCACCAATAGTTAGAATTAGAAGTCCTTAGGTATGATACGATAAAAGGAGAAAAGAATGAAAGGGGAAAGAAGGAGTTGAAGAATTAAAAAGAAAAATAAAGAAAAGGGTGAAAAGAAATAGCCCTCCACATGTTCAACCTTAGGGCAGACATCGGGTTCAATTCATATGCTACTGGTTGTTGCTAAGGCAACACCGGTATTGAAGATAAAGTTGTCATGGACCCAGTGACGCACTGCACTAAACCTTCTTAACCACTCAAGTTCTCTTAAAAGGGCTTGTTTCATTCTCACGGGGAACCAGTGTAATCTATCGACTTATCTCTTAGAGATAGTTGATATTGAAGCAGGAGACCCCTCCCTAGTCTCCGTATAGGAAACCTAAGTGAGCACTTATCAAGTCTAGAGCCATGAGATACATCAAAGATCTCTTAGGAACACTTAGTATTTTTACAACTAGTGTTCTGCATCAATGGGCACCAGCTGTAAATTATCGAGTCCTTCACAGATCAGAGCAATCTGCCGAGAACGTTTATGAGAGAATTACATATGTATTTCTCAATGATTGAACGGAAATTCCTGCCAGGGTCAACATCAAACAGCCCTGACAGCAGGTCAATTCGGTAACTCCACAAGGGTTACGCTTAGTGTTCGCGGTGGTTCTTTAGCGGTCTACAGTCGTGGAGTGATCCCCAGCGACTCACCCAGTCATTGAGCTACTTAGTAGGTCTCGTAAGCTCCTTCGGGAGTATCTGATATGGGAACGGCCTGGATAAGGATTAGAAGGAGTCTTCACAATATGCTGTTGACAAGCTCTAATTCCTTATCTGTAAGTACCGGTTGATTATTGCTAACTGTTTATCTGCAGGTACATCTCCACCATGATGGTAGATTCCAGCATGCTTATACATACATCTTGAAGCAAATGAAAGCTCCCCCAAAGATCTTAGCACCACAAAGTTCAAAGAAAGATTCTATGCCATAAAGAAGAATCTACAAAGTATTAAGACTAAAGATCAAAGTGTATGCAAAGGAATTTCATGCTTTCAAAGTTAAAGTCCTAAGATGTATGAGCATGTTGGAATGGCGGACAACCACCACAGACACAGAAGTGACACAGAAGTGACGATCGGCAGACAACTTCATAACATGATCACCATCACATCAACAAAGAACGATGAAAGGTTTTGCTAACTATTTTTTGAGGACGTCAACTACAAAGTCAAAGTATAGAAGATGACGACGTCAAGCAACCTTTGATGACCAACACTTAGGGGGAGATTGTTGGGAATAGACTTTATTATTTCAAGTGTCGGTCATTGAATTTTGTTATAGGTTGCATTATTTAGTTAATACGTTAGTTATTTTATATGTTTTATAAAGTTTTATGCTTAGTTTATAGGTTTGGATAAAGTCTAAGGGCTAAGTATGTAATATTGTCTAAGTATGGTGAAGCCCTAAACTTTACTTATAAATAGTGTTGTATAACCTCATTTGAGGTGGTTGGTTCACTAGTAATATCATTAGTCTCTTATTATCATATTATGTGTTCCTTCCACTCTCTCTCTCTACTTACTTTCTCTCTCTAGATATCTTAGTGATGGTGTTGTAAAATGGTGACCTAACAATATCTCTCTTTCTAAAGTCACAAGACAACTTCAAGAATTCAATACTTACACAGTTTAACAACATAAAAAATTGTTATTCATCAATTCAACCACCAAAGCTCCATATATTTTACGATTCCTTTTTTTTCCCTGTGTACCTATTTGAACTTTGAAGTTTTGCCAATTCCGACGCCAATCTACCTCAGTTGTTGAATCATTGAACATGTCAAGACAACAAGTGGGCGTTTTTAACTTTTTATACATCGAAACCCATTTTAATTGTTGATTCGTTTATATTAACTATTTGTTCCCATTTTAAAACTACTTTGATTTGATAATTGTCTTATGATTAGGGGAGAATGTTTCCTTTGAAATGCAATCTGCACCTTTAAGCTTTTATGAGAAAGTTGATTCTTAGTGGAAATAGGAAGAACAATAAAATTATTTTTGTTGTCATTAATATTAATCCAGTCGAATACAATAAAATCATTCCTACGATTGTTGTATGGATCTGTCATCAAAAAATGATTAAATGATCCAGAATGATCTGTGGTTCTTTTGTGTTTGTAGCAGATTATCTGCTTTTGTTAAAAGAAAAAGAACGAATTTTGGTGCAATTGGGTTTTTGAAAGATAAAAAAACAAGGGGAAATTGAGCATTTGCCCCATGAGATACCGAGGGAGAGTTAACCAGGAAGATAAGAAAATATTGAATTAAAGTAAGCAAGGGTAAATACCTAATTTTAAGGTACAATTATTATTACAAATGTCAAATCGAAATAAATTGTACAAGTTGCATAAAAAATAATGTATACTTTATTTGCAAAAATTGTACAAGTTGCATAATAGTATACTTACACATAGTACTAGTTGCAAGAAAAATGACACTTACACAAGTGTACTTGAGTCTTACACACACTTACACATCTGTACTTGATTTTGGGGAAAAAATAGCCATATGAGCATAATGGCATAAAACGCATAAATCGAATTGAGGCAAAACCCTTTACTCGAAGTCGCATGGGGCTAGGCTTAAAGCATGGTGAATTTCATGAGGCAAATATTCAATTGCCCTAACATTTATGGGGGTAACCAAATTGGATCAAAAAGCAACAAAATATGGACATGAAGCTCAGTCGAGGTTGAGACCGATTGTCTCTCTTTTCTTGCTTCATTTCGGTCGCGACCGAATAGCCACAAAAGGCCCGACCGACTGGGTCGTGTGCTCTTCTGTGTCTAGCCTTAATTGGATAATATGCTGATTTGTTTGGAATTTAGATTGGAATTAATGTTTAACAAAGACGATCGCTTGGCATATTACTTGTAAAATTTTGGTGAATGGTTTTGATGTATGTACATATTTGGTTTGGGCAAATGTTTTAAAAAGGTACCATACTTGTCTTCATTTGTTTTTTTGGGTAGCGAACAAAATTTTTTTGCTTATGCGGGTACTTTTTTTTCAAAGTCGACCTTTTTGAGGTATTTGGCGAAATTTTGTGACATTTTTGCACCTTTCAGCTAATAGTAATTCTTTTTTTTTCAAAGGGCAAAAATGTCACAAAGTACATTAAGAAGACCGAATTCGAAAGAAAAGTACCCATGTAAGTAAAAAAATTTGTTCGCTATCCAGAAAAACAGATTGTGACAAATATGACACCTTTTAGACCTTTTTTTTTTTTTTTTTTTTTTTTTTTTTTTTTTTTTTTGAACGGCGGGTTAGTTGTTGGCTCGAGTTAGTGTCGCATCTTCGGGCAGAGATACCAACCGCGAGTCTCTCCTTAGGGGATAACCCCACTCCTATTCCCGATTCACCTGATATCATTAGAGCTTGTGATTCACAAGTGAGGACTTCCCGATCGGTCACCCAAACAGGTACTACTCTCACTTGGGCTAGCTTAACTACTTAAGCCTTTATCACTAAACAACAAACCCATTTAGTTTTAAATATTAGCGGATTAAGTGAAACTATTATGGAAAACGTTTTAGAATAGAAAATAAATAAATAAATAAAAACTGACAATAACTTTAAGAATACCATGGTGCTCGTGTGATGCGGATGATGTCAAAAAAAATTAGTCAATTTTCCCTTGGGAGTTGAGATCCATGAAGAACTCATACATGCCATAGAACCTATCAACCAATCATAGCCACCTATTTATATTTTCCATTTTTTTTTCAAAACAATATATCTTGCAAACGGTAAATCTTCAAGCTACAAAAAAAATACCATCGCGACGAGAATTAAATGATCTTTCTATAGATATGCATTGTTATATACTTTCGACGAACTTTTTTTTTTAATTTTCACCCAGAAAGAATCATATATGATTCGTAAAAATCATATATGATTCGTAAAAAATCATATATGATTCGATTCTTACGAATCATATATGATTCTTACGAATCATATATGATGTTAGCATTAAAAATATGTATTATGAAGTGATGGTCATTCTCATATTGTAACTTTGTGTCGTTTGTTAAGATTAGTAATAGTTTAGTCATTGGGCCTTGAACTTGGCAAGCTAATATGTTATGTGCTATGTTTCATAAGCCTAGTTATCCAACCATGTAACCAAGTCCAAGCCCAAGCCCATAGGGCATCTCATGTTAAGAACTA
The DNA here is from genome assembly GCA_030686995.1 of Artemisia argyi. Taxonomy (NCBI): domain Eukaryota; kingdom Viridiplantae; phylum Streptophyta; class Magnoliopsida; order Asterales; family Asteraceae; genus Artemisia; species Artemisia argyi. The sequence goes on from CM060677.1 coordinate 207,833,305, forward strand.
TTTAAACACCTCAAAGGCTCATTTGAGGTGTGTGCTTGTGTGTGTATTTGTGTGTGTTTTAGTAATCAAAGCTCTCATCTTTTCCATCTCTCTTTCATATATACACGAATCACATATAAGTCACCAAGTCACCATCTTTCTTCTTCTAATCTTCTATATTTGTGATAAAGTTGGCATATCTAAGGTCCTACAAGTGGTATCAATCGCCTAACAATGATTTAGGAGGGTTAAGAGGTTGTTTGGTTCGTATTTTTAAAGCTTTCTACACGTTTTTTCTTTAAAAAAAATTCTTACTTTTCTTGTTTTTTTTTTGTTTTTAACACTTTTTTGATTACAAACTAGTGTTATAAACCTTATCTAACAAGAAAGTTTCAATCTTTTTGAAGATTTTAGCTTAAAAATTTCGGATCTTGTTTTTGTACTTGTTTTCGAGATCTTCAATAGTTTCATAAAAATCATCAAGTTTGCAACTTTCTACAAGTTTTGGTGTTTTTAAGCTTAGAAGTACAAGAATCTTGGATTGCAAAAGTCGTTTGGGTGTGCTTTTAGCTTATACAAAAAACTGTCCTAATTTCGAAATCACACTTTGACAAGTTTTCGAGAACACAAGAAAAGGCTCCGTTCGTGCTCACCGTTGGATACTCGGTATTTTCTCTCTTGTATAAGAAAGAAATTACTTCGACTTTCGGGCTAAGTTTCGAAATTGTATAATTTCGAAATTTGTGTGATTGGGTTTTCGAAAAATCAACAATTTTCGAGAACATTGCAAGGTTTTCGAAAACTGCAAAATTTTCGAAATCACAGTTTTTTCGAAAATTTCCAAAATTTTCGAGAACTTGGAAACTTTTCGAGAACTTGGACAACTTATCGAGAACTTGGAAAATTTTCGAGAACTTGGACAACTTTTCGAGAACTTGAAAATTTTCGAGAACTTGGACAAAATTTCGAGAACACAAAGTTTCGCAAACCTCAATCTCGATAACAAAGTTTCGCAATCTATCAAATTTTCGAGAACACAGAATTTCGCAATCCAGAAGTTTCGCAATCAGAAGTTTCGCAATTCAAAGTTTCGAGAACACAACAAAATTTCGAGAATTTTGACAAAAGTGAGGTTTTTGACGACCAAACTTCAAACGGCCATAACTTTTGAACCGTAACTCCGTTTTCGACGAATCAGCTGTCAAAACGACCGTCATACAGAGGAGAACGACACGCTAAATGATTTATTGACTTAGGCGAAGTTTCGAGGCCTAAAAACACTCCGAGAAGAAGTTATTGAGATTTTAAGGTTTTCAGTCAAAATTTTCACCATAAAAACTTGCATCAACTCACTCTAAACTCTACTCCTATTTCGTTGGAACGATCCAAGAATCAACTTTATCCATCTACACTTCATCAATGGCATCTCAGCAAGATATTCATGCAGCAGGTGCGGAAAACCGACCTCCTATGCTTGAAAAAGGTGGATATCTCCCATGGACAAGCCGCATGCTTCGTTACATCAAAACTAAGACTGATGGTAACCTCATGCTCAACTCCATTAAGAATGGTCCATTTCAGCCAAGACAAGTTCAAGTTGCCGGTGATCCAAACTCAACAAATCCTACTGAACCTACAAACAGAAGAAGATTACACTGATGAAGACAAGGCGCAAATCAAAGCTGATGATATGGCAATGCATCTAATCCAACTTGGATTACCTCGGGAGATCTTTGCTGCGGTCGACAGCTGTGAAACTGCTCATGCTATATGAGAACGTGTTAGAAGGATTTGTCATGGAACAGAGATTGGACAACAAGACGTTGAGAACAAACTTCTTACAGAATGGGAGAACTTCACATCCACTAAAGGTGAACAGATTGAGTCATACTACACAAGGTTTTGCACATTGATGAATGAGTTAATCAGAAACAAGTTGACACCTCGAACAATTGCAACAAACATCAAATTCGTCAATAACCTTCCAGAAGAATGGGGTCGTTATGTTACAATTGTTAATCAGACAAAGGACTTACATCAGGTGAATTATGATCAACTCTATGACTTTCTGAAGCAAAACCAAGCTGAGGCTAATGAAGTTAGGAAAGAAAGATTGGCAAAGAATCATGATCCTCTCGCACTAATTGCTAATACACCAACACCATTACAAGTGAACACTCAACAACCATCATCATCCATTCACAACTACATGCAACCATCATGCATTCAACAACCAACACCGGTCTACCAACAACAAACTCTACTCCTATTTCGTTGGAACGATCCAAGAATCAACTTTATCCATCTACACTTCATCAATGGCATCTCAGCAAGATATTCATGCAGCAGGTGCGGAAAACCGACCTCCTATGCTTGAAAAAGGTGGATATCTCCCATGGACAAGCCGCATGCTTCGTTACATCAAAACTAAGACTGATGTTAACCTCATGCTCAACTCCATTAAGAATGGTCCATTTCAGCCAAGACAAGTTCAAGTTGCCGGTGATCCAAACTCAACAAATCCTACTGAACCATACATGCGTTTACAAACAGAAGAAGATTACACTGATGAAGACAAGGCGCAAATCAAAGCTGATGATATGGCAATGCATCTAATCCAACTTGGATTACCTCGGGAGATCTTTGCTGCGGTCGACAGCTGTGAAACTGCTCATGCTATGTGGGAACGTGTTAGAAGGATTTGTCATGGAACAGAGATTGGACAACAAGACGTTGAGAACAAACTTCTTACAGAATGGGAGAACTTCACATCCACTAAAGGTGAACAGATTGAGTCATACTACACAAGGTTTTGCACGTTGATGAATGAGTTAATCAGAAACAGGTTGACACCTCGAACAATTGCAACAAACATCAAATTCGTCAATAACCTTCCAGAAGAATGGGGTCGTTATGTTACAATTGTTAATCAGACAAAGGACTTACATCAGGTGAATTATGATCAACTCTATGACTTTCTGAAGCAAAACCAAGCTGAGGCTAATGAAGTTAGGAAAGAAAGATTGGCAAAGAATCATGATCCTCTTGCACTAATTGCTAATACACCAACACCATTACAAGTGAACACTCAACAACCATCATCATCCATTCACAACTACATGCAACCATCATGCATTCAACAACCAACACCGGTCTACCAACAACAAACTCTACTCCTATTTCGTTGGAACGATCCAAGAATCAACTTTATCCATCTACACTTCATCAATGGCATCTCAGCAAGATATTCATGCAGCAGGTGCGGAAAACCGACCTCCTATGCTTGAAAAAGGTGGATATCTCCCATGGACAAGCCGCATGCTTCGTTACATCAAAACTAAGACTGATGGTAACCTCATGCTTAACTCCATTAAGAATGGTCCATTTCAGCCAAGACAAGTTCAAGTTGCCGGTGATCCAAACTCAACAAATCCTACTGAACCATACATGCGTTTACAAACAGAAGAAGATTACACTGATGAAGACAAGGCGCAAATCAAAGCTGATGATATGGCAATGCATCTAATCCAACTTGGATTACCTCGGGAGATCTTTGCTGCGGTCGACAGCTGTGAAACTGCTCATGCTATGTGGGAACGTGTTAGAAGGATTTGTCATGGAATAGAGATTGGACAACAAGACGTTGAGAACAAACTTCTTACAGAATGGGAGAACTTCACATCCACTAAAGGTGAACAGATTGAGTCATACTACACAAGGTTTTGTACGTTGATGAATGAGTTAATCAGAAACAGGTTGACACCTCGAACAATTGCAACAAACATCAAATTCGTCAATAACCTTCCAGAAGAATGGGGTCGTTATGTTACAATTGTTAATCAGACAAAGGACTTACATCAGGTGAATTATGATCAACTCTATGACTTTCTGAAGCAAAACCAAGCTGAGGCTAATGAAGTTAGGAAAGAAAGATTGGCAAAGAATCATGATCCTCTCGCACTAATTGCTAATACACCAACACCATTACAAGTGAACACTCAACAACCATCATCATCCATTCACAACTACATGCAACCATCATGCATTCAACAACCAACACCGGTCTACCAACAACAAACTCTACTCCTATTTCGTTGGAACGATCCAAGAATCAACTTTATCCATCTACACTTCATCAATGGCATCTCAGCAAGATATTCATGCAGCAGGTGCGGAAAACCGACCTCCTATGCTTGAAAAAGGTGGATATCTCCCATGGACAAGCCGCATGCTTCGTTACATCAAAACTAAGACTGATGTTAACCTCATGCTCAACTCCATTAAGAATGGTCCATTTCAGCCAAGACAAGTTCAAGTTGCCGGTGATCCAAACTCAACAAATCCTACTGAACCATACATGCGTTTACAAACAGAAGAAGATTACACTGATGAAGACAAGGCGCAAATCAAAGCTGATGATATGGCAATTCATCTAATCCAACTTGGATTACCTCGGGAGATCTTTGCTGCGGTCGACAGCTGTGAAACTGCTCATGCTATGTGGGAACGTGTTAGAAGGATTTGTCATGGAACAGAGATTGGACAACAAGACGTTGAGAACAAACTTCTTACAGAATAGGAGAACTTCACATCCACTAAAGGTGAACAGATTGAGTCATACTACACAAGGTTTTGCACGTTGATGAATGAGTTAATCAGAAACAGGTTGACACCTCGAACAATTGCAACAAACATCAAATTCGTCAATAACCTTCCAGAAGAATGGGGTCGTTATGTTACAATTGTTAATCAGACAAAGGACTTACACCAGGTGAATTATGATCAACTCTATGACTTTCTGAAGCAAAACCAAGCTGAGGCTAATGAAGTTAGGAAAGAAAGATTGGCAAAGAATCATGATCCTCTTGCACTAATTGCTAATACACCAACACCATTACAAGTGAACACTCAACAACCATCATCATCCATTCACAACTACATGCAACCATCATGCATTCAACAACCAACACCGGTCTACCAACAACAAACTCTACTCCTATTTCGTTGGAACGATCCAAGAATCAACTTTATCCATCTACACTTCATCAATGGCATCTCAGCAAGATATTCATGCAGCAGGTGCGGAAAACCGACCTCCTATGCTTGAAAAAGGTGGATATCTCCCATGGACAAGCCGCATGCTTCGTTACATCAAAACTAAGACTGATGGTAACCTCATGCTCAACTCCATTAAGAATGGTCCATTTCAGCCAAGACAAGTTCAAGTTGCCGGTGATCCAAACTCAACAAATCCTACTAAACCATACATGCGTTTACAAACAGAAGAAGATTACACTGATGAAGACAAGGCGCAAATCAAAGCTGATGATATGGCAATGCATCTAATCCAACTTGGATTACCTCGGGAGATCTTTGCTGCGGTCGACAGCTGTGAAACTGCTCATGCTATGTGGGAACGTGTTAGAAGGATTTGTCATGGAATAGAGATTGGACAACAAGACGTTGAGAACAAACTTCTTACAGAATGGGAGAACTTCACATCCACTAAAGGTGAACAGATTGAGTCATACTACACAAGGTTTTGCACGTTGATGAATGAGTTAATCAGAAACAGGTTGACACCTCGAACAATTGCAACAAACATCAAATTCGTCAATAACTTTCCAGAAGAATGGGGTCGTTATGTTACAATTGTTAATCAGACAAAGGACTTACATTAGGTGAATTATGATCAACTCTATGACTTTCTGAAGCAAAACCAAGCTGAGGCTAATGAAGTTAGGAAAGAAAGATTGGCAAAGAATCATGATCCTCTCGCACTAATTGCTAATACACCAACACCATTACAAGTGAACACTCAACAACCATCATCATCCATTCACAACTACATGCAACCATCATGCATTCAACAACCAACACCGGTCTACCAACAACAAACTCTACTCCTATTTCGTTGGAACGATCCAAGAATCAACTTTATCCATCTACACTTCATCAATGGCATCTCAGCAAGATATTCATGCAGCAGGTGCGGAAAACCGACCTCCTATGCTTGAAAAAGGTGGATATCTCCCATGGACAAGCCGCATGCTTCGTTACATCAAAACTAAGACTGATGTTAACCTCATGCTCAACTCCATTAAGAATGGTCCATTTCAGCCAAGACAAGTTCAAGTTGCCGGTGATCCAAACTCAACAAATCCTACTGAACCATACATGCGTTTACAAACAGAAGAAGATTACACTGATGAAGACAAGGCGCAAATCAAAGCTGTTGATATGGCAATGCATCTAATCCAACTTGGATTACCTCGGGAGATCTTTGCTGCGGTCGACAGCTGTGAAACTGCTCATGCTATGTGGGAACGTGTTAGAAGGATTTGTCATGGAACAGAGATTGGACAACAAGACGTTGAGAACAAACTTCTTACAGAATGGGAGAACTTCACATCCACTAAAGGTGAACAGATTGAGTCATACTACACAAGGTTTTGCACGTTGATGAATGAGTTAATCAGAAACAGGTTGACACCTCGAACAATTGCAACAAACATCAAATTCGTCAATAACCTTCCAGAAGAATGGGGTCGTTATGTTACAATTGTTAATCAGGCAAAGGACTTACATCAGGTGAATTATGATCAACTCTATGACTTTCTGAAGCAAAACCAAGCTGAGGCTAATGAAGTTAGGAAAGAAAGATTGGCAAAGAATCATGATCCTCTCGCACTAATTGCTAATACACCAACACCATTACAAGTGAACACTCAACAACCATCATCATCCATTCACAACTACATGCAACCATCATGCATTCAACAACCAACACCGGTCTACCAACAACAAACTCTACTCCTATTTCGTTGGAACGATCCAAGAATCAACTTTATCCATCTACACTTCATCAATGGCATCTCAGCAAGATATTCATGCAGCAGGTGCGGAAAACCGACCTCCTATGCTTGAAAAAGGTGGATATCTCCCATGGACAAGCCGCATGCTTCGTTACATCAAAACTAAGACTGATGGTAACCTCATGCTCAACTCCATTAAGAATGGTCCATTTCAGCCAAGACAAGTTCAAGTTGCCGGTGATCCAAACTCAACAAATCCTACTGAACCATACATGCGTTTACAAACAGAAGAAGATTACACTGATGAAGACAAGGCGCAAATCAAAGCTGATGATATGGCAATGCATCTAATCCAACTTGGATTACCTCGGGAGATCTTTGCTGCGGTCGACAGCTGTGAAACTGCTCATGCTATGTGGGAACGTGTTAGAAGGATTTGTCATGGAATAGAGATTGGACAACAAGACGTTGAGAACAAACTTCTTACAGAATGGGAGAACTTCACATCCACTAAAGGTGAACAGATTGAGTCATACTACACAAGGTTTTGCACGTTGATGAATGAGTTAATCAGAAACAGGTTGACACCTCGAACAATTGCAACAAACATCAAATTCGTCAATAACCTTCCAGAAGAATGGGGTCGTTATGTTACAATTGTTAATCAGACAAAGGACTTACATCAGGTGAATTATGATCAACTCTATGACTTTCTGAAGCAAAACCAAGCTGAGGCTAATGAAGTTAGGAAAGAAAGATTGGCAAAGAATCATGATCCTCTCGCACTAATTGCTAATACACCAACACCATTACAAGTGAACACTCAACAACCATCATCATCCATTCACAACTACATGCAACCATCATGCATTCAACAACCAACACCGGTCTACCAACAACAAACTCTACTCCTATTTCGTTGGAACGATCCAAGAATCAACTTTATCCATCTACACTTCATCAATGGCATCTCAGCAAGATATTCATGCAGCAGGTGCGGAAAACCGACCTCCTATGCTTGAAAAAGGTGGATATCTCCCATGGACAAGCCGCATGCTTCGTTACATCAAAACTAAGACTGATGTTAACCTCATGCTCAACTCCATTAAGAATGGTCCATTTCAGCCAAGACAAGTTCAAGTTGCCGGTGATCCAAACTCAACAAATCCTACTGAACCATACATGCGTTTACAAACAGAAGAAGATTACACTGATGAAGACAAGGCGCAAATCAAAGCTGATGATATGGCAATGCATCTAATCCAACTTGGATTACCTCGGGAGATCTTTGCTGCGGTCGACAGGTGTGAAACTGCTCATGCTATGTGGGAACGTGTTAGAAGGATTTGTCATGGAACAGATATTGGACAACAAGACGTTGAGAACAAACTTCTTACAGAATGGGAGAACTTCACATCCACTAAAGGTGAACAGATTGAGTCATACTACACAAGGTTTTGCACGTTGATGAATGAGTTAATCAGAAACAAGTTGACACCTCGAACAATTGCAACAAACATCAAATTCGTCAATAACCTTCCAGAAGAATGGGGTCGTTATGTTACAATTGTTAATCAGACAAAGGACTTACATCAGGTGAATTATGATCAACTCTATGACTTTCTGAAGCAAAACCAAGCTGAGGCTAATGAAGTTAGGAAAGAAAGATTGGCAAAGAATCATGATCCTCTCGCATTAATTGCTAATACACCAACACCATTACAAGTGAACACTCAACAACCATCATCATCCATTCACAACTACATGCAACCATCATGCATTCAACAACCAACACCGGTCTACCAACAACAAACTCTACTCCTATTTCGTTGGAACGATCCAAGAATCAACTTTATCCATCTACACTTCATCAATGGCATCTCAGCAAGATATTCATGCAGCAGGTGCGGAAAACCGACCTCCTATGCTTGAAAAAGGTAGATATCTCCTGTTGATCCCAGTTGAGCTAATACGATCTTATATAGAAGTTAACTAAAACAAATACTCAAGCTTAAACGCGGAATATAAAAGCTTAACTTAAGAAGATTTAGAATTCTCTTTCAACACTTCAATATTATTAATACGAGCACTCAATAATGCTAGGGTTTTACAACCTTGAAGTGAATAATAATACGTCCGTAATCTAACCCTAGGATCCTCCTTTTATAGGACAAGGAGTTCTACTAGGTTTACAATACCTTTCTCTACAAGATAAGAATAATCTAAATAGATAAACTATACAAAAGATCTATTCTATAATTATCCTATCGTATACAATGTTAAACCATTCAGCAGTAGTTTCACCAAGCAGCAGATTGTCTTCAGCAGCAGAGTCATTAACACCAGCAGCAGTTTCATTATAGCAGCAGTATTACTCAGCAGCAGAGTCTCATAGCAGCAGTGTCACTTGGTCAAACCCAACAATCCTCCCCTAAACTTAATATTTATTTCTAAATATTCAAGTTTCTTCAAAGCTCAAATTATTACTAGGAGGATGCTTCCAAACACTTCATCCCTTGAGAATTCATCTGATCAAATATCTTCTTATACTTTGTCAGCAAATCAAATGCTTGATCATCAGAATCATAGTCTTTCTGCAGCTTAAGTGTTCTATCACTATTAACCATCTGATTAACAACATTCCAGTATCTTACCACTGGATAATCCTTTTCAGCTAGCATATACAAGGTAATTGGTCCAAGAGTTAACATATGAACTCCAGAATCTTGAAAAAGTTTCCATCTTCTTACCTTGTAATCAGCTATCTCTGTCCATTCAGAGTCATCCATTGAAGGTTCAAACATAAGTTTAAGAGCTCTCCACAAAACATTATCAGAAGAAGTTAAGACATGATCAATTTTATCTATCTCATACTTTTTACCATCAAATTTCTTAGCTCCAAACTTTGCCTTGTATAACTTCCACAAGTCTTCAACATCCTCTCTATCAAAGTAATGTAACATTTGTTGAAATCTAAGAAATCTGTGAGACTTACCATCAGATCTCTGGACATCATGAAATGTTCCAATATTAGTATCATACCCTGTAGTTACTTTGACAATTGGATATTTAACTCCTAATGGTTTAGCATCCACAACTTCAGGATCTTCCATTTTGCCAACCACAGTATACACCTTCAATCTTTCTTTAAGATGCTCAGCAGGAATGTGATCAAAATCATGTTGAAACATATCTCCTTCTGGCATAGAACTGCTTCCTTCTCCAATCTTTCTCTTCTTCTTGGCAATTGATTTTTGAACAACACCTTTTCTTTTATCACCTTGCTCAGAAGAAGTAATCTTTGTTGCATCACTTTCAAGCTTTTCAACATTAGCTTCTTGAATCTGCTCTGCTTCAACTATCTTCTCAGGCACCAACTTCTTGTTCATTTGAGCAATTTGCTCCAAGTCCTCAGCACATCCCATATTATAAAAAGTATCTGTTCTCTTCTTTGTTTGTTGATACAAATCAAAAACTTCTTTATCAGAATAAGCTTTCAACTGCACCAATGTCCATCCACCCATATTCTTTAGATACCTTTCATATTCTTTCCTTTGCTGTTTAACAGTTGGACCTTTAAATACTTTAACCTTTCCTCTAGCAGCAGCATTCTCTTTTCTCTTCTTAGAAGCAAATTCACTATACCAAGATTGCACATTAAAATTTGGAACTTCATTTTCTTCAATCTTGATAAGCTTATTTAGTTCAATATCAGCAGCAATTCTGATCTTTTCATCATCCCATTCATCATACATTCTTAAGCCTTCAGCCTCCTTCTCAGCCAGCTGTTGATCTTCCAAGTTAATCAACTCTTGTGCTTTAATGGCAGCAGCTTCATCATGTTCAACTTGCAATGGCTTAGGCCAAGAATCAAAAGGTACATCAGTAAAGTCAACCCCTTTATATATCCACCTCTGAACATCAACTTGCTTGCCTTTACCCTTATCTGTAGAAGATGATGTGATTGTCTTCTTTTGAGTAGCAGCAGGTTCTCTTATTGTTATTCCTTTTTGAGGTTTTCTTGTTGCTGATGTTATGTTTGTTGTTGTGATAGGTTGTAATAATGATTGAGTTGGTAATTGTGGTGTAAGGGTGTCAGCAGTAGTCTTCTTACTTAGCAAGACCATTGCCTCTGCAGCAGCATTGTCCAAAGATCCAGCAGCAGAGTCTTGAACTTCAGCAGTATTCACTATTCCACTAGCGGCAGAATCAGAATAATTCTTAGCAGCAGAATTATGAACAGCAGTAGAGTCAGCAATAGCAGCATTTTCCACTGAATCTTCCAAAGTCTTTAACACATTACCCATCAACCCTGTTGCCTTCACTAGTTGCTCAGACTCCAAAGTTTTAAGAGTATCTACCACCTTTTCTTGTGCAACAGCCACCTTTTCCATAACAACTTCATTCCCAGACTTATCAGCAACCACAAGATTTTCATCATTCTGAGAACTATCCACATCCATGTCTTCAATCACTGGAACCTCCCCTGAAACTATTCTAGCATCCATATCTTGAAAATTATCAACTTTTTCAAGATTTACCTCCCCTGAATCCATGACAATCTCTTTCCTCCCCTGTTTGGAAGCATCCTCTTCCAAATGAGTAGATGGTTCAGAAGAACTTACAACCTGAGTAGTTCCCACTTTCTTCAATCTTTTCAATGAGGTTGAAGATCTTGATTTCTTGAAACTCTTAATCTGTTTTCGCATTTTGATGATGACCTTGGCTTGACCAGCAACAACATCAGATAGATTAAGAACCTTATCTTCCAAAGACTCACATTTCAACCCCAAAGCAGTACAAGTATCCGTCAATTCTTTTATAAGTTGCATTGTAGTCTCATCACTTCGACCTGTATTACCTGGTCCGAGAGGTGAATCACTGACATTGTCATCATGTACAAGTGGATCCGTCAAATCATGAGTCACTGGCCTGTCCTCATCACTTCGACCTGTGTAACCTGGTCTGAGAGGTGAATCTTGGGACAAAAACTCAGTATCAAACCTAGCTTGATCATCTGAGCCCCCTATGTTTTCCATTTGGCTAGGGTTACCATCCTGAGAAGCAAACTCATAAGAGTCCTTTTCTCTAGATGTTGCCTTGGTTTGGGTCTTAATGATGTTATCACTATCCTGCTCTGCTGCTAAGCTAGAAGCAGTAGTGACAGCCCTTGCCAACATGTCCTCTTCATCACCTAGGACAGCCTCATCTGGTACAGCCATACTAACACTATCCTGAGGTAGATTAGTGTTCTTTTTGGTTTTCCTATGGGAATATTGTTTTGTAGGTTGTGTAACAGATGTAGTAACATTGGGTGTGTGATGGGAATCAGTGGGATTTCCTGATCCTTCACCCTGGTTGTTGTGCACAATTTGTTCCATAAAAGAAGTCAGATTTGTATGTGCACCAGAAAAACCTTTGCCATGTTTAAGCAAAAAGGTAAAAGTCCTTGAAGCCAATTTTGGAGCATCATATTCAGCAGTATGGCTTCTTGGTTTAGAAATTTGGTTTTCAATAAAGATTTGAAGAAATCTTGGATATAGCAAATAAGAACCATCTTCAACACCTTTAAACAACCCAGCCAATATCATTTTTGAAAAATTAAATGGTTGACCTTTGCACAAACATATCATTGCAGAAGCAATGGTAGTATTGAACTCATGCCACCCAGATGTTTTAGGGCTCAAACAATGAAGGAATAGATGTACCAAAAACTTGTATTGAGGACATAGGAGAGCTTTTTGAAATTTTAAATTGTTATGTTTCCCCTCATATCCCAATTCTTTTAAACCAGCAAAAATAGCATCATTGTTAAGACAAGTGGTCTCTGTCTCATCATCTAAGAGAAGAGATTCCCTTATAGATGATTCAGTTACACGAATCTTTTCCCCATCTACAAAAGCACTGACATGTTTTTCCCCATTCATAGTTTTGATTTTGGCAGTAGACCAAAACTGTTTGATGTAGGAAACAAATATAGTAGGGTTCACAGTGAGTGCATACCTAAGAGAAGTAGCATTCAAAAACTTTACCATGTCTGTGAAACCTTCAGGAACTAATTCTTCATTCAAAACGATCACACTATTGTGTTGCTCAACCCAGGTACGTGATAGCTCCATGAATTAGGTTTAGAGAATTTGGGGATTTGTGATTATTGGAATGATTAGGTGTAAGGGTTTGTGATAACTTCAATTGAGAACATATGAAAACCAATTATGAAGTTCAATTAGGTTTTAAACTGATGGATGAAAGTTACACATACCACCCTCTTACTTACAACAATAGCAGCAGAACCGTATCATTCACAACTAGCAGCAGAATGATAAACCTAGCAGTAGAGTGAACTGGAGCCAGCAGCAGAGTTGACTATAGACCTTGGTCAACTATGCATAACAATTAATGCAAATATCACTCCGTAATCTCTATAAAACCGGCAAGATCTTTTCCCCAAATTACGCAATCAAACCCTAATTACTTTCAAAAACGCCACATTCACAATCAATACTATCCATCTTTACAATCAAATCATCACACAATGAAATCAACACCCGAAATAATCAATATCTCTTCTGATTCATCATCAGAGGATGAATCCTCAATGGAACCCTTTGTTCCACCCTTTCGTCCTCCACGATTTGGTTGTAGAACCAAAGAACAAGCACGCAAGAGGAAGCATGATCTTCCTGTGTTTAAAGATCTTCTCAACCTAAATCAGACTCCAAGCACCTCAAGAGGTAAACAACCTATGTCCCCTGAGGTTCCAGCATCATCAGAATCATCAGACGACCAAGCTTGGACGTTTGTGCAACCACCTCCTCCAGTGCATCATTACCAATCTCCCTTCATCTTCACATCCTCAGATGAAGAGGAGGAAGAACCAGCAACCAATCCACCTGCCACACCTGAGAGGCCACAATCTTCAAGGCCGAGGCCACAATCTTCAAGGGCGAGGCCACTACCATCACCTGGTCTTTCTCTTCGACCATCAAGACAAAACCCTCCTCTCCCAAAGGATAGAGAGATTGTGTTTGGGCTTCCTTGCCCTAGGAAGTGATGAAGATGTAGGTGTTAGGTTATGATGTCTGTTTTTGTGTTTTGTCCTTTGATGTTGAATCATTGTACTTTTCTGGAATGAATGAATGAACTTTCTTGTTTCAATTCTTGCAAATCACCATTCATATACCTGCAAAATGTTAGACCAAACACCACAAAGCAAACAACCAACATATGTACTAGCAGTAGAGTGAGAAAATCAATGAGCAGCATAGTACATTATATCTAAAACATATACACATTAACAAGCAGCAGAATAACAAGCAGCACATGCATTACAAACTTTAACAAAAACAAAGAGATAAGTTTTTCAAAGATTAATCATACCAATGTTTGCAATTAAAAATTGAAACCTCCCCACATCAAACTGTTTAGTGAGAAGATCAGCAACATTGTTATCAGTATAAATTTTAACAATTTGAATCAACTTCTTTTCATAGCAATCCCTTATGAAGTGATGCCTTATCTCTATATGTTTTGTTTTAGAATGAAACACAGGATTTTTAATTATGCAAAGTGTGCTGTTGTTATCAATATGGATTTTAGTATTCATGAAATTGTACCCATAATCCAATAATTGATTCTGCATCCATAAGACCTGTCCACAACAACTTGAAGCAGCCACATACTCAGCTTCTGTTGTTGAATTTGCCACCACTGTTTGCTTCTTGCATTGCCATGACACCAACCTGCTTCCAAGGAATTGACAACCCCCTGTTGTAGACTTTCTATCCAAAGAAGCTCCAGCATAATCACTATCTGAGTAGGATACCAGATCAAAAGGTGAATCCTTAGGATACCAAAGGCCCAATTTTGGTTGATGCCTTAGATATCTAAAAATTCTTTTTACTGCATTGAGATGTGATTCCTTGGGATACACTTGAAATCTTGCACAGGCACACACTGCAAACATAATATCAGGTCTTGATGCTGTAAGATACATCAATGATCCAATCATAGACCTGTACAAGTGTATATCCACTTCCTTTCCATGTTCATCCTTCAGCAATGGTTTATCTTTTTCCATGGTAGTCTTGGCAGGCTTAGCATCTTCAAAGCCAAACTTCTTCAAAATATCATTGACATACTTATCTTGACTAATAAAGATGCCATTTTCTTTCTGTGTAACTTGCAGACCTAAGAAGAAAGTGAGTTCTCCCATTGAACTCATAGCAAACTTGTCCTTCATAAGCTTCTCAAAACTAATACACATAGCTTTGTTTGTAGACCCAAAGATGATGTCATCAACATAAATTTGAACCAGCAAAATATCATCTTTTTGTCTTTTGAGAAACAAGGTTTTATCAATCTTTCCCCTGCTGAACCCAGACTCTAGCAAGTAGGTTGACAAGGTGTCATACCAAGCTCTAGGAGCTTGATGTAGACCATACATTGCTTTATTTACCTTGTAGACTTTGTCAGGATGATCAGGGTCTTCAAAGCCTGGTGGTTGAGACACATAAACTTCCTCAGTAATGGTCCCATACAGAAAAGCACTCTTCACATCCATTTGATACACTACAAAGTCTTTGTATGAAGCATAAGCCAAGAATAGTCTAATTGCTTCTATTCTTGCCACTGGAGCAAATACCTCATCATAATCAAGGCCTTCTTGTTGTGTGTATCCCTGTGCTACTAACCTTGCCTTATTTCTTATGACAATTCCTCTCTCATCTCTTTTGCATCTGAAAACCCATTTTGTGCCAATCACTCTTTTACCATTTGGCAATTCAACCAAAGTCCATACTTCTTGCAGCTTGAATTGTAAGAGCTCATCTTGCATTGCTTCTACCCAACTTGCTTCTTGTAAGGCTTTGTAAGTATTTTTGGGTTCAATTTGAGAAAGAAAACATGCAAACAGGCAATTTTGAAGATCTTTATGACTATTTCTTTGATGCAGAGATCTGGCAAAGAAACTTTGATGATGTGGATCTTTCAAGGCTTTAGTCATTTGCCTAGTTTGAATGGATGAGTGTGGATCACTTAAGATTTGATCTTTTGGATGATCCTTGTGTATTCTTGTGGTAGGTGTAGGACTAACAGGAATATTGAGTTCCAAGTTAGTAACATCAGCAGCAGCTCCAAATAACTTACCATCAAGTGCATCATTGTCTGTGTCATAATAGATATTTTCAAGATCAGGCATATTTGGATCATCAGGATAGATAGTATCATCAATAGATCTACCCTGAGTGTCCAAATTAGGAGACAAAGAAGTAGCAGTAGAGTTAGTGGGCTTAGAAGCAGAATGTGGTGAAGCAGTAGTTGTATCTTTTGGCCTAGCAGTAGAGTCATCTGAGTCAGCAGTAGAGTCTTCTGGCTCAGCAGTAGAGTCTTTTGGCTGTTTAGGAGAGACATCAACAACTACCTTGGGAACTTCAGGAGTTTCTTTTTCTGCTTCATTAGGTATGACAATACCTTCTTCAGTTTCCTTAGATTTTTCATGAGAAACAACATCATCTTGAGAGCTTTGTTCCTTCTGAAGAGGTACAAAGGTTGGACCAATCTTCAATTTCTCAATCACAACAAACTCTTCCTGTGGTTTATCAACATTGGCAATGACAGGAACATAGTTCATTGTTTTAGCAAGAATGTCGACATCAAATAACCATTCTGGTCCCTTCCTTGCAGAATTATATGTGTTTTCACTAAACTTGATATGCAGATTCTCCTCCACATGTTTGGTTCTTTTATTATATACCCTGAAGGCTTTACTATTAACAGAGTAACCAACCAAATTTCCTTCATCAGCTTTTTCATCAAATTTGCCTAGCTGATCCTTTGTATTTAAGATAGTAACAGGACATCCAAATGGTTTGAGAAAATCAATCATTGGTTTCTTTCCATGAAATAGCTCATATGGAGTTTTGTTGTGAGGCTTGACTACCTTACTTCTGTTTTGCACAAAACATGCAGTGTTCACAGCTTCAGCCCAAAAAGGTACAGGTAGTTTTGAATCAGATAGCATAGTTCTTGCAGCCTCAATGAGTGTCCTGTTTCTTCTTTCTGCAACACCATTTTGTTGTGGAGTTCTTGCTACACTGTACTGTCTAAGTATTCCTTTTCCCACACAAAATTGATTCATCTCACTGTTCTTGAACTCAGTACCATTGTCACATCTGATAATCTTCACCTTGTGATTGTGCAGGTTTTCAACTCTTGTAATGAAGGCTTTGAGTATTTCTGGGGTTTCATCTTTGGTTGCAAGAAAGAATACCCAAGTAAACCTGCTAAAGTCATCAGTGACAACAAGACAATATGACTTCTTATTCAGACTTTTTACAAATACAGGCCCAAATAAATCCATGTGTAGCAAGTGTAGTGGCACAGTATTTGTGTTTACTGTCTTGGACTTGAAAGAAACTCTGTGTTGTTTACCCTTTTGACATGCAACACAAGTTTCACAATTCTCAAAAATCTTTGTAGGCATGCCTCTCACAAGATTTCCTTTCACCAACTTGTTCATAGTCTTGTAGTTCAGATGTCCCAGTCTTCTATGCCATAATTTGGACTCATCAATAGTGGCCTTTGCAATTAGACAAGTCAAAGCCCTTTTAGGAATAATATTCTTAATATGGTCGCTGTATATATTTTCCTTTCTAGGGACCTTCAGTAACACAGATTTGTCATCTGGTAATTGAAAATCAGGGGAAAGAATCATACACTCAGTGTTTGTAAAAAGAACAAAATTCTTTTTGTCACACATTTGTGAGACACTAAAAAGGTTAAACTTAAGTCCTTTCACAAGAAGCACCCTCTCAAAGTCCAAATTTCCAGTTCTCAGTGTTCCTATTCCAACAATCTTTCCACCTTTTGGATCATTCCCAAAAGCTACATAACCACCATCAAAAGCCTCAAGATCTTCAAGTTGAGACTCATCACCAGTCATGTGTCCAGAACATCCACTGTCAACAATAACCATATCCTTAAGCTCATCCAGTAGATTGACCTGCACATGAAAAATAGAGAAATCAGTTCCTCTTGATGACCCAAGCCATTACTGACTTGGATCTGCCCTGTGCATCAGTATAATCAAATTTCTTTAAATCACTTGATGCACTGCTATTCTTGGAAACAGTATTTGAAACATTTGATTTTGGTTTCCAAGTCCAGCAAGCTGAGGCCTTAACAGCATAAAAGTGATTACCAACAACTGTATTTGGAAGATGTTTTGGCTCATAAGTAAAAAGTTTTGTACTAGCAGTAGTTTGCTTGTTAGCAGCAGAGTGCATACTAGCAGCAGAATACTTACTAGCAGTAGAGCCACTAGTAAAACTAGTTGTTGATTTGAAAACACCATTTGGTTTAGCAGCATAAATAGATCTAGTAGCACCAGATCTCAACAAAACAGCTCTAGGAACCATGTTTCTATTTGGATGTGGGTGAGTTTGTTTTGTGACATATTTGTGATTCACCCTTGAATATTGATTCCAAACAGGTCTTTGGTGTTCAGGACATCTACCAATCAAGTGGTCAAAGCTACCACACTTATAACAAGCCTTCTTTTGTAATTCAAACTGGTTACCTAATCTCTGTGAAACTAGGTTGTTGAAGTTTCTTTGGTTACCTCTAGGCTTATTATCAAAACTTCTCAATTGTTCTCTAGGCACCTCATTGTACTCTGCCATTCTCCTAGCAAGCTTATTTCCTAACACAGGCTTGACAAACTTAATCTGTTCTACCTTAGGTTTAACCTGAATAGGAATCTCTTCCTTTTTAACTGTAAGTTTTGGTTGAACTTGTTCTTCTTCACTTTCACTATCAGAATACCAATCTTCTATAATAGGAGCTTCAGGAAATTTTCTAGCCTCAACCTTAGGTGTCTCATTAACACTTGTGCTACTTTCACCTACAGGTTTTTCAATATTCAGCTCACTAATGAAGGATAGTTCTTTTCCTGGTGGAGCAAAAGCACTTTTGGCTGGAGGAGCCACTTCATTATACCCAATTCCACTACCTTTTCTCATCAAATTATTCTCAATAGATTTATGAACTAAATCAGAAGCATATTGTTGTTTTTGTACTCTTACTACATGCTTATCTTTTTCAGCAAGAGCTTGCTCTTTTTCTTTTTCAGCTTCTTCTAGCTTATTTTTAAGAACTTCTACTTCACTATTTTTCTTAAAAATTTCTATATCTCTGAGATTAAGTTGTTCTACATA
The DNA here is from genome assembly GCA_030686995.1 of Artemisia argyi. Lineage (NCBI taxonomy): Eukaryota > Viridiplantae > Streptophyta > Magnoliopsida > Asterales > Asteraceae > Artemisia > Artemisia argyi. The sequence goes on from CM060677.1 coordinate 207,852,314, forward strand.
TTCCTTTTCACACTCTTTGAGATATTCTAACCTTCTCTCAACATTTTGAATACCTACTTTATAACCTAAGTTATCAAGTTTTAGATGTTCAACTTCTTTATTTAAACTCTCATTCCTAGCCTTAAGAACTTCTATAGTGTCAGAACAAGATTTAAAAGAACATCCAGATGATTCAGAATCATTAGATACCTCAGAGTCAGAGCCTGATGATGAACCATATGCCATAAGTGCAAAGTTATGCACTTTGGGTTGAACAGCAGCAACCAAAGAGAAATTTGGTTCTTCTTCAGCCATATCACTCCAGTCATATTCTCCCTGTCCATCACAAGCTACCATTGCAGACTTTGATTCTTCAGTCTTCTTTGGAACTTCAGCATTCTTCTTTGGAGATCTACACTCTCTAGCAAAGTGTCCCTTCCTGTTGCAATTGTAGCATTCAATCTTAGACTTGTCAAATCCTGGACTCTCCTTAGCCTTGTATTTGACTTCTCTTCCAGTCTTTTTCCAGAACTTTCTTGCTCTTAAAGTCAACATTGCCATTTGCCACTTGAGATCAATTTCTTCAAGATCATCTGGATCAATATGATCCAAATCTTGATTTATGACATGTGATCTTATGGTTGTAGTAAGCTCAGCCAAGAATGCACATAAAGCAACATCACTGGTAGAGATCTTGTCATTTGAACTAGCAGCAGATCCAGATCCATCAGCAGTAGATACTCCATAAGCAGTAGAGTGAGTATCTTGAGTCTCTTTGGATTTTGAAGACACAAAAGCAAGATTTTGTGTACTAGAAGATGAAGTAGAAGAAGTAGCCAATTCAGATTCATACACCCTTAAGTTGTTGTAGAGGCTCTCCAACTTCATTGTTTCAAAGTCAGACTTATTCCTCCACACCACTGTGTGCATACTCCATTCAGGTGCAAGACTTCTTAGAAACTTGAGATTCACATCTTCCTGTGGAACAACATACCCAACAAGCTTTAGATGACTAACCAGTTGATTTAGCCTGTTGTATGTGCCAATTATCTTTTCTCCAGGTTCAGAAGTAAAGTTTTCAAACTGATGCTTCAACATATTCTTTCTGGACTTCTTAGTAGCATCATTCCCACCAAACCTGAATTCTACTGCATCTATTAATGCTTTTCCTGTTTCACAATCATCAAAGTCCATTTGAAATTCATTAGGTATTCCCATTAAGAGAATACTATGAGCTTTGATTTCCAGCTTCCTTGTTGCATTAGCTTCAGCAGACTTAATAGGTATCTCCTTGCCATCAGCACTCTTCTCTGGTTCAGAATCACCATTAACAATCACATTCCACATGTTGAAGTCGATCATGCGAATGTATTGTCTGATCCTCCTCTTCCATAGCTCATACTCAGAAGGATTGAGCATAGGTACCCTTGAAGCAGTCACCATGTGAGTTTCATCACCCATCTTAAGCAAACGATTTGGAACAGCAAACTTTAAAGAAACAAAATCTTCTTGATTATAACTTCTAGATCACAAGCTCTGATACCACTTGTTGATCCCAGTTGAGCTAATACGATCTTATATAGAAGTTAACTAAAACAAATACTCAAGCTTAAACGCGGAATATAAAAGCTTAACTTAAGAAGATTTAGAATTCTCTTTCAACACTTCAATATTATAAATACGAGCACTCAATAATGCTAGGGTTTTACAACCTTGAAGTGAATAACAATACGTCCGTAATCTAACCCTAGGATCCTCCTTTTATAGGACAAGGAGTTCTACTAGGTTTACAATACCTTTCTCTACAAGATAAGAATAATCTAAATAGATAAACTATACAAAAGATCTATTCTATAATTATCCTATCGTATACAATGTTAATCCATTCAGCAGTAGTTTCACCAAGCAGCAGATTGTCTTCAGCAGCAGAGTCATTAACACCAGCAGCAGTTTCATTGTAGCAGCAGTATTACTCAGCAGCAGAGTCTCATAGCAGCAGTGTCACTTGGTCAAACCCAACATCTCCCATGGACAAGCCGCATGCTTCGTTACATCAAAACTAAGACTGATGGTAACCTCATGCTCAACTCCATTAAGAATGGTCCATTTCAGCCAAGACAAGTTCAAGTTGCCGGTGATCCAAACTCAACAAATCCTACTGAACCATACATGCGTTTACAAATAGAAGAAGATTACACTGATGAAGACAAGGCGCAAATCAAAGCTGATGATATGGCAATGCATCTAATCCAACTTGGATTACCTCGGGAGATCTTTGCTGCGGTCGACAGCTGTGAAACTGCTCATGCTATGTGGGAACGTGTTAGAAGGATTTGTCATGGAACAGAGATTGGACAACAAGACGTTGAGAACAAACTTCTTACAGAATGGGAGAACTTCACATCCACTAAAGGTGAACAGATTGAGTCATACTACACAAGGTTTTGCACGTTGATGAATGAGTTAATCAGAAACAAGTTGACACCTCGAACAATTGCAACAAACATCAAATTCGTCAATAACCTTCCAGAAGAATGGGGTCGTTATGTTACAATTGTTAATCAGACAAAGGACTTACATCAGGTGAATTATGATCAACTCTATGACTTTCTGAAGCAAAACCAAGCTGAGGCTAATGAAGTTAGGAAAGAAAGATTGGCAAAGAATCATGATCCTCTCGCACTAATTGCTAATACACCAACACCATTACAAGTGAACACTCAACAACCATCATCATCCATTCACAACTACATGCAACCATCATGCATTCAACAACCAACACCGGTCTACCAACAACAAACTTTACTCCTATTTCGTTGGAACGATCCAAGAATCAACTTTATCCATCTACACTTCATCAATGGCATCTCAGCAAGATATTCATGCAGCAGGTGCGGAAAACCGACCTCCTATGCTTGAAAAAGGTGGATATCTCCCATGGACAAGCCGCATGCTTCGTTACATTAAAACTAAGACTGATGGTAACCTCATGCTCAACTCCATTAAGAATGGTCCATTTCAGCCAAGACAAGTTCAAGTTGCCGGTGATCCAAACTCAACAAATCCTACTGAACCATACATGCGTTTACAAACAGAAGAAGATTACACTGATGAAGACAAGGCGCAAATCAAAGTTGATGATATGGCAATGCATCTAATCCAACTTGGATTACCTCGGGAGATCTTTGCTGCGGTCGACAGCTGTGAAACTGCTCATGCTATGTGGGAACGTGTTAGAAGGATTTGTCATGGAACAGAGATTGGACAACAAGACGTTGAGAACAAACTTCTTACAGAATGGGAGAACTTCACATCCACTAAAGGTGAACAGATTGAGTCATACTACACAAGGTTTTGCACGTTGATGAATGAGTTAATCAGAAACAAGTTGACACCTCGAACAATTGCAACAAACATCAAATTCGTCAATAACCTTCCAGAAGAATGGGGTCGTTATGTTACAATTGTTAATCAGACAAAGGACTTACATCAGGTGAATTATGATCAACTCTATGACTTTCTGAAGCAAAACCAAGCTGAGGCTAATGAAGTTAGGAAAGAAAGATTGGCAAAGAATCATGATCCTCTCGCACTAATTGCTAATACACCAACACCATTACAAGTGAACACTCAACAACCATCATCATCCATTCACAACTACATGCAACCATCATGCATTCAACAACCAACACCGGTCTACCAACAACAATTCTACCCACAACAACAAGAAGTTATTCCACAACAGACATACCCACAATTCCAAGAACCAGAATTCACTGACAATGATGAAGCTGCTGCAGCATTGACTCAAGCGTTTGCTTTTCTGTCAAAGGCATTCCAAGGACGCTATTCTACACCAACAAACAACAACCAAAGGATTTCATCGAATACTCGCAACAGGCAGATCGCTCAGCCGAGTTTCAATATGGGCAACGGAGGCCAAATGGTTGGAGTTTATGGGAATCAGCAAGGATATGCTACGGGATTTAATATGGGAAATCAGAAAATATGCATAATGCAGGTCAGTATGCAGGGAATCAGTATGGTCAAAATGCAGGGAATCAGTTGGGTCAGTTTGTTGGAAATCAGAGGGGTCAGAATGTTGGTAATCAGGCAATGGGTAATCAGAATAGAAATGTTGCAGCTCCAGTAGTTGGGAATTTGGGAAATGTGAATTAGGGTAATCCGGTAAAGTGTTTCAACTGCCAGGGTGTAGGTCATATGGCAAGGAACTGTCCTACTAAGCCAAACAAGAAAGATCTAGCGTACTTGCAGAAAGCAGTAATGTTGGCACAAAAGGCAGAGGCAGGATTTCAGTTGAACGCAGAGGAGAATGACTTTATGGCTCTTATGGATGACATGGAAGATAGAGAAGATATCAATGCGAACTGTATATTCATGGCGAATCTTCAGGAAGCTAAGTATGACACGGATTCTGACACACTTCCTGTTTATGACACCAATGCACCATCTGAGGTATCTAACTTCAACACATGTCACAATAATGATATATTTGATATGTCTCCTCATGAGGAACAGCATTTTGAGAAGCAAGCAACCACTTATGATACATCCCTGGACATGCCAAGTAGTAGCAATACTCCTTCAGCAACTCCAGATGTGAATCATAATGGAGGCTTCATTTCACAACATGCTGTGAATGATGAGGAAACACGTGCTTTGTTTGAATCATTATTGAATAATTGTCGTATTGAAATTGAGAATGTGCAAAAGGTCAATCGCGATGTTAAGGCCGCGAATGTTAAATTGACCGCTGAGCTTGAGAGTTACAAATCAACCGTTAAAGCTTTTGAATTTCATAACAAAAGATTGTCTGAATTAGAAACTGGTTATCAAAATTCCGTTTCAGAGAAACAAAAATTGCAACTCAAGTTTGACACACTTGATGTTAATTCTTTCAAAAAGATAAAATCTTTAAACACGAAAATTTCTGATTTACAAAACCAACTTTCTAAACAAAAAACAGCTTATTCCAATCTTGAAAAAGAAATGGATGAGTTGAAAAAGGATTTTGCAAAGAAAGAAGACAAATTTTTGGAAGAAATCGTAGAGTCAGAACACATGATTGCTCATTTAGAGGAATTAGTGGTTAAGTCGGGTCAGTCGAGTCAAACAATGAAAATGATTTCAAATCAAATTCATCCGATTTACCATACGAAACATAAAATGGGTCTTGGTAACAACACCCCTTGTAATCTCAAGAAAGCTCAGCAAGAACAGAATGTTTTGTACAATGGTAATGTGATTTATACCAAACATGATCCTCCCGTCGTTCGGGATTCTGTGCTAACGATTGAACATGTCGAAGAGAGCATTAATAAAATGAAACAAAAGGATTTGAAACCCATTGATTACAACAAATTGAACAAACTTTCGGGAATCACTTTTGTTCCACAAACAGAACCGTCTGTGTTTTCCATTAAACGACCATTTGCGAAATTCTTGTCTAAAAAGAAGGTTGTTTCCAAATCTCTTTCAAAATTAGAACAAATGTCCTCTAACAACACTTTTAAAACAAGTGAGACTAGAAACATTCTCGATGACGTTAAAATGAGAATTCAAGAACTTCAAAACATTGTTAAATCCAAAACTTCCATCGATATTAACAACTGGCATTCTAGTTTTCACATCAAACAGCAAAAGGTGTTTCAAAACGAAATTACTATTCCACTGAATAACATCAGCGCGAGTGTAAAAAATTTTGAACTAGTTTTCTTAAAAGAAACGGCCGACTTTGTCAAGGACCACAAATCCCTGGTAACCGAAGCTAATGATGCTCGTGAAAACATGAATGTTTTGGAAAACCTAAATGATTCTCTCTTCGAAGCTGTTATGACCACTGACATTATGTCCATCGTTTTACAAACATATTCTGTTCAAGACGATGAAAGACTGAGAGCTGAGACCTCCGAAATTGTTTCAAAATATGAAAATGCTCTTATAAAGCTTGAAAAAGAAAATGTGTCATATTTTAAACAACTTGATCGAAAAAAGGAAGAATGCAAGTATGACAAATTGTCGTATGAGCATGCCTTAAAGAACATGAAAGAGCAAAATGATCTTTTGAGGACTCAGCTTGAAAGTCAAAAAGGAAAGGGTGAGGAAACTAAGTTTGCAAAACCATTGACTTCGGAGAAACCAAATGTTTCAAACACGGTTCAAAAACCAAAAATGTCAATTTCAAGGTTTGCTCCAAAAGTCGATGAGAAAAAGGATTTGACAAAACCAGTCACTCCAACACCCTTGCCCAAGAAAAGTGAAAATGATAAGATTGTTGATAAATGAAAAGCGGTTGTCGAAACTCCTAAAGTGTTAACACCTGGCCTTTTTAGGATTAGTCCCACTAGTGCGTTTGCCTCAACATCTAAGACAAATGATAAGTGCATAAAGGCTAATTCTAAAGAATCTAGGGATGGTAAAAAGGACAACAATATAAATCCTAATGTGTGTGCCTTACCTTCTACAGGATTAGAAAGCACCTCTAGGAGCAGCAGACTAAAGCCTAAGAGCAATACAAGGAACAATAGAGTCTTGCCTGTCTCTAAGAGTAGTAGCAAGAATAAAGTTGAAGAAGTAGAAGAACACCCTAGGAATTTATCGCTTTGTAATAAGAGACATGTTTCATCTGAATGCAATGTCGAAAGTACTGGTTCTAATGCATGTAATGACTGTTTGTTTGATATGCAAGAAATGTTTAATTAATAATGTTCATGATGAATGTGTTTCTAAGAATGTGAATGTTACGCCTGAACAGAAGAATGTTCCAAAAAGACCTAGTGCTAGATCCAGATCTATAGAAAGATTAGTTGCATGATTTAGGACTACCACTATTAGTCGAATGCCTAGGAACTATCTTAAGTTTTGTATGTGGATTCCGATGGGTAGAGAGTTTACTCTTAAGGAAGGAAAATTAGAAATAACTCAAGCTAAACAAGTAGCAACTGTCTATGAATGTGATTCTGCTTTTACTCCTAACCCCATGGAACCAAATTCAACACGGTTTCCAAATACAAACTCTTCTGTTCTTGGCAGGTTATCGAAATATGTCTTTGGATCGTCGACTCGGGTTGCTCCAAGCACATGACCGGGAATTTAAAGCTGCTGATCAATTTTGTCTGGAAATTCATGGGAACTGTACGATTTGGAAATGATCATGTAGCAGCTATTCAGGGTTATGGAGATCTTCGGTTTGAGAATTTTTTAATCACTCGAGTTTACTACGTCGAAGGATTGGGACACAACTTGTTTTCAGTCGGGCAGTTTTGTGATGCAGATTTAGAAGTGGCTTTCAGGAGAAACACGGTTTTTATTAGAAATTTGGTTGGTGATGATCTCTTAACTGGTAATCGTGGTTCGAACTTGTATGCTATCGACATCAACCAAATGGCTTCTACATCACCAATTTGTCTTATGACAAGGGCAACCGAAACTAAGTCCTGGCTGTGGCATAGACGTTTATCCCATCTCAATTTCGACACCATCAACAAGTTAGCCAAAGACAACATCGTCACCGGACTTCCTAAGTTCAAATACACCAAGGAACACCTATGTCCATCATGCGAACAAGGAAAAAGTAAAAGAGCATCATATAAACCCAAAACCGTACCTAGTTCGGAAGCAAGGTTACATATGTTGCACATGGACTTATGTGGCCCAATGAGAGTTGAAAGCATTAATGGGAAGAAGTATATTCTTGTTATTGTTGATGATTATTCAAGATATACTTGGGTAAAGTTTTTGAGATCAAAAGACGAAGTACCAGGCATCATCATCACCTTTCTGAAGCGTATTCAAGTTCTACTTCAAGCTCCAGTTAGGATTATAAGAACAGATAATGGCACAGAATTTACAAACCAGGAGTTACGAACTTACCTTGAAGATGTTGGAATCACACACCAAACATCTGTTGTTAGAACTCCACAGCAGAATGGGGTCGTTGAAAGAAGAAATAGAACTCTTGTGGAAGCTGCTCGCACAATGCTAATTTTTTCTAGTGCACCACTATTCTTATGGGCTGATGCTGTAGCCACTGCTTGTTTTACTCAAAACCGATCCCTAGTCCATCCGAGATTCAATAAAACCCCATATGAGCTAGTGAACAACCGTAAACCTGACATCTCTTACCTTCACGTGTTTGGCGCTTTGTGCTATCCGAATAATGATAGAGAAGATCTAGGGAAGTTAAAAGCTAAGGGTGATATTGGAATCTTCATTGGATATTCAGAAAACTCGAGAGCATTCAGGGTGTATAATAGAAGAACGAAAAAGATAATGGAGACGATGAATGTGAAGTTTGATGAGATTTCACAGATGGCTTCTGAGAGATACGCTCTAGAACCCGCGCTTAATCCGATGGCTTCTAATCAAAACAGATTAGGACCCGCACCAAACCAGCAGACTTCTGGACACATAAGTTCAGGACTCGTACCTCAAGGAGCTCAGTCAACTAACACGGATAAACCTTCAGAACAAGAACTGGAAAATTTCTTCGAGTTAATGTTTGATGAATATTATGGTGGTACTTCGACAAATGCATCTCAACAACATTCCGCTGCACCCGCTCAAAACCATCAACCACCACCAACACCACCAGATGCATCCACAACAATTGAAGCTGAAGCACCAACTACATCAACATCATCTACATCTACTCAAGCAACTCCAGTACTTGAAACTGTTCTACCAAACGTTGATGAGCAAAACCAAAACACAAATTTCCAAGAAGAACCTACAAATAATTCAAACGATGTTGCGTTAGAAGAAGAAGAAGAAGTATTTGAAAACCCGTTTGCATCAGACTCTGCTGAATCTTCTTCAAGGTTACAAGAACCATCTAACACACATTCGTTACACCCAAGGTACCCTTCTACGTTTCAATGGACAAAAGACCATCCAATAGAACATGTTATTGGTGAACCTTCAAAGCCAGTTCAGACGAGGAGACAACTTGCCACCGATCTCGAATTATGCATCTACGTTTGCTCAATCAGCCTCAAAGAACCAAAGAACATTCGGGAAGCAATGGCAGAAAACCCTTGGATTGAAGCGATGCAGGAGGAATTTCTTCAATACCTGTTACATGATAGTTGGGAACTTGTTGAATGACCACTTGATAAACGCGTTCTTGATCTCAAGTGGTTGTGGAAGAACAAACTGGATGAGGAAATGACTGTAATTCGTAACAAAGCTCGTCTCGTGGCTAAAGGATATCCACAAGAAGAAGGGATAGATTTCGAAGAATCATTCGCGCCTGTAGCTAGACTTGAAGCAGTCCGGATTTTCTTAGCCTATGCCGCTCACAAAAACATCACAGTCTATCAGATGGACATTAAGACAGCTTTCTTGAATGGAACTCTGAAAGAAGAAGTGTATGTGAGTCAGCCAGAGGGATTTGTCGACAGAGATCATCCAGACTATGTCTACAAGCTTAAGAAAGCCATCTATGGTTTAAAACAAGCTCCAAGAGCGTGGTATGACGAACTATCATCTTTCTTGCTCAAAAACAATTTCACCAAAGGAACGGTTGATGACACATTGTTTATCAAAAAGTTCAAAGATGACACTTTGATCGTTCAAATTTACGTGGACGACATAATTTTTGGATCAACCAATCCTAACCACTCAAAACATTTTGAAAATCTCATGAAAAGCAAATTTGAAATGTCCATGATGGGGGAACTAAAATTCTTTCTTGGTTTACAAATACATCAATCCCCTCGTGGTATTTTTATCAATCAAGCTAAATATACAATAGAGATTTTGAAAAAACATGGAATGGAAAATTGTGATTCTGTTGGTACACCAATGGTCACTTCACCAAAAATAGGTGCTGATTTGTTTGGGAAACCTATCGATCCGAAGAAATATCGGAGCATGATCGGTTCTCTCATGTACCTAACTGCTAGCCGACCAGATATTCAATTTGTTGTATGTTTGTTAGCACGGTTTCAGGCAAAGCCTACCGAACTTCACCTCAAAGAGGTTAAACGGATCTTTCGGTACCTACGAAGCACCATTAACTTGGGACTTTGGTATCCGAAGGATTCGGAGTTTAATCTAACAGCATTTTCAGATGCAGACCATGCTGGTGATCAAGTTACAGCAAAGAGTACATCAGGTGGAGCACAATTTTTGGGTGAAAAGCTTGTAAGCTGGTCTTCAAAGAAACAGGATTGTACTGCGCTATCAACCGCCGAAGCCGAGTATGTGTCTCTATCTGCGTGTTGTGCCCAAGTTCTTTGGATGAGGACACAGCTCACAGATTATGGCTTTACTTTTGACAGAATACCTATGTATTGTGACTCAAAAAGTGCCATAGCCATCTCGTGCAATCCCGTACATCACTCTAAGACGAAGCATATCAAAGTCCGTTACCATTTTATCAAAGAACACGTGGAAGAGGGTACTGTTGAATTATTTTTCGTTAAGACTGATTATCAGCTCGCCGATCTATTTACTAAAGCCCTTCCAAAAGAACGGTTTGACTATTTAGTTCGACGAATTGGCAGGCGAAGCCTAACTCCTGAGGAGCTAGAACGTCTTCTCAAATCTTCTTGAAAAAGTTTTCAAAACCGCTTCGCTGTAAACATTTTTTGAAAAAACAAAATACAAAATTTGAAAAACCAACAAAAATAAAATACAAAAATATAAAATTTTCAAAAATACAAAAACAATATAAAATCAAAAAATCCAAAAATATTCTTCTCACGACATGTCTCTCGTATAAATCAATATTCTGTACGTTTCTAGAAATGTCATTCAACAATGATACGCACATGTACAGATGCTTGAGCGGGAGTTCTTTTTAATGTTTTTCTAAAACATGTCGTTTCTCAAAATTTTCTTCACAATGGCTTTCGTATACATCAGTACGAAACCCGTACTTCAATGACGACTTCTGATTATTTTCAAATCAAGGACTCGTACGTTCAATGACGAACTCTTTTTCAAAAAGTTCGAGTCTAAACAAACGAAAAAGATTTCAAAGCAAAAACTCGTTTTCAAAACAAAATTCTTGAGCACTTTTTCAAGATTGTTCAAAAGATTTCTCAAAATCTCTCAAAATTAGTGCTCAAGATAACTCCCTCAAAACCGTTAATTTATTTTAAATATTCTATCATTAAGGGGGAGTATAAAAAGAAAAAATGTTCCAAATTCATGCAGAATCTGTCTTTCTCTCCAAAAGCTTTTTATTAATCAGTTGATATCAAAAATATCACGATATGCTATTTTTGAGGGGGAGAAGACATGATTAAAATGTGATCAAAGATGTTTAAAGTTTGTAACTGAATCTCAAAAGAGCTCGACTCAGTAAGTACCAATGAATTGACGAAGCTTAAAATGTCAGTAATCGAAAAGACTTGTCCTGGACGGGTAATAATTTCAAGCTAGTCTAACTAGTGATGTAAGCGTGTCTCGAATAGGACTTGTCTGAGTAGAGTGTACCATATCGAGAGACTTTCTTTGGACTTGACCAGGACGGGTAATAATTTCAAGCTAGTCTAACTAGTGATGTAAGCGTGTCTCGAATCGGTCATGTTCACTGAAAGTGGATCAATTAAAAAAGTGCAAACTCCTCCCGCATGTGCAAATTTCTTAACAATCCATGAGCACATGTGAAGGGGGAGTCCTTCAAAAGAAATGCAAAACTCTCGAAGTGTCAAAATTGTGTTTATATTCATAAACACTTTGAGAGATTTTCAATCAAAGGTTTCATGGCAATGATAGGATAGTCATGGAGTTATAAGGTGACTAAGGTTAGGGAAAAACCGTCCTATGATCCGCCAGAGCCGGAGGGATCTACCCAAGGACAATTCCAATAGATTAGAATTAGAAGTCCTTAGGTATGATTGAAAAAAGGAGAAAATGAGAAAGGAGAAAGAAGGGGTTGAAGAATTAAAAAGAAAAGTTACGAAAAAAGGGTGAAAAGAAATAGCCCTCCAAATGTTCAACCTTAGGGCAGACACCGGGTACAATTCATATGCTACTGGTTGTTACTAAGGTGACACCGGTATTGAAGATAAAGACATCATGGACCCAGTGACGCACTGCACTAAACCTTCTAGCCACTCAAGTTCTCTTAAAAGAGCTTGTTTCATTCTCACGGGGAACCGGTGTAATCTATCGACCTGTCTCTTAGAGATGGTTGATATTGAAGCAGGAGACCTCTCCCTAATCTCCGCATAGGAAACCAAATGTGCACTTATCGAGTCTAGAGCCCCGAGATTCATCAAAAGATCTCATAGGAACACATGATATTACTACACTGGTTGTTCATCATTAAGGACGCCAGATGTAAACTTTAGAGTCCTACGTAGGTCTTAGCAATCTGCCAGAACATTTATGAGAGGATTCACTTTTGTAATTCTCAATGATTGAATGGAAATTCCTGCCAGGGTCAACATCAAACAGTCCTGACAGCAGGTCACTTCGGTAATTCTTTATGGGTTACGCTTAGTGTTCGCGGTGGTTTCAAACGGTCTACAGTCATGGAGTGATCCCCAGCGACTCACCCAGTCATTGAGCTACTTAGTAGGTCTCGTAAGCTCTCTCGAGAGTATCTGATATGGGAACGGCCTTGGTAAGGGTTAGAAGGAGTCTTCACACTATGCTGTTGACGATCTCTAATTCTTATCTGTAAGTACCGGTTGTTTTATTGCTAACTGTTTATATGCAGGGACACTTCATCTCCATGGCAACAGATTCCACATGCTCATACATACATCTGGAAGTTAAAGAAAGCTCCCTCAAAGATCTATACAACACAAAGATCAAAGAAAGATTCTACGCCAAAAAGAAGAATCTACAAAGTATAAAGACTAATGATCAAAGTGAACGAAAGGGAACTACGTGCATATGAATATCACAAAGACTGAAGATGTATGAGCATGTTGGAATGGCAAACAACCACCACAGACGCAGAAGTGACGAATGGCAGATAACTCCACATCACTAAGGAACAAAGAACGATGAAAAATCAGTTATCAAAGATCACAAAGCATGAAGGAACAAAGACTAAAGACTAGTCTGCAACGACACACAAAGTTAAAGACAAAGAACACGGAAGACCCACTCACGTGGAGCATCATTCGAATGACCACCCCTTAGGGGGAGATTGTTAGCATTAAAAATATGTATTATGAAGTGATGGTCATTCTCATATTGTAACTTTGTGTCGTTTGTTAAGATTGGTAATAGTTTAGTCATTGGGCCTTGGACTTGGCAAGCTAATATGTTATGTGCTATGTTTCATAAGCCTAGTTATCCAACCATGTAACCAAGTCCAAGCCCAAGCCCATAGAAAGCCCATAGGGCATCTCATGTATCTTACTATTTAAACACCTCAAAGGCTCATTTGAGGTGTGTGCTTGTGTGTGTATTGTGTGTGTTTCTTTAATAAAAGCTCTCATATTTCTCATCTCTCTCTCTATATACGAATTGCATATACATACATATCAAGTCACCATCATTCCATCTTTCCTTCTTATTGTGCTTATATTGTGTGTGATAAAGTTGTGTAATCTAAGGTCCTACATATGATTTCTTAAAAATCATATATGATTTGTAAGAATCATATATGATTTGTTAAAATCGAATAATATATGATTCGAAGAATCATATATGATTTTTCTAGGCGAAAAAAAAAAGTTCATCGAAAAAAAAGTTCGTCGAAAGCATATAACAATGCATGTCTATAGAAAGATAATTTAATTCTCGTCGCGATGGTATTTTTTTGTAGCTTAACGATTTACGGTTTGCGAAATATTTAAGTTTTAAAAAAAGGGTAGAAGTTTATTTTTTTATTTTGATAAAAAAAATGAGTGGCTAAGATTGCTTAATGGGTTCTATGATAAAAGTTAGATCTATAAAGAACTTTTGGCTTTCCGTTGGACCGTTTTTTTAGTTTAAAACTTTTCTTTGTGGCAATAAATTTAACAAAATAGACAAAACATTTGACATTTAGGCGTATTATTTTTATTTTTAATTCATTTTATATGACGCTTTACAGGATACAAGTATATAGATACTCATAGACTTGGTCGTAATGGTTTCGAATTTGTTTATTTTGAGCTAGGGGTGTGCACGGTTTGGTGGCTAAAACCGAAACCGAACCGAAATGTTCGGTTTTTATATAACCCGAAAGCAAAACCGTTCGGTTTTTGGCGGTTCGGTTTTTTCGGTTTTTCGTCGGTTTCGGTTCAGTTTTTCGGTTTCTAACCGTTTATATTTGGGCATGACAAATTTATACCAATAAACTTATATTTATTTATTATTATTATTTTGTTATTATTTTATTTTTTTTGTCAATGTAAGAATAATATTGTTTATTCCATAATTCTATAATTACACATATACAAATGAGACACACACATGTAAATAAACATACAAATAGTATGATCATCATTATATATTTATTGATATATATTCTCAAGTAAACACACGACACAACAAACACGCATATAAATATAAAAGTTAAGATAAATATATTATATATCTACCCACAAAATGAATATAAACTTATAAATTAATTTGATTTATTTAGTTATTTATTTATATTATATTAATTATATGTTTTTATATAATAAAATCGGTTCGGTTCGGTTTTTACGATTCGGTTTTGGGACGAAAACCGAAACCGAACCGTATATTTCGGTTTTTGAAAAATTAAAAACCGAACCATCGGTTTTTAGTTTCGATCGGTTTTTTTGGTTCGGTTTTTTCAGTTTCGGTTTTGTTTGCTCACCCCTATTTTGAGCCATAAAGGTTAAATGTGAAATTGCAATCTGTTCGGAAGATATGCCTATATTCATAAAAATAATATTCTTTAAGTATTCATCGAATGATTTTTGTTAGGGTGTTGATATGTACACGGATCAATTTATTTTGCATGGACTATATTGCCCTCACTTACAACAAAACAATTTTATTTTGCATGGACTATTTTGCGTGGAGCCATCTTTATTTATCACAATTTTGCAACATGAAGCAACGTACAATTTCATGGGTTAACTTTTAGGCCTATGTACAGATGTTTTACTTCACTTATACCTTACTCAAGGGATGTGTTAACCCAACCCTCCCTATGGGAGGGTGTGGGAACAAATAGGCCACTATTTGGTCAGTGGTCAATTTTTTTGGATTTTTTACTGTTCATGTCAGTTTTTTTTTTTTTTTTTTTTTTTTTTTTTTTTTTTTTTTTTTTTTTAAGTTAAAATAATAACCTTTTTTTTTGTCTATGTTTTGTTTTGTCCAGTCCAAGTGTGCAGATTCAACACCAAAGCAAAGTGAAACACATTTTAAACCAAAAGTGAAACACAAAGTTAAAAGTGCAGATTCCACACAACACAGATTTCGTCATCGCCTTTTTGGCTCAGATTTGAAAACGTTATCGAAAAAATATGTAGATTTTTAGTTAGGCTCGGATTTGAAGGTTGTGCAAGTGATAAAAATATCACTTCGCCATCCATTCGGGTTTTAGAAACCATTCGTCATCGCCTTATAAGCAAAAGTGAAACACAAAGTTAAAACCATTGTCCAAGTGCAGATTCCACACAAACACAAGGGTTATAACCAAATAGGGAGGGCCTGGATATCACAGATTGTTAACACAATCCCAATCCACAAAAGCAGATATCCACAATCACATCCAATCCACAAAAGCAGATTTCCACAATCACAAATTGATACAAATGTCGCAAAACAGTAAGATTCCCACAAACTGCATGCCTGTAAAAAACAAACAAGCCCAACAGTAAGATTCCCAAGCTATAGCTTTGCTGACTATAAACAAAGCTCAATCACATAACCACAAAGACTACAAGCATATCAACACAGAACCACCAACCATAATCCACCAAGACTACAACCATATCAACACAAAGACTCCAACCATATCAACACAGAACCACCAACCATATCCACAAAGACTACGATCATATCAACACAGAACCACAACCATATCAACACAGAACAACCACATAACCACAAATACCCAACACAGAACCACCAACCATAATCCACCATCACAATACCAACCCACCACAGAATCACCAACCATAATCCACCATCAAGAAGTACACCCTAAGGTCTAGAGAGGGCTTGGATAATATTATAGGGAAGGCTGGGAACAATATTAACAAATGTCGAGTTCACAATTTTACACAACTCAGGTAAAGGCTCAGATTATAACAAAACTGCTTTTCATATTTGGCTGCAACATCAAATGTTGCAAAATCAAATTTTTTTTTTTTTTTTGCCTTTCATTTGGAAATGCCATGCCAAAATCAAGCTTTTCTTTATAAAATCATCATTGCCAATATCAAGTTTCTTTATAACCTTTTTCTGTGGGGAATGGGGTAGGCCAGAGCAGGTATTCATACCACTCAAAGGTGGCAGATCAAGGTGTTAACCTACCCACATAATCACCACAGAACCACCCACAACATGTGATATCCACGCCCCCCCTAAACAGTCATACATCACATAAAATATTTTGAAACCCTAATTTTTTGAAACCAAAAAAATCACAGATCTATCAATAAATCATCACAAACAATCACCAAACCCACCACAGAACCACCAAACCACCACAGAACCACCAACCCACCACAGAACCACATAAATTAGGCGTTTCAAAAAAAAATTATAGATCGGCTCAATTAGATAACTTATCATACGATTAACAATGTTTAATTAGAATAAATCAAACGAATTTGTAAAAACCCCAAAAATATTTTGAAACCCTAATTTTTTTGAAACAAAAAAAAAATCACAGATCTATCAATAAATCATCACAAACAATCACCAAACCCACCACAGAACCACCAAACCACCACAGAACCACCAACCCACCACAGAACCACATAAATTAGGCGTTTCAAAAAAAAAATATAGGTCGGCTCAATTAGATAACTTATCATACGATTAACAATGTTTAATTATAATAAATTAAACGAATTTGTAAAAACCCCAAAAATATTTTGAAACCCTAATTTTTTTGAAACAAAAAAAAATCACAGATCTATCAATAAATCATCACAAACAATCACCAAACCCACCACAGAACCACATAAATTAGGCGTTTCAAAAAAAAATTATAGATCGGCTCAATTAGATGACTTATTATACGATTAACAATGTTTAATTATAATAAATCAAACGAATTTGTAAAAACCCCAAAAATATTTTGAAACCCTAATTTTTTTGAAACAAAAAAAATCACAGATCTATCAATAAATCATCACAAACAATCACCAAACCCACCACAGAACCATCAAACCACCACAGAACCACCAACCCACCACAGAATATCACATAATCACCAACGTAACAAAAAAACTACAGAAAAGAGAGAAAGAAAAGACAGATAGTATCACAAATCATCACATAGTATCACATATATCACAAATCCATCACAACAAATCCATCACAACAAACAAGTAAGTTTTTATTTTAGATCTTATAAAGAGAGAGAGATAAACGCGTTTCACACACACATGTGTGAGAAAAGAGAGAGAGAAAATGTTTTTATACACGGGGTATAAAAACGCGTTTTTTGCGTATTTACTTTTTTTTTTTTTTTTTTTTTTTTTTGTTAAGTAAAGTTTAGTTAAAAAAAAGTAAAAAAAAAATGTAAAGTTAAAAAAAAATGTAAAGTTGTAAAAAAATGTAAAGTTAAAAAAAATGTTATGTTTGTAAATGTTAAAAAAATGTAAAGGTGTAAAAATTTTTTTATGTTTGTAAATTTAAAAAGTTAAAAAGTTAAAAAGTTATAAAAAATATGTTATAAAAATGTTAAAAAGTTGTAAAATTTGTGATGTATTTTCAGACGTTCGGTTCTGACGAGCAACTAACGACTTGGGTGCAAAATATAGCTCGTGGGCTCGGTTTTGTCATTGTTAAAGGTAGAACCAAAACAGAAAAGGGTTATTTGTACGAAATAAATTACAGGTGTTCAAAGAGTGGGATTTATAAACCTGAAGGTGCTGGAAAACGGAAAACTAGTACCTCTAAAACAAATTGTCCATTCAAATTGGTGGCAAAATATCGTGAAACAAAAAATAATTGGATTTTGAGGGTGAAGGATGATACGCATAATCATGATTTGCTAGAGTCGTTGCATGGTATACCATATGCAATGCGATTAAAGGATGATGAGTTCGGTTTGGTCAAAGAATTGACAGATTACACCGTACGACCACGTATTATACTTTCGACAATACAGGGTCGTAATCCGGATAACATGTCTAGCGTTAGAACTATATATAACGCACGAAATAAGATTCAGAGAAACAGAGTAGGTGATAGAACTCCAATTCAAGTCCTTTACTCGCATTTGCAAGAATCAGGGTATACATGGTACCCGAGGGTAAATGAGCATACAAACGAGCTTGAGGAGCTATTTTTTGTGCACCCCACGTCGTATGCTATACGGTGTACATTCCCCGAATGACATTTTATTAATTCACTGTATTTTTGCAGATATCGCTGATTATCTGTATAACACGTGGCTGCGACAATACGCAACCAAGTTTGTCTCGTATATTACCAACCAATATCGCTCTTACGGCCAGACAACAACGTGCAGAGTTGAGGCTCACCACGCGTTGTTGAAATTATATTTGGACGGCACACAATCCAAATTAGACAGGTTGTTATGGTCAATCGATAAGATTCTCATTTCTCAAGAAGCTGGGATAAAAGAGAGTTTTAATAGAAGCATGAATGAGAAACTAAATCATTGTAATAATTCAAGAATATTTTAGCAAATCAACGTCGTTTGTCAAGAAAAATATGTTAACGAAGTTGAGAGAGATATTCCAACCTGACTTTGTTGACACCCGTGAACCAGCTATTCAAAAAAATACCCGTGGACATCCGAGCGCAAAGGACAAAAAGGGCAAGGCTACACAAGACCTGGACTTGAATGAAGTCCCTGACTTGAATGAAGTCCCTGACTGTGATGAAATACCAATCGTAGATCACCGAAGAAGTACAAATTCAAGATCTACAAAGGTGCCTAACATGCGGAAAGAACCTGCAAGACATAGCTCTTACATGGGTGATACTCTACGCCACAGATTTTATGTTGGAGATAGTGTGAGCAATGCGTTTATTAAGCATATTCCACCTATTTTCCGTCCACTCGTAATAAGCATACATAATGTTGAGGGTGATGGAAATTGTGGGTTTCGGTGCGTTGCCCACAGTCTTGTTCAAAACGAAAATAGGTAGGACGAAGTCAGACGTATGTTATTGCAAGAGTTAGATTATCATAGGCAAAGTTACATAGATATGTGGCAGCAACAAGACTTTGACCGACTTTGGTATACAATAGACTGGTTCAATGGACCTGCACCTAACGATCGCTGGATGGTGATGCCACCCACGGGGCTGGTTATCGCTTCAAGCATTCACCGACCTGTTGTATTTATATCCGATCAAGGTTGGAACACATGCTTTCCGCTTTTTACCAGGCCAAACTCATCACAAGGAACCGACCCCATTGTGATTGCCTGTGGGTGCTCACTACATTGTACTGACGCTCGACAGAGATTTTCGACTACCCTATATCCACCCACAATGGAGGCATTTCAGAGAGCCAGTTGCAGCCGAATGGGAAACTTTGTATCAACATCGACTAATGGTTCATTGATTTATGTTGTAAATAATAGAGACACCGACAAAACCATTGTAAATGATTACTGATTTATGTTGTAAATAATACAGACACCGACAAAACCATTGTAAACATAGTGAATCATATGTTGTAAATGATTATTCAACATCGTTTAAATGTTAATTGTTTGAAACTTAAAAGTCTGTTTTTTTGTAGAGTGTTAGTTCTGCACCAGTTATTATTACTTTGTTTAAATTAGTAATAACATTATTGATTGCTGATGTAAATTATTATGCAAATTCTTTGGTCAGATGAGCCAAAGAAATCCTTTTTGGTGCCGATGTAATAGAGGATTTATTGTAGAACGGAAATCCTGGCAAGATGGTAGTCGTGGGCGACTGTTTTATGCATGTCCTCTTTCAGAGGTAAATAATCATACGTTTGCTTAGTTATGTAAATAACTTGTTTGTTAAAAATACATTTCTTATTATTTTCTTAACATGTAACAGCCAGGTACAAAATACTATGGGTGTGGTGGAAAGATGAATTTGAAGCAGAGCACTTTAATCAACCATTTTCTTCAACGCATTGCTCAAACTGCGTTGCTACAAAAAATGAGAACAAGTTGTTGAAGGCAAGAATAAAGGCGTTGGAGATGGAGTTAGAAATGGCAAGAAATCCTGAAGATCACGCTTGTCAGTCAAGTGCCCGGCTCCATGATCTTTTAAATGAGATGAATAATCTTCATATGTCGTAGATGTTGTTGTTTTTAAATAATATGTATAACGTTGTCGTTTAATTTAATAATAACAGTTGTTGTTGCAGTTATTTAATGTGGTAATATTTAACGTGATATTATACAAAACATTATATATATACGTTGTTGCAGTTATTTAACGTGGTAATATTTAACGTGCTATTATACAAAATATTATACATATACAAAACATTATTAAACACAAATATACCAAACATTATACATATACATTACATTATTATACATATACATATACTCCTTTCTATTTAAACAAAAAAAAAATAAATAAATAAATAAATAAAAAACCACAAAACGACAAAAAAGGGAAAAAAACAAAAAAAAAAAAAAAAAAAACCACAAAAGTACCCTACATTGTAGGGAGGGATTGGTTAACAATAATAGGGAGGGCGTGGATATCACCACCCTTTACGAAACATCGTTACAGTATTTAAGTAATTTAAAATGTAATTGTTATTATGTCCATTAATGAAGAAATTTTCATGACAAGATACCTCCGGTGAAATATTAAATTATATATGCATTTGATTGTCAAAGGTTCTCAAAATACTAAACAGGGCTGTTTCATGGATTTCGGTGGCCCCGTGCCATCACCACAAAGAGGCCCTTAAACACACATACAAAATACACATGTATCACTAATGCGTGAACTAATTAAACTCAAGCCTCATGTTGTGTATATACATATAATAAAGTGCATGAAATTTTGTGGCCCTTGTTAAGCGGTGGCCCTGTGCAATGGCACCTCTTGCACTCCCTTAAAGCTGGCCCTGATACTAAATCTTATTTTTACCATTGACGACGGTGGAAGGTATGTGATGGAAATGAGAGAGTCGATGTTGGGTCCTTGAGTAAATCACGCCAAAGTCAGGTCTATACACAATAAATTTATGTGTACTAATCAAAATCCTATGTATACATATCAATTCCCTTTTTGTTAGTTCCTAGTATTTAAAAAGTTCTATCCTAAAACACTTTCATTGGTCATTGATTTTTCTACAAGAAATCAGAATAAGAGAGACAGCTTCTTAACAAATTAAAGGTAAATTAGAAAGTTCTATTCCTATGTATACAAATCAATTCCGTTTTTGTTACTTCCTATTATTTAGAAAGTTCTATCCTAAAACACTTTCATTGGCCATTGATTTTTCTACAAGAAATCAGAATAACAAAGATAACTTCTTAACAAATTAAAAGTAAATTAGTCAAAGTTTTGCTATACAACAACACTTTAGGTGTCGTTTTGTTTTTCGAGATATTTTATTTTTTCATCTGAAACAATGTTTGCGGAAGAAGATGTACATCTAAAGTTTTTATCTGCAAAGAAGAAACCCATTTGTTTTTTGTGCTTTTGAAAAAAAAAATAATGAAAGAGAAATAGATATAGTTTGTGTTGAATATGTGAGAAAAATTGAAAGTTTATGTCTAATTTTAGAAGAGATAAGAAGTAAAAAAAAATACTTATGTCTGCACAAAAAAAATAATAAAAAATCTTCGCTCTCACAGACAAAAGAAGTGAAAAGAAAAAAAAAAATGCTTCTTTACAAAAAAATTAAAAAAAAAAAGAAAAAAAAAACGAAAACTTAGTATCTAGTTATCTACATCGCTCTCTATAGCCATAAATGACTTATGGGGTGTTTCTTTTTTCCCTTAGCTAATGATTCATGTAGACCCCACTTCTATATAAGCCTCTTAATTGAGAAAACATGATAAATTAAGCTTGTAGATATAGACCATTTAAAATATTTTTGTTAATACAAATATCGTCTAAAAACGTTATTTATATTTTACGATCTTCGCTAAGTTTTGTTAACGACAAAATGTAAACTTTAGTTTCTAAGCAAAACATAATCTTAGTTTTTAAGACTTGCATAAACTAGACTTTTGCTACATTTTACATTTCATAAAACACAACACAAGTTTATTTCTTAAATTAGAAATTGTCACATCACATTTATGGCAAGTTTTGTCATTATGCATTTATGGAAAGAAATGTTTTTGACTAACTTTGTTGTTGCTTACAAGCTTTGTATTTGACTTGTTTTTAAGTGATGTGACATTGTTTGGTTGCTAGGAGTTATGAGACAAGACCTTGTTTGGTTTGAAGAGTTATTGCAAAAACCTACTGCAGACCCGGCGGTACCCTGAGGGTACACGGGCGGAACCCATTCGAGGGTTCCGCCTGATCCGCCAAGCATCCAGTGTGGTGTGCTATAAATACCAAGCCATAACTTGATTTTTGGCTAACCTCTTGAGATCATATTTTACACACACACTCATCTTTTCTTCTATGCTATAAATACTCGTGTTGTGGTTTGATCGTTTCTTTCATTTACTTACTTGTTATATATTGTGTTTGTGCATATATCTTTGATCAAACAGAAAGTTTCAAAGCTAACCTAACAAGTTAAAAAGATTTTAATCGGTAAACTATTCAACCCCCCTTCTAGTTTTCCACAATTGGCATCAAGAGCTACGTTACTCAAGCTTTTAAAATATATTGTGTTTTAAAACTTGAAACGATCCATGGATTTTGAAAATTACAAAGAAGGGCAATCTATGCAAAGACCACCACTCTTTGAAGCAAATGGTTTTATATATTGGAAAAACCGTTTTGAAACTTACGTGAAATCTAAAGATATAGATTTGTGGTATATAATTATTGATGGTGATAACGTAGTTACTAATATCAAAGATGATGATCAAAAGAAGTTAATAGGTAAAAATAATGAAGCTAAAATGATGCTTTATAATGTTTTGCCTAAGAAAGAATATGAAAGAGTCTTTTTGTGTAAAACCGCCAAAGATATTTGGCAATCTTTAATTGTCACTCATCAAGGAAACTCACAAGTTAAAGATAACAAAATTGATCTTCTTGTTCAACAATATGAACAATTTGTTATTTCCGAAGATGAGATTATTGACAATGCTTTTGCTAGATTTAATACCATTATTACTTCACTTAAAGCACTTGACGAATCTTTTTGTAGTAAGAACTTTGTCAGGAAATTTCTTAGAGCACTCCATCCGAAGTGGAGAGCAAAAGTGACGGCAATTGAAGAATCCAAAGATCTTTCAAGCATGTCACTTGATGAGCTAATTGGAAACCTCAAAGTTCACGAAATGATAATGGAAAAAGATTCGGAACTAGTTAGAGGCAAGAAAGAAAAAATTAAGTCCATTGCCTTGAAAGCTAGAGACCAATCAAGTGATGATAAAGAATCTACTTCGGATAGTGATGATGAGGAATATGCTATGGCCGTGAGAGACTTCAAGAAGTTCTTTCGTAGGCGAGGAAAGTTTGTAAGGCAACCTAAAGATGACAAGAAAACCTTCCGGAAAGATCGTGATGATCGAAAAGGAAAAGTTGAAAGAAAATGTTATAGGTGTGGAGACACAAGTCATCTTGTAGGAGAATGTCCAAAACCACCCAAGAGCAAACCTCAACAAGCTTTTGTGGGTGGTGCTTGGAGTGACTATGAAGGAGATGATGATGAGCCAAAGAATGATGATATTGCTCTCATGGCTCACAACTCAAATGAGGTACTCTCCGACTCATCTTACTCCTCTATAGATGATGATACTTTACAAAATGAATATAACAAACTTTGTGAGTTAAGCTTAAAAATCATAAACAAAAATAAATTTTTGAAAACTAAAAAGGAGTTTTTAGAAAATGAAGTCTATGAGTTAAAAGAAAAAGCTAAGAGATTAGAAAAGGGTAAAAGTATTGACACCTCATGCAAATCATGTGAAGAACTTAAACTTGAAGTTGAGAAACTTAAAATTACTCAAAATGATCTAATCAAACAAACCACAAAGTTCAAAAAGTTCGATAAGAGCATTTCATGTGCGGATGAAATTATGAAACTTCAAAAGTCACCTTTTGATAAAACAGGTCTAGGTTTCAGGAAGGTAGAAATCATTAAGAGTCAAACGAAACAAGAAAAGAACGCACATGAAACAAACAAAATTGCTACAGCAGCCCGCGAACCAGACGGAACCCAAATTAGGGTTCCGCCCGTTGGCCCCGAGGGTTCCGCCAGGTCTGCTGCAGCAGTAACTCCATCCACATCGGATCGTTCAAAATTTGTTAAAGTTACATATAAAAATGGAACAAAACCTGCCTTTAGAACTGGAGTAGGACTTAGTAAAAATGAATTTAGAGCTAAGACTACTCAACCAAGACCTAAGACTCCAATTCCCAAACGCCCCTTTCCAAAGAGCAACTTCAACGCTCGACCAAACTACCAACAAGTTTGGAATCAAAACACTCCTGGACATTACCAAAATTCAAACTACATGCCATGGAACCCTTATGCTCTATTTTCTTATTTGGAACAAATTAAAGGTATGCTTAACCAAAATGGACCCATGAGAAATTGGGGACCAAATGTTTGAGTGTTTTTCATAAAATAGGTGTGCCTCAAAGTTTGTTTGAAACCAGATGAATGGATTAAAGATAGCGGTTGTTCAAGGCACATGACAGGTAATAAAAGCCTCTTCTCAACATATCACAAATGTGATGGAGGTAATGTTACGTTTGGTAGTAATGCTAAGAGCAAAATCATTGGAAAAGGTACAATCTCTCATGACTCCCTTTCTATAGATGATGTTGCTCATGTTGATAACTTAGGATTTAATCTTCTTAGTATTAGTCAACTTTGTCGTAATAAGTATAATACGTCATGAAGTTGGATTCTACATCTATAGACAAACTTTGTCTTACCTCATTAGATGAATCTTCAACTTTATGGCATAGACGTTTAGGGCACGCTAACATGAGAATAATCCAAAACCTCTCCTCCAAAGACTTAGTTCGAAACCTACCTAAGTTGAAATATGACCAACACTTTTGTGATGCTTGCAAAGTCGGTAAACAAGTCCATGGTAGCCATAAGGCTAAAAACTTGGTTTCTACATCTAGGTGTCTAGAACTTTTACATATGGATTTATTTGGTCCGTCGGCTATACAAAGTTATGGAGGTAACTTCTACACTTTGGTCATAGTAGATGATTACTCACGTTATACTTGGACAAAGTTTTTGAAAAGTAAAAATGAAGCTTTTGATAAATTTGAGATTCTAAGTAAGAAAATTCAAAATCAAGTAGGGTCTAATATAGTGTCTATTAGAACGGATCACGGTCGTGAATTTGATAATAAATTTCAATTTGGAAACTTTTGTGATAAAAATGGAATTACTCATAACTTTTCGGCTCCACGTACTCCTCAATCTAATGGTGTAGTAGAACGTAAAAACCGAACATTGCAAGAGATGAGTAGAACAATGCTTAATGAACAAACTATTCCACAAAAGTTTTGGTGTAATGCCGTTGACACATCAACGTACATTCTTAATCGAGTCCTAATTAGACGATTTTTGAATAAAACTCCTTATGAACTTTATAGAGGTAAAAAGCCTACATTAGGATACTTTAGAGTGTTTGGGAGTAAATGTTTCATTCTTAACACCAAGGATTATCTCACCAAATTTGACCCAAAGTCTTATGAAGGTGTATTTCTTGGATATTCACAAAATAGTAAAGCTTACATTGTTTTGAACAAAGAAACCTTAAGAGTCGAGGAATCGTTAAACGTAACATTTGTCGAAAGTCCACCTCCCTCTAAGACATCACCTTTGGTAGATGATGACTTAGTTGAAAGCCAAGCAATTGAATGTCAAGAAATCTTAGGTAATGACAAGGAAGATGAACTATTAAACAAAGAACTTGTCAATGTCAAAGAATCTAAAAGTCATCCATTAGACGGTGTCATAGGCAACATTAACGAAAGAACACTTAGATCAAAAGTTCAAAATGAAAGCAACTACTTTTGTTTCGTGTCAACCATTGAACCGAAAAACATTAATGAAGCCATTAAAGATGAATCTTGGGTAATTGCAATGCAAGAAGAATTAAACCAATTTGTTAGGAATGATGTATGGACATTAGTTCCTCAACCAAAGAGTCAAACGATAATTGGAACAAAATGGGTGTTTCGTAATAAAATGGATGAAAATGGAATTGTGTCTAGAAACAAAGCTAGGCTAGTAGCACAAGGATATAATCAACAAGAAGGCATTGATTACGATGAAACTTTTGCTCCGGTAGCTAGGCTCGAGTCAATTAGAATATTACTTGCTTATGCGTGTGCACATAATTTTAAACTCTTTCAAATGGACGTCAAAAGTGCATTTCTAAACGGAGTCATTAATGAAGAAGTGTATGTTGCTCAACCACCGGGCTTCATCGATTTTGAAAAACCAAATCATGTTTACAAACTTAAAAAGGCTCTTTACGGACTTAAGCAAGCTCCAAAAGCATGGTATGATCGACTTAAAACATTCCTAGTTGACCATAAGTATACCATGGGCTTAGTTGATAATACTCTCTTCACTAAGAAGAAAGATTCACATATTATCATAGTCCAAATCTATGTTGATGACATTATATTCGGATCAACTTGTCAAGAACTATGTGTGGATTTCTCAAAAATCATGCATGACGAGTTTGAAATGAGTATGATGGGAGAACTCAACTTTTTCTTAGGACTCCAAATCAAACAACTAGAAGATGGTATCTTCTTTAACCAATCTAAATATATTAAGGACATGCTTAAGAAATTTGGACTAGAAGATTCGAAACCTATCAAAACTCCCATGTCCACGGAAACTAAACTTACCAAGGATGAGGAAAGTGAATCCGTAGATAGCACTAAATATAGAGGTATGATTGGTAGTCTACTTTACCTAACGGCTAGTAGACCCGACATTATGTTTAGTGTTTGTCTATGTGCTCGTTTTCAAGAAGATCCTAAAACTACCCATCTCGAAGCCGTTAAAAGGATTTTTAGGTATATTAAGGGCACTACACATTTAGGTTTATGGTATCCCAAAGGAACGGGAATAGACACCATAGTGTATGCCGACTCGGATCATGCCGGTGACTATGTCGATAGAAAAAGCACAAGTGGTATTTGTACTTTTATTGGACATTGTCTCACCTCATGGTTCTCTAAGAAGCAAACGGCTCTTGCTATCTCAACAACGGAAGCCGAGTACGTTTCGGCCGGAAAGGCATGTCAACAAGCTCTTTGGATGAAGCAAGCTCTTGTCGACTACGGAATTCAACTCAACGACATCACAATTCTTTGTGACAACAAAGGTGCCGTTGATCTTAGCAAAAACCCGGTTCAACATGCTCGTACCAAACATATTGAAATCCGTCATCATTTCCTTTGTGACAACGTCCAAAAAGGAAATATCTCAATTGTGAAAGTTTCTTCCGAAGATAACCTAGCCAACATTCTTACAAAACGTGAACCTTTTAATCTTCTTAGGCTAGGCTTAGGACTCATGGAACCTACATTGTAGTTCTGGACATTAGACAAAAATCACAAAAATCAAAACAAATCCAAAACCATTTTTCTCAGCAGGTTCGGCGGAACCCTCAGCCATAACAGACGGAACCCAACCCAGGGTTCCGCCGTGTCCGTCGACCTGCAGAATCATTTTCTTTGTTTATATTAAACCAAACACCCATTATTTCATACCAGCACTTCAAGGCTGCTACTATTCACTTCACCACTCATCCACACCTACGAATTCTTGGTCCTCCATTCATTTACATTGCAAATCAATCATCATTGTAAGTATTCTTAACATAATTACAATCCTGATCTGAGTCTAGGAATTCTATTTCTTGCACAAAAACAAAAACTTGGGGTTATGTACTAACTTGAAAAACTCATGCATTAGATTAGGTGTTTAATAAAACTAATCATGTTTCCAATAGTTAGGAATTGCATCTTTAATTAGTATAAACATGTTTGCTAAAACACCCCATGTCAAATCTTTCTAAAAATTTCTCACAAGTAGGGCAAATATTTTTTCGTCTCACATTGAGAATACAAAATCAAAACGTTATTTTTAAAACATCACTTGCATAATGTCTCTTGAATGCTAAAGGGAATACATAACCAATATGTATTTTCGGGTACATTCAAACGAAGCTACATTGAACTAGGAGCGTTTGGGTTATCTTTTGTTTTATAACAAAACTTGCATAAAACGATTTTGAAGCATCAAAATGAGTCAAGATAACCGCACCTCCACATTGTTTTCATATAGGCACACACTAGAACTTCCACATTATAATAGTGGTTTACGTAAACTAAAATGTGAAATTTTGTTGTTCTAGGAATCATCATGCCTCCTCTAACCCACTACGACCACAAGGACACCATTAAGTACCTACCAAAACACCACAAAACCAAAGGCCTTACCGCAAATCAAGTAAACGTTTTCAAAGCCCTAGAAAAACACTATGTCCATGAGGGTAGAACCATAGACCCATCTTTCCTAGAAGGCACAAACCTTTACGCCGATTTTGCCACAACCAACTTTGAGTGTCTTTTGAATATCGACGAGCCTATTTGTCCTAGGTTCATTCTAGAGTTCTATGCATCATGCGTCCTCTCAACGGATGATTATGGTCATATGTCTATCCACTTTAGGGTTAGCGGCCACCAATACTCCTTCACTCTTAAGGAGTTTGCTCAAATCTTAGGTGTTCCAAACCGTGGTACTTGCCTCTATTCCGATTTACACTCCCTCTCAACTCTCGACAACCTTCAAGACCGGATCCACCCTTATGACACACCTCTTGTCTCAAAAGACATACTTCGTAACCACCTCTTTGTTAGGACAACCAACACTAGGAGAACCCGTCGGGGGAATGAGGTCGAGAAGGATCCATATGGAATGGAACTTAATGAACTCTTGCCCCAATTCAAGAAATGGGAGGAAGTCCTTAGAGCCAATGTCATTAGCACAATAGGGAACCGTGACCATATCAACCTTTGCCTTTGCTACATGCTCTACTCCTTGTCCGTTAGGCAACCCTTCAATCTTGCCTACTACATAGCAAAGAGAATGGCCGACATTCCCGTGCATGGCACAACGGCTATGCCATATGGAATGCTCTTGACCCGTCTCTTTAGGTTCATCTCACCCATTCCACCAACTTCAAATGGTCTTCGTCTTGACTACACTCTCATTCCACACACCTTTGTTCCACTTAGTGATAAGAGAGTTTACAAAGCCCAAGGAAAACGTCCACATCCTCCTACCTCATCATCTTCTTCCTCAATGAGTGAAGATGACAATTTGCCAAACTCTAGGCTCCCACCTCTAGAATACCTTTCCCAACTTCCGGATATTCCAAATGAGTTGGAGGAGTTCAAGCAAACAAAGGGGATGTTCAAAAACATCGGGAGATTCCTCGGGAAGATGAAGAAGAAGATGGACCGTCAATGAGTGCGGGTGTGTTAGGAGTGTTTGGCACAAGGTGCTATTGGAACAATTTGGTAGTTTAAACAATCTTTGTGATGTATTTGTGTGTTAGTACAATTTTGATACACTTTGGAACATGTTTCAACTAACAATGTTGCAGGAAGACAACTTTTGGCAAGTTGTCAAATTTTCATGGTTATGATATTTTCACTAAGTATGGTGAAATTCTCGACCTCAAGGTCAAACTCTTATGATATGTGTGTTTAGGTGTCTAATTTTTGCATTGCCTAACCAGAAATGAAGTATCCCTTTGATTTTAGGAGTTTTCGAAAATTTTGAAAATCGTTTCGCGGGTCAAAAACGCGGACTGTGAACTTTTTCAGCCCTGGCGGATCCGGCGGATCCCAAATTTGGGTTCCGCCAGTACAAATTCTGGGTAACCCAGAATTTGCCCAACGGACCAGACGGTACCCTAATTTGGGTTCCGCCTGTGTCATCTGAGGGTGCTGCCAGTAGCCTGCAAATTTTTTTTGTTTTCTTCTTCGCCAATTCAACATTGAAACACCAAAATCCAATCCTTTTAGGTAGAAACCCATTACTTGCAATGTGTTTAGCATAATAGGATACTCCTTGTTCCATGAACTTAACCAAAACCAATTCCCGCCAAAATTCAAATTTAACCATAACAACCTCAAGGACCCCTCAAACATAAAGGAAGGAACCCTTTTAAGGGATCCTTGAAATCCCTGAGATTTATACTACCACAAATCCACCAAAACCACTATGCATTTAGTGCAAAACTTGTCTTCTCACCTCACCATTTTCATTGGATTGACTTCCATGACATGACAACCCACAATTAAGTTTTCCAAATCATTAGGAACCACCATTTTTGTATGGACTAACATCAAATCCAAACACTCCTTCCCACAAACCTTCATCACTATAAATTAAGCCATCCTAAACACCATCAAATCACACCTTCCTCAACACAATTTATGAAACTTTAAACTATTTTAACCATGACTAAGTCAACAAACACCTCTCAACCATCACGACCCATCCGGAGAACCGCCCGGATAAGTGTGAAACCACTATGGTCAAACCAATCCATCAACCTTAGCTCTTCATCATCGGAGGAATTCACATCACCCATCAAAAATGAACATTTTTTGAACCTTGCATCTCCATCTCCATCACCCAAACAACCAAATGAGCACACTCCACCACCTACTAAATCACTTATTGACCCAACTCCACCAAGTGCTCCAACCCAACCATCAAAGACTCCATCACCATCACCATTACCAAAAATTGAACCCATGGAACTATTTGGGTCTCCTCCCACATCACCATATCCATTTGTCCAAGATCTTAATGATCTTCCACCAAGACCTACACAACCACCACCTTTTACAAATGAATCACCAAGGTTAATTCTTGACCAAGATAACCTTTTTAACCACATTCAACCACCACAACAAGTGTACCATCAACCTAAACCATTATTGTTTCACCCCATCTACCATGACATCCATGGTCCTCTATATAGAGAACCAAACTTTGAAAACAATGATCACCCAAATCCACCACATTCTCAAGCCCAAACCTTTGAGACTTTCTTTCCCTCATATGAGGAAATCCAAAGCATGGTTGAGAACCACCTTCATCAAGCAATGGAATTTCAAACCACCTTGCTTGACTCAATACCAAATCCATCCTCAACCCAAGAACCAAAAACCAACCAACCTTCAAACCAAGAAATCAAAACCAACCCATTTCAACCCACTCATCCTCATGCTTGCTCAAAATGTGAGCAAATGGGTGAAACCATCAAAACATTGCTTAACCAATTCCAAAATGAAACCCGTTTTGCCTTCCAACACGTCATAGAACGTTTGGATGCACTTTCCCACCCCAACAAATCCTAGACAACCTTTGGAGGCCATTTGCCCCACTCTAGGAATTTAGGATTTTATTTTATTTTCTTGGTTATTTTTTAGTTTTTGTGTACAAGTAGAAGAATAAGTCCACATTTCTTGTCTTTTGACTTTTTAAAGTCAAAATTTTACTTGGAATGATATTTCTTTCTACTTACTTTTGTGCATTGTTGGTTGATCAATCTTTGGTTTGTCAATGTGGTTGCAATGTGTGTGGTAACTACATCCTTGACTATATATATCACCAACTAACAATTTTTTTTTTGTAGGGTCCAAAATCCATGTTTCCCATCTTGGCACTCCATTTAAGGGGAGTATCGACCAAGGGGGAGCATTGGCATTATTCCGCTTCGCTACTCTTCTTTTTGTTTCGACAAAAAGGGGGAGAAATATATTAAACCTTCAAAAACTTGATATGCTTTTTCGTCTCTTAAGTAAAACAAGGTTAATATAATTTTTTTTAAGTCTTGAAAACCAAGATTTTTCGTGTTACTTAAAAACAAAGTTTATGTTTTTTCATCAACAAAAAGGGGGAGATTGTTAATGCAAATATCGCCTAAAAACGTTATTTATATTTTACGATCTTCGCTAAGTTTTGTTAACGACAAAATGTAAACTTTAGTTTCTAAGCAAAACATAATCTTAGTTTTTAAGACTTTCATAAACAAGACTTTTGCTACATTTTACATTTCATAAAACACAACACAAGTTTATTTCTTAAATTAGAAATTGTCACATCACATTTATGGCAAGTTTTGTCATTATGCATTTATGGAAAGAAATGTGTTTGACTAACTTTGTTGTTGCTTACAAGCTTTGTATTTGACTTGTTTTTAAGTGATGTGACATTGTTTGGTTGCTAGGAGTTATGAGACAAGACCTTGTTTGGTTTGAAGAGTTATTGCAAAAACCTACTGCAGACCCGGCGGTACCCTGGGGGTACACGGGCGGAACCCATTCGAGGGTTCCGCCTGATCCGCCAAGCATGCAGTGTGGTGTGCTATAAATACCAAGCCATAACTTGATTTTTGGCTAACCTCTTGAGATCATATTTTACACACACACTCATCTTTTCTTCTAACCTCTTAACATTGTTAATGTGAAGTTTCTCTTTGTAGCAAAGAAGCTCACAAGGTCGTGAAAAGTTACAAGTTTCCAACACAATGTTGCAAGACTTGGTAGCTTAGTATTGTGTAAACTCGTGTTGTTTACACTTCGTTTGTTTGTGTATATTCTGTAGTGAGTGGTTAGTATTTTAGTCCTCAAAATACAAAGAGTGTTGGGAGTTGTTGTACCCTAGTAAAAGAACTAACGGGAGTGGTTGTGCCCTTGTGAAAGAACTCGACATTTAGCTTTGTGTCGGTAAAAGTATAAGCGACGTGTAAGGTTTTCTCCGCCGGTGAAAGGAGCTTGTTGACTAGTGAAAGAAACTCTCGAGTTGGATACTCGGGGCGTGGATGTAGGGCAAGGAAAAAGAGTCCTTGTAGCCGAACCACGATAAATACTCGTGTTGTGGTTTGATCGTTTCTTTCATTTACTTACTTGTTATATATTGTGTTTGTGCATATATCTTTGATTAAACAGAAAGTTTTAAAGCTAACCTAACAAGTTAAAAAGATTTTAATCGGTAAACTATTCAACCCCCCTTCTAGTTTTCCACAATTTTTATAGGCCCCACCTAAAAAACAATAATATTAAATTGTATCATTTAGCTAAGGGGAAAAAAAACATCCCCTTAGTTGGAGAAAAAAGAATAAAGAAAGATATATTAAAATATTAAATAATTTGTTTGTGAGTTTTAACTTTTTGCTACAATAAAGAAAAAATATATTGTTTTTTGTTTTCTGAATGTATCATCTTATTGATCACAACACGACAGATAAAAATACCAAGGCGTAACACAACATATATAACACATACGACTTGTCGACCTTACAAGAATGGACTACATATAGCGTAAGTGAGTAACCCCCTAAAATTACACACACAAGAAAAAAATACAAAAAATTATGTACAACAACAACACACTTCTTACCTAAAAAATAAATTATCTAAACTTATAATAAAGATAGAGAAATGATCGACAAACATAAATGAATAACTAATTACGTCTAGAATTATGTGAAACCAGATTATTAGTTTTCAAATAAGTAGGAATTTTTTATACAACAAACAAATGATGTCATAGAGTTTGAGCGACAAGATTAAGCATATGATTAGGTCTCTCAATCATTTGTTTAATACTAATTGAATACCAAAGTAGTGCAGCTAGCTACAAATAAGATTCTATTGTAACAAAATTTAAGAGGGTGTTTGGTTGTTAAAGGGTATCACTATGGTAATGGGAATGGGAATAGGTTTTGATACCCACCATGCATGGTGGGTTTAAAAGATACCTATATTTGTGGGTTTAATACCCAATTTTTAGTAATAAACACACTAACCAAACATTATTATTGGGAATGAAAGTAATTCCAATATTTCAAACCCTTAAACCAAACGCACCCTAAATAACTAATGTCAAACGAACCTTCAAGCTAGGGCGTAGTAATCAATCTAGCTTGAGAAGAAATGCCAAAAACTGTAATACGCGACATAAACCTATGGACTATTTTTTGGTGAAATGGCCTAGTTGGCACACTCTTCAAATAGTCCAACCCATCCAAAAAACAAGATTGTAAACTACTCGTACATATTTTTGTGATTTTGTCTAATGGAAAACGATATGATTAGGATTTGGGAAGCCCACTAAAACATATACTCAAAACTCTTATTAACCGGTAAAGACAGAAATAATTGAGTGAGTATCCTGAGCCGAAAATCGGGCCTGGGCCCTGGTGTGTAAGAATTCTCTAGAAACAAATTATTGATAAACCTTTTACATACTTTGCATATAAATGTCAAAAAGAAATGTATATATATCGCGTAAATCTTTATCTTAATAGTAATAACGAGATTTAAACTGATCTTGTGATTTGTAAACCCTTTTTTTTAGTTTAGTTTGACTTGTCACATAAATCGGTCAACTAAAAGAACTGAGTTGTGCTATATGTTGTGTTATAAACAAGAATTGGGAGAATCAAAAGTATTCTTCAATTGATTTATAATATCAAAGATACATGAGGTATATACTACGTATAATATAAACAGTAGGGTAAAAACCCTAATATCTAACTGGGTCATGGGCCTCTATATGGAGATCCACTAATAATTATCCATAATACTCCCTCTTGGATGTCCATATTGTTAATACGTTTAGGAAATGCTGCATCATTAAAAACCTTGTCAAGAAAACCCAGTGGGACAAAACCATGACTAAGGACAAAAAGAGTGCAGCTCGTATTGTCTCCTTCTGATGACTATATCACTTGATATCTTGTAAATAGGTCCACGAAATAATCACTTGAACGAGAAGTGCCTTGTCGCCTTTGATGTAGCATTTCTTGAATATCAATACTTGGTATCTCCTTTCCAAAATTTATGTATGGTTTAATGAAGTCTTCACGATTGTTTACTCTATCGAATGCCAGGAAAAATAGCCGCCACTTGTAAAAATATATCCATTTTGAGATCGATCATGGTAAGTTAAACATATATCCTGCATCTGCAAAACTGACCAAACTTGTATTTGATTGGTTAGTGAAATATAAACCCACATCCTTTGTACCTTGAAGATACCTAAATAATTGTTTTACTCCATTTGAGGAATATGCCTCGTTAAAACCTTATCATGAATTTCATTATTCGTGCTTCAATTGTTTTGTGACAAGTAAAATTCGTAAATGCATTACCTCCGCATAAAATCAAGTAGGTGCTTCACATGCATCAAATCAAAATCTTACGACCATAGGTGAATCAATTATATCAAGATTAAGCATTATCATGACATTTGGTTTCACATGTTTGCCTTACATCACTCCAAGTAGATTGCTTTACATGTGTATCTATTGTATGCTCTTTTTTTTTAAGTAAATTAGTTTGGCATCTAAAGACAAAACATAATACTCTCTACTAGTTTCTAAGTCACCAAATCAGATTAAACAAAATTTGGCATAATGATATACTAGGATATAAAGGGAGTTTAGATTAATCATACATACCATAGAAATAGAAATTAGATAGTTGTATATCAAAGTTTATATTTTAGTTTTTCAAAATCAATCACAATGATTCATAACATTATTACGCTATTAAAAATCATGGTTTATCAGCCTAAGCTTACTGGAATAATATAGTGATTACATAATTATCTTTTACTTGATTAGATCCAGTATTATAACCTTGATTATCAAAATACTAACGCACATATAACTATTCCAATTTACTTTAGCTATAATAAAATATTAGTAACTTTAATCCAACAATGACGACAGTAAAGCAAATTTCGATAGACTAACACATTAATTCAATATACTTACATAAACATCTAACAATCTGAAAAAAAAAACTCATCGAAAAGAATCATGAACAAGATTTTAATGCCATCTTTTTAATATAACTAATTAATTACCTAGTGTGCTTAGTGATCAATTATCATAAGATGAATTGTGACAAAATTAATAATATTTTATGCAAATTTTATAAGCACAACCAACATTTATAAGTTGACAATTAAATACACGTCACATAAACAGTGTTAATATAACCTAAATAAAGATTCGTGACTA